>CM040121.1:552778910-553255922 GCA_022559845.1 Amorphophallus konjac | reverse complement strand
TGGAGCCCGGAATCACGCAACTCGGGTTGACGGGCAGCATCTTGATGTCACCACCCGGCGGTGCCGAACTCCGCGTTTTCGTGCTTTCCGAACGGCGGGTTCTGCGGGCCCGCGGGGGCCCACGGATGGCGCTGTCCTCCGGACTGCGGGGGGTGGGACCCACTATGATGGGGACCCCTGGTGGCGCGCCTCCACGGACGGCGGTCGGCCGGGAACACCGATCGGGGGGTCGATCGGTCCCGATTCCCAAGTCTTGAAGTTGCTGCCCACGGAGTTTGGTTGCTGTTTTCAGGCGCGCGCTTCCGGCGAAAACGGCCGCTGCGGTCAGCCCCGTCGCCGGAATGTGACGAAACCAGTGCCGTTGGAAAGAGGATTCAAAATCCTTCAATGTAGGGGCCAGTGGACACTCTGAACTTGGGCGGACCTGGGCTTTAACAATTTTCCAATCCTCTGCTCCACAGCTCCCGAAATATCAGATCAGCACATCAGTTTCCTGTAAATAGCCATTGACCGCCTACTTACAGTTGGATTCAGTCTTCGAGCTCTTATCCAAAGCTGTAGGGTATCAACCCACGGAACTGGGACTATTTTTGGAATGAGATTTGGAGGTGGTGGTGATTTACTATGCTTTTTGGGGTGACTGGTGGTCGGATCTAGGAATAGGAGGACAGAACTGTAGCTAGGACTGAGAACGATTTTTAGAAAATATGAGATGGGTGAATGAAAATTTAAGAAAAATTGTGGATGAAGGGGTGGATGAATGGAAACCCCCAGTAAAATTGGACAAACCAACAAAACTCAAAAAGTGGACCTAAGATATGAAACTCAGGGCGGGGATGAATCTGGACTGAACTCTGGCAGAACCGAAATGGAAGAGTGGACGAAAATCAAAAATATGAAACGTGATCTGAATGGCAAACCAAAATTCGTGGGATGTCCTTGACACCTCTGGAACATCCACTAAAATCCCCAGATCTATCTGAGCTCGGGGCTGAGACATGAAATTCGTGGAAGCTTCTGTGATACTACGCGGGCAGAACTCCATTGATGGCGATGGCGGTGCGGTGGCGGCTCGTGACGGCGGCGGCGGCGACCGGAACTGATAGGGTGGAGTCTCACCACCAGAAAGAAGCCTTCACAGCTTCAAGGGGAAGAGGGAGAGGAGAAGGGGGCGGCCTAGGTCATGCTCCAACAAATTTCACAATTCTTATGGCATTAATTCATGAAAATGGGAAAAAACAAGCATATATAGGTCACCCATCTAATCCATCCTCCACCGTTGGATCTAGGGGTTAGGGATGGATGGTTAGGATGAAGTTTGATCAAAATACAACAAAAATATTAAATAAAAGGGGAGGGGGGGCGCACCTTGACCAAGGGGGGGACATGGTAGGTGGGTTTGGTTGGAATTGTTGACCATTTTGGTACCTTGTCCCCCATGTGGACAATTGATTTGTCCAAGGCTTCTAGATGTCCACCTTGAATTTTGACCAACCCTACAAGGCTGATATGGACCAATGGGAGGGGGCCTGGGGGTCCCATGGGGTCCAGGGGTCCCATTTTACAAATAAGCCTCTCGTACACTCATAATTGCAAACCGTATAAAATGAAATAAACACACCTTACACACAAATAAAGTCTAATTAAATATGAAAAATGGGGAGACTCAAGGCGGCGTCTCCAGGCTGTCTCCGAGCCAGATGGACGTTGAGGTGGCTCGAGTCGTGCTCCGTGTGCGGTACCGGTGGCTCGACGTATCGCACCGCTCAACTGTTCGGGTGTCCGCACCACAAGGTGAAATTTAGTTTGCCATAAATATGTTGTTTTCACTCTCTTAGTTGTTTACAATTATTAGGTCTGATCTGTTTGTGTGTCGTTTCCACTGCCAAAGTCAACCCCACTAATATACTCTTTATCAGATTGTTTCTAACTCAACTATTATAAGAGGAGATGCAATAAATAAATGAATGCGACTATAACTGCATTAGGTGCTTTTCAAACTTTGATTTCTTGGGTCACTGAGTTTGCCGCGTGAGCTCCGCAAGCATGGCTACTGGTAATATCAGTAACATAGTAATATAAGACACAAACACTCTCGCTATATAACGGGTTACTTTTACACGAGGACCCCAGTGGCAAGCCACTGTGAGTGAGCCCTTCCACACAATAACTTAATTTAATATCATGTGAGTCGATGACCCACGTATCAGATATTAAACTGATAACATCTAACTAATTAACGTCCAACACACATAAGTGTGTTAGAAGCATATTAAATATATATATATATTAAAGTTAACACAAAAAATATTTCTGTATTTCAGAAATTATAATACTGAAAATTGTCTTTGTACGAAATAATTTCTGTTTCAATTAATTTCTGAAAAAAATATTGTTGTTCACACAAAAAATTTTATTTACAAAAAATATATATATCTGAACTCTGTTTCTGGAAAATAACTATTTCTGTTTTTCAGAAACTACATTTCTGAAAATCATTTCTGTGTGAAATAAATTGTGTTTACAATAAATAAATTTCTGAAAAAAAATCTCAGAAAACTATTTTCTGAAAACCGCATTCAGAAAATTATTAGTATATGTCTATTTAAATATTTAACATAAAGTTTCTATAACTTTCAGAAAATAGCTATTAGTACTTTTCAGAAATATAAATTCTATTTTAAAACAAATACTATTTACAGAATCTCTAATTATCTCTGTTTACAGAATAACAAGGCATTTCTGATTTTTTCTGAAAATTCATGTTGCTATACATTATTTCCATCTTCAGAAAATCAGAAAATAGTTAAAATTATTTCTGATTAAATAAATAATTTCTATTTTCAGAAAAAATAGATTCTAAAAATTATTTTTGTTTAATAATATATTTATTTATTTCTAAATTTAGAAATAAAATTATGAAAATTATTACTTTTGATTAGTTTGTATGAATTAACAAGTTTTGGTTGTTGAAAATAAAATTTAACAATTTTTACTTGCCGAAAAAATGTATCTTTAGTATTTCCTGCTTTTACTAAAATTACATTTTGTTAGGTACTTTGTGATTTAAAGTGGTTATTTATTGACGGTATTGTGGACGCACTTTTCGTTTAACAGTTGTTATGTTCGTTCGTCGGTTTATTAAGTGCGTGGGCGTGCCAGTCACCGGAGTGACAATTTATTCAGGTTCCGAAGAGCCCACGGTGCGCTCGATCTGACTTCGTCAGTCAATTGTGTGGTTCGTGTCGGGACCAAAACCCGCCGCGCCATAAAGGTCACGGCGTCATTTACATCCCCCATACGAAGGAACACCCTTGATTAATCGCCGAGATTCAGGGCCTCGTGGCCAAGAAATTAATTGCATGAAAGGTCTATTACGCGGCATTGAAATCCTCACACGAGGGCGAGAAGAAAACCATTCGCGGTCATGTCGGTCATGTGTTGACCATTTAATGTTCGGACGAATGTCCGGCTCGATAAAATCGCGGTTGTCGCGGGAAAACTGGAGCGTATGTATGCCAGTATATGGCAATTTATTGTTCAGAAGAACGAAAAATGTTCGGCTAAACCTCGGCTGGAGCGGTCGGAAACCGGTAAATCTGTTGGCCCGGTGCAAGAGCAAGCTGCGACCATACTGCAGTGGGCCCCCCGCGGTCGAAACAAGACTTGTATGAGCGTCATTGATATTTCCGGTGCCAAGGGGGCGACGAGGGAATATCCCTTGAATCGACTGAAAAGCCCTATGTCCGGAGAAGCGGGCGTTCTAAACGTGTCGGTCATTCAGGAGACCGTTTAATGTTCGGACGGGTGTCCGATATTGGGAATATCGTAATCGTCGCGGAAAGACCGAGAATGTATGTGTGCCGGGACACGGCATGTTCTATTATTCCGAGACACTGAAAACGTTCGATTGAATCTCGGCTATTATATCCGGAAACCCGTGAATCTATTGGCCCGGTGCGAGATCGAGTCGGGACCATGCCGGGGGCGCCTCTCGTGATCCAAACGGGGCTCGCGTGGGTAGCGTTAATATTTCTGGTGTCGGAGGGCAACGGGGAAAAGTCCCGGGACTAGGCTTCGGAACTGAAAACGTGTTCGAGAGGAACATGCTGTAGACCGGAGATATGAGCCAGACGATGACCATGATCAGGACGGGCCCGAGGTCTAAATATGGCCCACGGAGGTCATATTGATATTCCCATGGGAGGAGTCCAGGGGTGGCGAGAGCCGTCTCGTTCTGTTCCGATTCTGTCGGTCACTTGCGGACCTTTCCATGTTCGGGCAAGGGCCCGTATTGAGAGCGTGACGGGGGTGGACGCGACCCCGTACCAATGTATGCCGAGTTTACGTAATTTCAATGAAAGAGCGGGAGCAAATCCCGATAGGAACGGGTCGGAATTGGTGAGCTATTGGCCCAGGGCAATGCCGGCTCACAACCATGTTGGGGTAGGAGCCACCGGCTATGAAAGTCGCTCACGGGCCTTTTCATGTTCGGACATGGGTCCGTATTAAGAACTCGGCGGGAATCGACGTGAACCCGTTCAAATGTCTGCCGAACGTGCGGCAATTTCAGTAGCGGCTCGGAAGGAATCCGGCCGGAGAAACGAGTCTGGTTTAATCGGAATGTCAGCCCGAGGCGAAGTCAGGCTATGGCCATTTTGAGATGATTCCCTAGGCTCAGGCCCAACTCGTAGGGGCGGTATTGTTGTTCCTTCGGCACCGGGTCACGGGAGAGACGAGGCTGCGAAGCGGGTCTCATTGTTTTATTATTATTTAAGAAGTGTTATCATTACCATTTGTTAATTTATAGATACATTTGGGTGAATTCTTTATTATTGTTTATTCATTTCTTCTTGTGATTTATTCATTTAATATTATTATTATTATTAAGTTTATTATTATTTTTGTTCATTTATATTATCATTCGTTTGCTTGGCTTTTTTTTTTAGTTAAGTTTGTCGTTATTATTTATCCTGGGTTATCATTTATTTATCTATTTATCGTTGTTATTGTTTCTTTTAAACTTATTATCATTATTACTTATTTCTTTATCATTCTTATTTATTTATCCACCTTATTGGGTTTATTATCATTTATTATTTTATTTAACATTATTGTTTTCTATTATTTCTCTATTTTCTTTTGAGTTTGTTGCTATTATCGTTATTTAAGCTCTGTATCATTATTTGTTTATTTATTATGTTTTCTTTTAGCTTATTATCCTTATTAATATCATTATTTTTTTTGGTGTGCCGCTGAGGATTGGTGGGGTGTACCGCTGAGGGTTGGGAGTGTACCGCTGAGGGCCAATGGGGGTGTACCGCTGAGGGCCAAAGGGGCGTACCGCTGGGGGTTGGGAGTGTACCGCTGAGGGCCAAAGGGGGCGTACCGCTGGGGGTTGGGAGTGTACCGCTGAGGGCCAAAGGGGGCATACCGCTGGGGTCAAAAGGGTGTACCGTTGAAGGCCAATGGGGGTGTGCCGCTGAGGGCAGTAGGAGTGTACCGCTGAGGGGTCTAAGGGGTGTGCCGCTGAAAGCTGGGAAAAGTGTGCCGGCGAAAGGCTGTTGGAGGGAAGAGGTAGTGTGCCGGAGAGGAGGCTTCGAAGCGTGTCGTTGACGGCTGGGAGGAGTGTGCCGGCGAAGGAGTTGGATGAGCATGCCACTGAAAGATGATTAGAGTGCATCGTCGAAGGACCAATCAGGGCGTAGTGGTGGAGGTTCAGTCGGTCTTCAATTGTTTGTTTTAAGGCTTTTCTTTTCTTCTTAATTTGATTTTTTTTACGTAGTTTTATATAAACTTCTCCTTGGTTTTGTTCTGTTCGGCCTCTTTGCCATAAGTCGGAAGTTCAGTCGGCCGAGCTGTCAATCGGTCCAGCTCTTGTCGTGGTGCCGACAGTGGCTTGATCAGTTGGAAGGTTTCATCATTAATTATTTTGCTCGTTTATTGCTTCCTTTTACGTCCTTTAATATTTTGTTATTTTCTCACAAAAATTCGGCAGCATCTCCCCTTGACCCGGGGCGTAAGGGAGATAAAGGGAACGCGCCCACATGGAGTGGCGGAACCCGACAACTGGAGGTGGGCGCCCGGAGGCAGCAACACCTTTATAAAACCTCGGAAAACACGAAGGCAAACAACGGGCTAGGGCTTGGCCAAGAGGTGTGCCGCTGGGGGCCTAGATGGTGTGCCGGCCAAGGGCCATTGGGTGTGCCGCTGAGGGTCAAAAAGGGTGTACCGCTGAGGGCCAATGGAAGTGTGCGTACCGCTGGGGGTCAAAAGGGTATACCGCTGAGGGCCAATGGAAGTGTGCCGCTGAGGGCCGAGAAAAGTGTACCGGGGATGTTGATTGGCTAGGCCGAAGGAAATCTTGGTAGGAGGAGGGAGAGAGGCTCAAGGGGTGTTGGGCCTAGGTGTCCAAGGAGAGACGGAAGGGTGTCTCCCCTCAGGCAAATGGGAAGATGCGGCAGCGGGGAGGTGAAGGGGCAGCAGGCCCTCTTTCCTCTCTTCCCTCTTCTTCTCTTCTCCTTCTTCCCCTCCTTTCCTTTTCCCTTCTTCTCTTTGCGTGGACGGCGGAGAATGGAACAGCAAAGGGGGGCAGCCTCCCCTCCTCCTCTTCTCCTCTTCTTCACTTCTTCTTCTTCCCTTCGCACGGACGGCGGCGGACGGAGTAGCGAGGGGGAGCCTCCCCTCCTCTTCTTCTTCTCTTCTTCTCTTCCTCTTCTTCTCTTCACGCGGACGGCGATGGACGGAGTAGCCGAGGGGGGGGGGAGCCTCCCCTCCTCTTCTTCTTTTCTTCTTCTCTTCTTCTTCTTCTCTTCTCCTCTTCTCTTCTCTCTGGGTGTGGGTGTATCTGTTGCCCTCTTCTGTCTCTCTGTCCCCGTTTGCAGCGACGAAGAGGGGTCTTATACCCCCGCCACGGCGAGCGTCCAAAGGCCGGAACGATTCGACGGGTATTGAATGGGGGTTGACCCCATTGTCCTGGGTGGCAGGGGGATAGGCAGCGTGGCCCTCTCCCCAGGCGACACCTCGGACGGCCCACTGCGCACCAAGGATCCGTAGGGCATGGGCTCCGTTGAAGATGCTTCACGCTGTGCCGCTGGCGGGCTGAACAAGCGTGCCGCGGGGGAGCCAAAAGGGCGTACCGCTGGGGGCCCGAATGGGCATGCCGCTGAAAGTCCATGGGGCGTGCCGCTGAGGCCAGGGGCTGTGCCGCTAAGGGGCCAAACGGGCGTGCCGCTAAAGGCTTTGTGGGCGTGCCGCTGAAGGCCAAAGGGCTGTACCACTGAACACCCAGGGGGTGTGCCGCTGAAGCCCCTCCTGGGCGTGCCGCTGAAGGCCCAAGCTGGGCGTGCCGCTGAATGGCCTGAGGGCCGTGCCGCTGAACAGCCTGAAGGATGTGCCGATGAACACCCTGGGGGCCGTGCCGCTGAAGCCCAGGCTGGGCGTGCCGCTGAAGGCCAAAGGGCGTGCCGCTGAAGGCCAAAAGGGAGTGCCGCTGAAGGCCAAAGGGCGTGCCGCTGAAGGCCAAAGGGCTGTGTCGCTGAACACCTAGGGGGTGTGCCGCTGAAGCCCCTCCTGGGGTGTGCCGCTGAGGCTTGACTTGGGCCCGTTTTGAGCACGCGTTATGATTCGTTTCATTTTCTTCGGGGGCCGCGGATTGTGAGCTTCCTGGGGGTTGGTTTCTCTTTGCTGTCGTGGCTCCGGGGACGGCTCCACGGTAGTGTGCATATGTGGGGGCGTCTGGTTGACCAATCTCTCCGGGGGTTCTTCACTCGGCGCCGTTGTTGATGCTGGGCCGAGCAGGGTGTTTGGTGTGCAGTTTTTTTTGGTGTCCACAAATGCCCCCCACCCACGGGTAGCGCAGGCGAAGGATGAGCCGGGCGGTGCCCGTGGGTGTACTTGTCTCTTTTCTCTTCGTCGATGCCGACGGGGTGTCAGAAGCCGACTTGACATGTTGGTCTCTTCTTCTCTTCGTTAGTGCTGACAGTGCGTCAGGAGCTGCCGTAGCATGTTGATCTCTTCTTCTCTTTTTCATCATCACCGACAGGGCATTGGGAGCCGCCATGGTCTGTTTGTCTTTTCTTCTCTTTGTCCGTGCCGACAAGGTGTCGGGAACTGACCCAGTTTGTTGGTCTCTTGGTCTCTTCGTCAGTGCCGACAGGGTGTCGGGAGCTGGCCTGGTCTGTTGTCTCTTTGTCTCTTCGCCAGTGTCGACAGGGTGTCGGGAGCTGGCCTGGTCTGTTGTCTCTTTGTCTCTTCGCCAGTGCCGACAGGGTGTCGGGAGCTGGCCTGGTCTGTTATTCTCTTTGTCTCTTCGCCAGTGCCGACAGGGTGTCGGGAGCTAGCCTGGTCTGTTGTCTCTTTGTCTCTTCGCCAGTGCCGACAGGGTGTCGGGAGCTGGCCTGGTCTGTTGTTCTCTTGGTCTCTTCGCCAGCGCCGACAGGGTGTCGGGAGCTGGCCTGGTCTGTTGTCTCTTTGTCTCTTCGCCAGTGCCGACAGGGTGTCGGGAGCTGGCATGGTCTGTTGTTCTCTTGGTCTCTTCGCCAGCGCCGACAGGGTGTCGGGAGCTGGCCTGGTCTGTTGGTCTCTTGGTCTCTTCGCCAGTGCCGATAGGGCATCGGGAGCTGGCCTGGTCTGTTGTCTCTTTGTCTCTTCGCCAGTGCCGACAGGGTGTCGGGAGCTGGCCTGGTCTGTTGTCTCTTTGTCTCTTCGCCAGTGCCGACAGGGCGTCGGGAGCTGGCCTGGTCTGCTGTTCTCTTGGTCTCTTTCTCTTTCTTTTCTTCTCTCTCTTCTCTTCTTCTCTTCTTTTCCTTCTCTTCTCCTTTTGTCATCTCTCTTTTTCTTTTTCTTTTTGTTCTTTTGTTGTTGTTTTGTCTCTCTTTTTTTTATTTTTTTTCTTTTTCTTCTCTTTTTTTTTCTTCTCTTTTTTTGAACAACTCCGGGTGGCTGCTGGCGTGGATGCCAATGATATAAGAGCTGTCGGCGCGGCGGCCGATGATTGAAAGCTATTGGCGTAGGAGCCAACAAGTGAAAGCTGTCGACCCGAAGGTCGATGACTGAAAGCTGTCGGCTCAGGGGCCGATGATTGAAAGTTGTTGGCATGGGAGCCAATAATTGAAAAGATGTCGACCCGAAGGTCGATGATTGAAAAGCTGTTGGCATGGGAGCCAATAATTAGAAAGCTGTTGGCATGGGAGCCAATAATTGAAAAGCTGTCGACCCGAAGGTCGATGACTGAAAGCTGTCGGCTCAGGGGCCGATGATTGAAAGCTGTTGGCATGGGAGCCAATAATTGAAAAGCTGTCGACCCGAAGGTCGATGATTGAAAAGCTGTTGGCATGGGAGCCAATAATTAGAAAGCTGTTGGCATGGGAGCCAATAATTGGAAAGCTGTCAACCCGAAGGCCGATGAGGGAGGCCAAAATAGCCGTGGCTGGAAGCAGGCTGCGGGAGCCGAAGTTGGGAGATTAATGGGCCGCGAGGGCAAGAGGTAGGCTAAGGTGGCCGATATTGGGCTCTACGAGCCGGAGCTGGGAAAGTAGGCTGCAATAGCAAAAGTTGAGTTTATTGCATACGCACATTCTTGTTATTTTATTATTTTCATTATTGTTATTTTTTTATGTTGTTTGTTTGTTTTTTTTTTGTTATATTTTTGTTGTTGTTGTTGTTTTTTTTTATATATATTTATCATCATTTTTTTTCTTTTTTCTTTTTTCTTTAATCATGCAAGCATTCATTAGCAGGCATAACATAAATATAAGTAAGGCAGCTCCCTCTATAGGGGATAGGATAGAGACATTGCCCGTAATTCGTAGACGCGGCATGGGCCACAAGGCACAACTGAGGGGTGGTGCACCCGTCAAGAGGATATCGCATGTCTTGCATGCATAGCCTAAATTCACGCATTTTACCCGAGGTAATTCTCTGTGGCGTGGTAGTGCAAATGTATGAACAAAGGGCCCTAACCATAGGGATATGCAGGTTTTCCTGGTGACACTCGAGGATCACTCTAGCGCCTACACATTAGTTCCAGGTTTTCGACTTTCGGTAGCTTCACACAGCCCCCATCTGTTTATTTTGTAGCGGATTTCACCGTTCGGCGCGAGTCTCCTCATGTGTCTCAATGGGGATTCCCGGCTACTAGGATTCATCCTTATTATAATTCGCTTCACCGTTTCGCGCGAGTCTCCTCATGTGTCTCAATGGGGATTCCCGGCTACTCGGATTCACGTTTCTCTCTCTCTTCCCTTTTTTTTTCTCTCTTTTTTTTCTCTTCTTTTTTTTTAACAGTGGGGGTAGCAGCTTTTTCCTCACGATTACCTTTCACGCGAGTGTAGGAATTCAAGTCTCCGTAGAGTGCTAAAAGAAATTCGGGCAATCCCTATAGTTGAAGGCTTTTGGACACATTAAGTGCGAAGTGTGGGAGCGTTGCCCCGGGTTTATTTTGTGAGCTGGGCTTAGCGATTCAGCCATGACTCTTCCCCTTGACGTGTGCACCTGCCATAATTGGGTTCCCTTCGAGCTTGCGCCGCGACGTGCCTGCATCCGGAATTAGGGCGATATTATTTAGCAAGGAAACATAGTCCTAGAAAATTCTAAGGAGGTGTATTATTCTATATTAAGCAACCACGCAAGCAGGGCAATCATGCATTCTCTTTTTCTTTTTGTTTCAATTTTCTTCCTTTTTTGTTTTGTTTTGTTTTTTTTTTGGTGGTGTTGTTGTCTTGTTGTTTTGTTTTTTTTTTGTTTTTTTTGTTTATTATTTGTTTTTTTTTTTTGCGTATGTGTTTGTTTGTTTATTTTTTTTGTGTGTTTTTGTTTGTTTTTTTTTCATAAGAAAATATTGTTGTTATGTATAAGTGTAGTGGTAGTAAAGATATTAGGGAGGTAGACCGTAAAAGGGCTGAAAGGATATTAGGGAAGCGGGCTATAGAACCTGAAGTTGATATTGGAAGTAGGCCACAATAGCCAAAAGTCGAGAAGAGCGGGTTGCGAGAGCTAGATTATGGGAAGCAGGCTGCAGGAGTCGAAGTTACGGGAAGCGGGCCATGAAGGCCGAATACTGGGAAGCAGGCCATGAAGGCCGAATTCTGGGAAGCAGGCTGCAAGAGCCAAGGATATTGGGAAGCAGGCTGTAAGAGCCGAAATTATGGGAAGCGGGCCGTGAAGGCCAAATTCTGGGAAGCAGGCCATGAAGGCCGAATTCTGGGAAGCAGGCTGCAAGAGCCGAGGGATGTTAGAAGTCGGCTGCGAAGCCAAAAGATATCGGAGAGCGTAGTGGGACGGGTGGATTAATCCTGCTAGTGGGCCCTGGCCGAAATGGCCCTGCAGAGGGGCGTTTGGTAGTGGGACGTGAGAGTCGAAGAGAAGGGTCTCTTTTGTTCTCTGGTCGGGGGAGGGTCCAGACCAAAGCGAAAGGTTTATTCTTTTGACTGGGCAGCTGTCGGCTGGGGTGCCAATGATGAGATAGCCGTCGGCTAGGAGCCAATGATGAGGCAGCTGTCGGCTCAGAGGCCAATGATGAGATAGCTGTCGACCCGAAGGCCGATAATGAGGTAGCTGTCGGCTAGGCGCCGATGATTAGGTAGCTGTCGGCTGGGAGCCGATGATGAGGTAGCTGTCGGCTAGGAGCCGATGATTAGGTAGCTGTCGGCTAGGAGCCGATGATGAGATAGCTGTTGACCCGAAGGCCGATAATGAGGTAGCTGTCGGCTAGGAGCCGATGATTAGGGTTGGTCGGTTTAACGCCCCGCCGGCGGAAAGTCTAGTCGGTTCAACGCCCCGCCGGCGGAAGGTCTAGTCGGTTTAACGCCCCGCCGGTGGAAGGTCTAGTCGATTTAACGCCCCGCCGGCGGAAGGTCTAGTCGGGTTCTATTTGTTGGATGGCTGGAGGTCGGAGGTAGAAGTTCGCCTCGTGACCCTTCTTTCTCTTCTTCTCTTCTTCTCTTCCTCCTTTGTGTGGGGAGGCGGGTTCAAGGATCGCGTCTGCCCCGTGACGGTTCTTTCTCTTCTTCTCTTCTTCTTTTGTGGGGAGGCAGGTGCAGAGACCATGTTCGCCTCATGTCTCTTCTTTCTCTTCTTCTTTTCCTCTTCTTCTTGTGTAGAGAGGCAGGTGCAGAGACCATGTTTGCCTCATGATTGCCCTTTCTCTTCTTCTCTTCCCTTCTTCTTTTTTTTTATGGGGAGGCAGGTGCAGGGACCATGTTCGTCTCGTGTCTCTCCTTTTTTTTTCTTCTATTCTTCTTCTTTTTTTTTGTAGAGAGGCAGGTACAAGGACCACGTTCGCCTCGTGTCCCCTTTTTTTTTCTTCTATTCTTTTTTTTGTAAAGAGGCAGGTGCAAGGACCATGTTTGCCTCGTGTCTCTTTTTTTTCCTCTTCTTCTTTCCTTCTTCTTTCCTTTTTGTAGAGAGGCAGGTGCAAGGACCATGTTCGCCCCATGATTGTTCTTTTCTTTTTTTTCTTCCTCTTTTATTGAGGGAGGCAGGTACGAAGACCATGTTTGCCTCATATCTTTTTTTTATTCTCTTCTTCTTTTGTAGGGAGGCAGGTGCAAGGACCATGTGTGCCTCATGTCTCTTTTTCTTCTCTTCTTTCTGTGTGATGAGGCGGGCTCGAGGACCACGCCTGTCTCATGCGTGCCTTTTTCTTTATTCTGCTCTTCTTTTCTCACTAGTGCTTCCATGTTGGAGTGTATTTCTCTTAATGTGCCCCCAGGTTGGGGTGTAGCTTCACTTGGTATGCATCCCCCCTCAAGGGGTGTGTTTTGCCTCTTTGCTTCTGTGCCCCCAGGCGGGGTGTATATTTCTTGGCTTCTATGTCCCAAGACCAGGGTGTAACGACCCGAGAATCCGATTACCGGGAAGGCCCGATAACCCGAGACTCGCACCGCCACCCACGAGCCCGAAGACTCGGAAGGGTTAAAAGGATGGTGTGGAAACTACACAAGCATCACAAATAATTGCAGAAATTAAACAGTTATGATATTAAGCAGGAAATGAATTAACATTTTACATGGTCCACAATAAAATAACAACAACAGCAACAGTAGTCCACGACTAGTACAGTGACAAGAAAGAAAAGTACAGCTACACGGGGCATCCCCCGGCTCTGACCTCTGGCACTACCTCTGGGCACCCGCACCACGCTTCCGCTGCGCTCCTGACACGCTCCCCGAAGGTGGCGCCTCACCTGAAACACGGTGAAAACACGCAGGGAATGAGTCTCGGAACAAGACTCAGTAGGGATCACTCGAACCCTACCTCGTAAAACGAGAAACCACTACCCTAGCGGTAGGAAGGTACCTCGGAAAGGAAAGCCCTGTACTCTACAGAACTAGACCCTAACGGCACGCAAACCGACACACGTGCCACGGTACGAGAAGACCGAAACTCAACGGTCGAACCGTCAAAACCCGAAGGTCGGAAACACACGACTGACAGTCTGACACTCCGTACTCAACAGGAGTACCACCCACTAGAAGCACAGCCGGTAGCGTCCCCTGACGTCTTACACCGCACCGCAGGTGAACCGCCTGACATGGTAGGTCCTACCCGAGGCGCAAACACCGTACAAGTAACTACAACAAGTGACTAGCTGGGGTCACGCCCGTCGACGTGGGTCCAACCGCCCCCAACCACGTGTGCACACACAGACCGCGCGTCCCTGGTCTGGCCCTCTGACCGGTTTTCCCCTCAGCCGGACTCTGGCTGCAAGACGTGGGGCCCAACGGTAACCGGTCCACAAACCGTCTCTAAAGGTCAGCCCGTACACCACTCCCTGGTGCGACTAGCACACGCGTACTAGTAGGCTACGACTAGTGGAGGGTCACAGAAGGAGTAGACTCTCAAGTCTCGGAAAACAACGGTGCAACTGCAGGTACGAGGAACGCTCCTTGTACCAACACCGACGCACGGTGACCAGCTGACAACAACATCTCCCGGTACACTCTGTACGACGAGAGACACACCGACGCAACCCGTACCCTTGAACGGTCCACACTGGGCCGCTCACGGATGTGCGGTCACACAGGGACCGCACAAGGATTAGAACGGTCATATCAGGACCGTTCCACCCAGGGTCCAAACGACAGATAAACGGCCAACACAGGACCGTTCAAACAGATGTGCGGCCAACTCTTGACCGCACGTGGGTGAGGAACGGTCACCTCCTGGCCGCTCGTCTCCCAACGGTAAAAAGCCTGGACGGTTAGTCCTTAGCCGCACTTGGGGAAGGGCGGCTACGGCTTAGCCGTTCAGGTGTTGTGCGGTCAGGGCCAGACCGCACATCCAACCATAGCGCTAGGGGATGTACGGCCAGCACCTGGCCGTGCAAGGGGTTATGCGGTCAGCTCCTGGCCGCACATCCCAGAGCACTGCACAACGGTCACAACCAACGGTCAAAACCCTTGGGGTTGGGCGGTAGCTGTGGGGCCGCACATTAGGATATGCGGTCCCACGATAGACCGCCCAAGCCCACTGCGCGCCAAGCCTCACCCAAAGCGCGCCGAGCCGATGAACGGTCCGAACGGAACCGCATAGGGGTTGTGCGGCCACTGGTTCGACCGCACATCGCTCACCGGCGAGAAAATGGCGAACCTCACCGGAATCGCCCAATCGGCCTCAAAACAAACCCCACGGAGGGGGAAATGGCGAGAGAAGAACCCCCAAGCCCCCTAGCATGCTCCTACGCCCTTAAACCGTGAAATCGGGGCTCAAAACGATGGATCGGACGAACTCACCCCGCGGCATGATCGACCCTTCCCGGCTCAAAATAAACCCCTCTCGACCTCGTCTCGAGCTGAAACTCACGGGGAAGGAAGACATGAGGCTAAGGAACGTCACCCTACCTCCGGTCCGCGACGAAACGCTCCGATCCGAGCTCGAAGTCGCGAAGAACGCCGCTAGAATCTCGCCTCTCCACGCCTCCCACGCTCGCCGTATGCCCGCACGATCGCCTCGCCGCCGCCCACGTCACCGCGCCGTCGCCCCGCCGCCGTCTGCAGCCGGAGGGGAGCTCGCCGTGGCCAACCGGGAGGAAGAGAGGGAGAGGGAGGGAGACACGGTGGAGGAGGAAGGAGGAAGAAGAAGAAAAGAGAAAAGAAGAAAAAAGAAAAGAAAAGAAAATGGGAATATATAGAAAATCCGATTTTTCGGAAAAATACCGAAAATTAGAAAAATACATTTCCGGAATCCTCGGAACGCACCGATCGCAACGGTACCACTCGTGCCTCGGGGAACTGCCCGGTTCGCCCGCAGCGAGCGTCCGAAGAAAAAGCCGAAACACACACCGGAAATCGGAAAACACGCGCGGAAAAAGCCGCGGAACGCCTCCGGGCCTCCGAAACGACTCCGGATCGCGCCGATCCGAACACGAAAGATGTCCGAAACGAAATTTCGGACACAACGGAGCCGGACGCTCCGAAAACTAGATCCGGGACCCACGAAGAAGGATCCGAAAGGTCCGGGATATTACAGCCCTCCCCCCTTAAGGAATTTCGTCCTCGAAATTGAGAACAACCCAAGGGGAAAGAAGAGGAAGACTCACTCAAACAGGTACGGGAACTGCTGACGCATCTCGTCCTCACGTTCCCACGAAGCCTCACCACCAGAGTGTCGTTGCCACACGACCTTGACCAAGGGAATAACCTTGTTCCGCAGGCGCTGCTCTCGCCTATCCTCCACGCGGATCGGAAACTCTGGGAGAGAAAGATCTGGAGTCACCTCAGGCCAAACGGAAAACTCGAGCACATGAGAGTCATCGGGCATATACTTCCGCAACATAGAGACGTGGAACACGTCATGCACCGACGCCAACTCAGAGGGTAACTGCAACCGGTAAGCAACCTCACCGATGCGCTCCACAATCGCGAAAGGACCAATATAGCGGGGACTCAGCTTCCCACGCCGTCCAAACCGCATCACCCCCTTCATCGGAGAAACTCTCAAGAACACATGATCGCCCACGGCGAACTCGAGGGGCTGCCGCCTACGGTCAGCATAGCTCTTCTGCCGACTCTGGGCCGCCAACATGTTCTGACGAACCAGGTGCACAACATCCACACATTGCTGCACCAATTCCGGTCCCGTCAAAACACGCTCACCCACCTCAAACCAATCAAGTGGAGTCCGACAAGGACGCCCATACAATGCCTCATAAGGAGCCATGCCGATGCTCGAATGAAAGCTGTTGTTATAGGCAAACTCCACTAACGGTAGGTGATGAATCCAACTCCCCTGCCACTCCAGGCAGCAGGATCTCAGCATGTCCTCCAAAGTCTGAATGGTCCTCTCAGACTGACCATCTGACTGTGGATGATACGCCGAGCTAAATGCCAACTCCGTGCCAAGAGCTCGCTGGAAACTCCTCCAGAATCCAGAAGTGAAGCGCGGATCCCGATCCGACACGATCGAAATGGGAACCCCATGCAACGGCACGATCCGCTCCACATAAAGACGAGCCAACTTAGGCACGCTCCAGCTGACTTTGACCGGTAGCAACCGCGTCACCTTCGTCAGCCGATCCACCAGCAACCAAATACTGTCCTGCCCAGTCGGGGTTCTGGGCAACCCCACCACAAAATCCGTGGTCACATGGTCCCACTTCCAAGCAGGAACATCCAAGGGCTGGAGAGTACCGCCTGGTCGCTGATGCTCTGCCTTCACCTGCTGACAGATCAGGCACCTGGCCACAAACTCGGCCACATCTCTCTTCATGCCAGGCCACCAGAACTGCCTCCGCAAGTTCCGATACATCTTCGTCGCACCCGGGTGCACAGTGTACCTGCTCCCATGAGCCTCGCGTAACACCGCACGACGAACCTGCTCCTCCGCTGGGACGTACAGCCTGCCACGAAACCTCGCAGCACCGTCCTCGCCGAGCTCCACATCAGCCATCGCAAGAATCCGGGGCAACTCAGGGTCCGCATGCTGAGCCTCTGTCACCTGACGACGAATAGCAGGAGTGACAGTCAGACTCGCAAGCACTGCCAACCCTGGCTCCTGGGGAATCTTGAGCCTGAAAGATACTTCGGGCACCTGTTCCCAGAGCCTCCACTTCCTCAGCATCAAGGTACTGACCGCAACCTTCCTACTCAAGGCATCGGCGACGACATTCATCCTGCCCGGCTGATAAGACAGGGTGAAGTCATAGTCCTTCATGAACTCCATCCAACGCCTCTGTCTGAGGTTCAGATCTCTCTGCGAGAACACATACCTCAAACTCTGATGGTCAGTGAACACCTCGAACTTCTCACCGTACAGATAATGCCTCCAGATCTTCAGCGCGAAGATCACTGCCGCCAACTCAAGGTCATGGGTAGGGTAGTTCTCCTCATGGGGCTTTAGCTGCCGAGATGCATAAGCCACCACTCTACCATGCTGCATCAGAACAGCACCCAATCCGACGCCGGAAGCATCTGTACACACCACAAAACCTCCCGATCCAGAAGGCAAAACCAACACCGGAGCCGAGGTGAGCAATCTCTTCAGTTCCCTAAAGCTCTGCTCACACTCCTCGGACCAGACGAAAGGCACATCCTTCCGCGTGAGCCTCGTCATCGGGGTCGCAATGCGGGAAAAATCCTGGATAAACCGGCGATAATAACCCGCAAGCCCCAAGAAACTCCGGATCTCCGTCACCGACCTCGGCCTCGGCCATTGCATCACAGCCTCGACCTTGGCGGGATCCACGGAAATGCCATCACCAGAAATCACGTGCCCCAGAAAGTGCACCTCGCTGAGCCAAAACTCGCACTTGCTGAGCTTCGCAAACAACTGGTGATCTCGCAACGTCTGCAGCACCACACCCAAATGGTACGCATGCTCCTCAGCAGACCGCGAATAAACAAGGATGTCATCCACGAAAATGACCACGAACTGGTCCAAATACGGGTGGAACACCCTCTGCATCAAGTCCATGAAGGCTGCTGGGGCATTGGTGAGCCCAAACGGCATCACCAGAAACTCATAATGCCCGTACCTCGTACTGAACGCAGTCTTCTCCACATCGGACTCGCGAATTCTCAGCTGATAGTAACCGGACCGCAAATCAATCCGCGAGAACACTCGCGCAGACTGAAGCTGGTCGAACAAATCATCAATCCGCGGCAACGGATACTTGTTCTTAATGGTCACGTCATTCAGCTGTCGATAGTCAATGCACAGCCGCAGACTACCGTCCTTCTTCTTCACGAACAACACGGGCGCACCCCAAGGGGAAAAGCTCGGACGAATGTACCCCTTGGCCAACAGTTCCTGCAACTGCGCCCTCAACTCCCTCAACTCCGCGGGGGCCATACGGTAGGGAGCCTTCGCCAAAGGTCCCGTACCAGGTACAACCTCGATCACGAAATCGATCTCCCGCTGGGGAGGTAATCCAGGCAACTCCTCAGGAAAAACATCGGGAAACTCGCACACCACCGCAATGTCCTCGACATTCGGCTCCATCCGGTCAGACACAACCACAGACGCGAGAAAACCCTGACAACCTGAATCAAGCAATCGACGGGCTCGAATAGCAGAGATAAGAAATCGAGAAGAGGCGGAACGGATACCTTGGAAATAGAAGGTCCTCTTGCTCGGATGTTGGAAGTAGACCCTCTTCATCCCACAATCCACCACCGCTCCATGAGTCTCGAGCCAATCCATGCCTAGAATCACGTCGTAATCCCAAAGCTGCAACGCATACAACCTGCCTGGCATACTCCGCCCATCGATCCACACCGGAACCTGGTCGAAGCAATACGGAGTGACCATAAAGTCACCCGAAGGCAACTCCACAGCCAAATCACAGGACAACTGGGTCACCGGCTCCTCGACGCTCGACGCGAAATCCTCCGAAATGAACGAATGAGACGCGCCAGAATCAAATAAAACCCGAGCCGCACAACCCAAAATCTGAACGGTACCTTCCACGAGCTGCGACGCTACTGCCTCTGCCCTGGTCAAGTGCGTGATCTGGCCACGAGCTCTCTGCCTGCCTCCCACACTAGCTGACCTGGGTAGCGGCGGATACTGTCCCTGCTGCTGCTGCTGCTGGGAAACCTGCTGCTGCGGCGGCCTCTGAGGACAGTCGCGCGCCATATGCCCTGGCTGGTCACACCGAAAACAGATGATCGGCGCCGTGCACTGCCTGCCTGGGTGGGTCCCACTACACCGTGGACAAGGTCCTCGCGATCCACCCACCGATCCCTGTCGCTGCAAAGGAAACGGCTGCTGCACACTGCCCGATGAAGCCTGCCCCTGATCCCTGGACTTCTTCTTGCCGAACCCTCTCTTGAAGAACTTTTTGACCTTCGTGCCAAAGGACGCAGATCCTGTCACCGAAGCTGCCGATGCCGGTACTCCTGAACCACCCGACGCAGACTGAAAGAAACCCTGCTGCTGAGTAGCCGACTGCTGGCTGCGACCTGACACAGACTGCCCCTGGCTGATCGGTCCTCGAGTCCTCTGCATATCCATCTCCAAGGAAATCGCAACACGAGACGCCGTCTCGAGATCAGTGGCCCCATTCGCGATCAGATGGTGCCTCAGCTCCAGCCTCAAGCCCTGCACAAACTGCGTCGTCCTCACCCTCTCATGCTCCATGATATGAGGTGCGTACCGACCCAGCTCGACAAATCGGGCCCTGTACTGCAACACGGACATGTCACCCTGCACCAGCTCCAGAAACTCCCGCATCCGCTGCGTAGCAACAATATCTGGACAGTACGTACGCTCGAAAGCACTGACAAAGTCATCCCACTCGATCTGCTCAAGCGGACGAAGCTGAAAGGACGTCTTCCACTCGGAAGACCACCACCTCCGAGCCGTACCCTGCAACTGGTTGTAGGCCAACACCACTCTGTCCTCGACAGCACTCTTCGCAGAACTGAACACCCGCTCCATCTCATCAAGCCAATCACGAGCCGCATCAGGGTCTGCCTGGCCGCTAAAGTAAGGTGGATGAAACTGCATGAAATCCCTCACTGCTCGGCCTGGCCCACCCCTGACTGACGAGCCCTCACCGGCCTCTCCGCCGAACTGCTGAGCCATGAGATGGTACATGCCACGGAGAAAACCCTCGGCCCCCGGAGCCCTCGCAGCATCCGCGGCCTCGGTAGCTCCCGGAACTCTGCTATGCTCCTCCTGGTCCCTCTGGACCCCCTGCTGGATCTCCTGACCTCCAGCCGACTGCCCCTGCTGAGAGCGAGAACTCCTCCTCGGCGCCATCCTCGCTCCTTAAGCACAAGACAGAAAACTCAGAAACGGAAGGTCAGAATAAAACACGCGGTGCCCAATGCCAGCGTCACCTGCACATCATCGTCATGGACTAGTGGACCACTACAATTACCTATGATTCTCATGTAATTCCACAACCGCGCTCTGATACCAGCTGTAACGACCCGAGAATCCGATTACCGGGAAGGCCCGATAACCCGAGACTCGCACCGCCACCCACGAGCCCGAAGACTCGGAAGGGTTAAAAGGATGGTGTGGAAACTACACAAGCATCACAAATAATTGCAGAAATTAAACAGTTATGATATTAAGCAGGAAATGAATTAACATTTTACATGGTCCACAATAAAATAACAACAACAGCAACAGTAGTCCACGACTAGTACAGTGACAAGAAAGAAAAGTACAGCTACACGGGGCATCCCCCGGCTCTGACCTCTGGCACTACCTCTGGGCACCCGCACCACGCTTCCGCTGCGCTCCTGACACGCTCCCCGAAGGTGGCGCCTCACCTGAAACACGGTGAAAACACGCAGGGAATGAGTCTCGGAACAAGACTCAGTAGGGATCACTCGAACCCTACCTCGTAAAACGAGAAACCACTACCCTAGCGGTAGGAAGGTACCTCGGAAAGGAAAGCCCTGTACTCTACAGAACTAGACCCTAACGGCACGCAAACCGACACACGTGCCACGGTACGAGAAGACCGAAACTCAACGGTCGAACCGTCAAAACCCGAAGGTCGGAAACACACGACTGACAGTCTGACACTCCGTACTCAACAGGAGTACCACCCACTAGAAGCACAGCCGGTAGCGTCCCCTGACGTCTTACACCGCACCGCAGGTGAACCGCCTGACATGGTAGGTCCTACCCGAGGCGCAAACACCGTACAAGTAACTACAACAAGTGACTAGCTGGGGTCACGCCCGTCGACGTGGGTCCAACCGCCCCCAACCACGTGTGCACACACAGACCGCGCGTCCCTGGTCTGGCCCTCTGACCGGTTTTCCCCTCAGCCGGACTCTGGCTGCAAGACGTGGGGCCCAACGGTAACCGGTCCACAAACCGTCTCTAAAGGTCAGCCCGTACACCACTCCCTGGTGCGACTAGCACACGCGTACTAGTAGGCTACGACTAGTGGAGGGTCACAGAAGGAGTAGACTCTCAAGTCTCGGAAAACAACGGTGCAACTGCAGGTACGAGGAACGCTCCTTGTACCAACACCGACGCACGGTGACCAGCTGACAACAACATCTCCCGGTACACTCTGTACGACGAGAGACACACCGACGCAACCCGTACCCTTGAACGGTCCACACTGGGCCGCTCACGGATGTGCGGTCACACAGGGACCGCACAAGGATTAGAACGGTCATATCAGGACCGTTCCACCCAGGGTCCAAACGACAGATAAACGGCCAACACAGGACCGTTCAAACAGATGTGCGGCCAACTCTTGACCGCACGTGGGTGAGGAACGGTCACCTCCTGGCCGCTCGTCTCCCAACGGTAAAAAGCCTGGACGGTTAGTCCTTAGCCGCACTTGGGGAAGGGCGGCTACGGCTTAGCCGTTCAGGTGTTGTGCGGTCAGGGCCAGACCGCACATCCAACCATAGCGCTAGGGGATGTACGGCCAGCACCTGGCCGTGCAAGGGGTTATGCGGTCAGCTCCTGGCCGCACATCCCAGAGCACTGCACAACGGTCACAACCAACGGTCAAAACCCTTGGGGTTGGGCGGTAGCTGTGGGGCCGCACATTAGGATATGCGGTCCCACGATAGACCGCCCAAGCCCACTGCGCGCCAAGCCTCACCCAAAGCGCGCCGAGCCGATGAACGGTCCGAACGGAACCGCATAGGGGTTGTGCGGCCACTGGTTCGACCGCACATCGCTCACCGGCGAGAAAATGGCGAACCTCACCGGAATCGCCCAATCGGCCTCAAAACAAACCCCACGGAGGGGGAAATGGCGAGAGAAGAACCCCCAAGCCCCCTAGCATGCTCCTACGCCCTTAAACCGTGAAATCGGGGCTCAAAACGATGGATCGGACGAACTCACCCCGCGGCATGATCGACCCTTCCCGGCTCAAAATAAACCCCTCTCGACCTCGTCTCGAGCTGAAACTCACGGGGAAGGAAGACATGAGGCTAAGGAACGTCACCCTACCTCCGGTCCGCGACGAAACGCTCCGATCCGAGCTCGAAGTCGCGAAGAACGCCGCTAGAATCTCGCCTCTCCACGCCTCCCACGCTCGCCGTATGCCCGCACGATCGCCTCGCCGCCGCCCACGTCACCGCGCCGTCGCCCCGCCGCCGTCTGCAGCCGGAGGGGAGCTCGCCGTGGCCAACCGGGAGGAAGAGAGGGAGAGGGAGGGAGACACGGTGGAGGAGGAAGGAGGAAGAAGAAGAAAAGAGAAAAGAAGAAAAAAGAAAAGAAAAGAAAATGGGAATATATAGAAAATCCGATTTTTCGGAAAAATACCGAAAATTAGAAAAATACATTTCCGGAATCCTCGGAACGCACCGATCGCAACGGTACCACTCGTGCCTCGGGGAACTGCCCGGTTCGCCCGCAGCGAGCGTCCGAAGAAAAAGCCGAAACACACACCGGAAATCGGAAAACACGCGCGGAAAAAGCCGCGGAACGCCTCCGGGCCTCCGAAACGACTCCGGATCGCGCCGATCCGAACACGAAAGATGTCCGAAACGAAATTTCGGACACAACGGAGCCGGACGCTCCGAAAACTAGATCCGGGACCCACGAAGAAGGATC
Source organism: Amorphophallus konjac (assembly GCA_022559845.1). Classification (NCBI taxonomy): domain Eukaryota; kingdom Viridiplantae; phylum Streptophyta; class Magnoliopsida; order Alismatales; family Araceae; genus Amorphophallus; species Amorphophallus konjac. Next base: position 553,232,933 of record CM040121.1, on the reverse strand, counting down.
CGAAAGGTCCGGGATATTACACAGGGTGTGTTATTATTTTTTTTCCTTTTAATGCCCCCTAGGCGGGGTGTAGCTCTCTTCAGATGCCCCCAAGTCGGGGGATGTTTCTTCTTCAGATACCCCTAAGCCAGGGTGGACTTCTCTTCATATGCCCTTGGGTCGGGGCGTGCTCTATATAGCTTCTAGGCCCTCGAAGCGAGGTATGTTTCTTCTTCATATGCCCCTGGTACGGGGTGTAGCTCTCTTCAAATGTCCCCCTAGGCCGTGGTGTACTTTTCACGGCTTCTATGCCCCCAGGCGGGGTATGTTTCTTCTTCATATGCCCCTAAACCAGGGTGGACTTCTCTTCATATGCCCCTGAGCGGGGACGTGTTCTTTATAGCTTCTAGGCCCTCGAGGCGAGGTATGCTTCTTCTTCATATGCCCCTGGTACGGGGGTGTATCTTTTGCTTCTTATGCCCCCCTGAGGCCGGGGTGTACCTCTTTACAGCTTCTGTGCCCCGGAAGCAGGGTATGTTGTTTCTTCAAATGCCGCTTGGGCGGAGTATATCTTTCTTCTTATGCTCCCAGATCGGGATGCATGTCTCTTCGTTTCTGTGCCCCGGATCAGGGTAGATGCTTCTGTTTCTTATGCGCCAGGGGCGTAGCGTATTTTTTGTGCCCCCTGAGCGGGGTGGATGCTCTGCATGTGTCCCCGGGTCGGGGTGTAGCTTTGTCTCCCATGAGGGGGGTGTGTTGTTTCTTCAAAAGCCCCCAGACCAGGGTGTATTCGTCTCTTTCTTATACTCCCGAGGCGGGAGGAGTTCTCTTCATGTGCCCCCGTGGCGGGATGTGCTTCTTTCTTCAAGTGTCCCCAGGCCGGGGTGAATTCTTTTCTTCTTATGCCCCCCCATGGCGGGGTATGTCTTTTGCTTCAGGTGCCCCCATATCGAGGTGTATTTCCCCTTCAAATGCCCCTAAGCCGGGGTGCAGTTCTATTTCTTCTTACGTCCCCAGGTCGGGGCGGATTCACTTCTTCAAATGCCCCGAAGCCGGGGTGTAGCTTTTGCTTTGTGTGCCCCTCAGCTGGGGCGGATTCTCTTCATGTGCCCCTGGTAATGGGGTGTATTTCTCCTCTTCTTTTTTTGCCTCCTATGCCCCCATAGCAGGGTATATATCTTCTTCTCATCCCCCATGGCGGGGTATGTGCATGCTCTCTTCGGAAGTGGCGGCCGTGCTTGGCCTCATTACTATAAAGCATTCCCCGCAGCGGGCAACTATTCACCAAGCTATAATTGTGGCTCGCTGGGTCTTTTAACAGCCACTCTGTAACGACCCGAGAATCCGATTACCGGGAAGGCCCGATAACCCGAGACTCGCACCGCCACCCACGAGCCCGAAGACTCGGAAGGGTTAAAAGGATGGTGTGGAAACTACACAAGCATCACAAATAATTGCAGAAATTAAACAGTTATGATATTAAGCAGGAAATGAATTAACATTTTACATGGTCCACAATAAAATAACAACAACAGCAACAGTAGTCCACGACTAGTACAGTGACAAGAAAGAAAAGTACAGCTACACGGGGCATCCCCCGGCTCTGACCTCTGGCACTACCTCTGGGCACCCGCACCACGCTTCCGCTGCGCTCCTGACACGCTCCCCGAAGGTGGCGCCTCACCTGAAACACGGTGAAAACACGCAGGGAATGAGTCTCGGAACAAGACTCAGTAGGGATCACTCGAACCCTACCTCGTAAAACGAGAAACCACTACTCTAGCGGTAGGAAGGTACCTCGGAAAGGAAAGCCCTGTACTCTACAGAACTAGACCCTAACGGCACGCAAACCGACACACGTGCCACGGTACGAGAAGACCGAAACTCAACGGTCGAACCGTCAAAACCCGAAGGTCGGAAACACACGACTGACAGTCTGACACTCCGTACTCAACAGGAGTACCACCCACTAGAAGCACAGCCGGTAGCGTCCCCTGACGTCTTACACCGCACCGCAGGTGAACCGCCTGACATGGTAGGTCCTACCCGAGGCGCAAACACCGTACAAGTAACTACAACAAGTGACTAGCTGGGGTCACGCCCGTCGACGTGGGTCCAACCGCCCCCAACCACGTGTGCACACACAGACCGCGCGTCCCTGGTCTGGCCCTCTGACCGGTTTTCCCCTCAGCCGGACTCTGGCTGCAAGACGTGGGGCCCAACGGTAACCGGTCCACAAACCGTCTCTAAAGGTCAGCCCGTACACCACTCCCTGGTGCGACTAGCACACGCGTACTAGTAGGCTACGACTAGTGGAGGGTCACAGAAGGAGTAGACTCTCAAGTCTCGGAAAACAACGGTGCAACTGCAGGTACGAGGAACGCTCCTTGTACCAACACCGACGCACGGTGACCAGCTGACAACAACATCTCCCGGTACACTCTGTACGACGAGAGACACACCGACGCAACCCGTACCCTTGAACGGTCCACACTGGGCCGCTCAGGGATGTGCGGTCACACAGGGACCGCACAAGGATTAGAACGGTCATATCAGGACCGTTCCACCCAGGGTCCAAACGACAGATAAACGGCCAACACAGGACCGTTCAAACAGATGTGCGGCCAACTCTTGACCGCACGTGGGTGAGGAACGGTCACCTCCTGGCCGCTCGTCTCCCAACGGTAAAAAGCCTGGACGGTTAGTCCTTAGCCGCACTTGGGGAAGGGCGGCTACGGCTTAGCCGTTCAGGTGTTGTGCGGTCAGGGCCAGACCGCACATCCAACCATAGCGCTAGGGGATGTACGGCCAGCACCTGGCCGTGCAAGGGGTTATGCGGTCAGCTCCTGGCCGCACATCCCAGAGCACTGCACAACGGTCACAACCAACGGTCAAAACCCTTGGGGTTGGGCGGTAGCTGTGGGGCCGCACATTAGGATATGCGGTCCCACGATAGACCGCCCAAGCCCACTGCGCGCCAAGCCTCACCCAAAGCGCGCCGAGCCGATGAACGGTCCGAACGGAACCGCATAGGGGTTGTGCGGCCACTGGTTCGACCGCACATCGCTCACCGGCGAGAAAATGGCGAACCTCACCGGAATCGCCCAATCGGCCTCAAAACAAACCCCACGGAGGGGGAAATGGCGAGAGAAGAACCCCCAAGCCCCCTAGCATGCTCCTACGCCCTTAAACCGTGAAATCGGGGCTCAAAACGATGGATCGGACGAACTCACCCCGCGGCATGATCGACCCTTCCCGGCTCAAAATAAACCCCTCTCGACCTCGTCTCGAGCTGAAACTCACGGGGAAGGAAGACATGAGGCTAAGGAACGTCACCCTACCTCCGGTCCGCGACGAAACGCTCCGATCCGAGCTCGAAGTCGCGAAGAACGCCGCTAGAATCTCGCCTCTCCACGCCTCCCACGCTCGCCGTATGCCCGCACGATCGCCTCGCCGCCGCCCACGTCCTCGCGCCGTCGCCCCGCCGCCGTCTGCAGCCGGAGGGGAGCTCGCCGTGGCCAACGGGAGGAAGAGAGGGAGAGGAGGGAGACACGGTCGCGTGAGGGAGAGAGAGGAAGGAAGAAGAAGAAAAGAGAAAAGAAGAAAAGAAAGAAAAGAAAATGGGAATATATAGAAAATCCGATTTTTTCGGAAAAATACCGAAAATTAGAAAAATACATTTCCGGAATCCTCGGAACGCACCGATCGCAACGGTACCACTCGTGCCTCGGGGAACTGCCCGGTTCGCCCGCAGCGAGCGTCCGAAGAAAAAGCCGAAACACACACCGGAAATCGGAAAACACGCGCGGAAAAAGCCACGGAACGCCTCCGGGCCTCCGAAACGACTCCGGATCGCGCCGATCCGAACACGAAAGATGTCCGAAACGAAATTTCGGACACAACGGAGCCGGACGCTCCGAAAACTAGATCCGGGACCCATGAAGAAGGATCCGAAAGGTCCGGGATATTACAGCCCTCCCCCCTTAAGGAATTTCGTCCTCGAAATTGAGAACAACCCAAGGGGAAAGAAGAGGAAGACTCACTCAAACAGGTACGGGAACTGCTGACGCATCTCGTCCTCACGTTCCCACGAAGCCTCACCACCAGAGTGTCGTTGCCACACGACCTTTACCAAGGGAATGACCTTGTTCCGCAGGCGCTGCTCTCGCCTATCCTCCACGCGGATCGGAAACTCTGGGAGAGAAAGATCTGGAGTCACCTCAGGCCAAACGGAAAACTCGAGCACATGAGAGTCATCGGGCATATACTTCCGCAACATAGAGACGTGGAACACGTCATGCACCGACGCCAACTCAGAGGGTAACTGCAACCGGTAAGCAACCTCACCGATGCGCTCCACAATCGCGAAAGGACCAATATAGCGGGGACTCAGCTTCCCACGCCGTCCAAACCGCATCACCCCCTTCATCGGAGAAACTCTCAAGAACACATGATCGCCCACGGCGAACTCGAGGGGCTGCCGCCTACGGTCAGCATAGCTCTTCTGCCGACTCTGGGCCGCCAACATGTTCTGACGAACCAGGTGCACAACATCCACACATTGCTGCACCAATTCCGGTCCCGTCAAAACACGCTCACCCACCTCAAACCAATCAAGTGGAGTCCGACAAGGACGCCCATACAATGCCTCATAAGGAGCCATGCCGATGCTCGAATGAAAGCTGTTGTTATAGGCAAACTCCACTAACGGTAGGTGATGAATCCAACTCCCCTGCCACTCCAGGCAGCAGGATCTCAGCATGTCCTCCAAAGTCTGAATGGTCCTCTCAGACTGACCATCTGACTGTGGATGATACGCCGAGCTAAATGCCAACTCCGTGCCAAGAGCTCGCTGGAAACTCCTCCAGAATCCAGAAGTGAAGCGCGGATCCCGATCCGACACGATCGAAATGGGAACCCCATGCAACGGCACGATCCGCTCCACATAAAGACGAGCCAACTTAGGCACGCTCCAGCTGACTTTGACCGGTAGCAACCGCGTCACCTTCGTCAGCCGATCCACCAGCAACCAAATACTGTCCTGCCCAGTCGGGGTTCTGGGCAACCCCACCACAAAATCCGTGGTCACATGGTCCCACTTCCAAGCAGGAACATCCAAGGGCTGGAGAGTACCGCCTGGTCGCTGATGCTCTGCCTTCACCTGCTGACAGATCAGGCACCTGGCCACAAACTCGGCCACATCTCTCTTCATGCCAGGCCACCAGAACTGCCTCCGCAAGTTCCGATACATCTTCGTCGCACCCGGGTGCACAGTGTACCTGCTCCCATGAGCCTCGCGTAACACCGCACGACGAACCTGCTCCTCCGCTGGGACGTACAGCCTGCCACGAAACCTCGCAGCACCGTCCTCGCCGAGCTCCACATCAGCCATCGCAAGAATCCGGGGCAACTCAGGGTCCGCATGCTGAGCCTCTGTCACCTGACGACGAATAGCAGGAGTGACAGTCAGACTCGCAAGCACTGCCAACCCTGGCTCCTGGGGAATCTTGAGCCTGAAAGATACTTCGGGCACCTGTTCCCAGAGCCTCCACTTCCTCAGCATCAAGGTACTGACCGCAACCTTCCTACTCAAGGCATCGGCGACGACATTCATCCTGCCCGGCTGATAAGACAGGGTGAAGTCATAGTCCTTCATGAACTCCATCCAACGCCTCTGTCTGAGGTTCAGATCTCTCTGCGAGAACACATACCTCAAACTCTGATGGTCAGTGAACACCTCGAACTTCTCACCGTACAGATAATGCCTCCAGATCTTCAGCGCGAAGATCACTGCCGCCAACTCAAGGTCATGGGTAGGGTAGTTCTCCTCATGGGGCTTTAGCTGCCGAGATGCATAAGCCACCACTCTACCATGCTGCATCAGAACAGCACCCAATCCGACGCCGGAAGCATCTGTACACACCACAAAACCTCCCGATCCAGAAGGCAAAACCAACACCGGAGCCGAGGTGAGCAATCTCTTCAGTTCCCTAAAGCTCTGCTCACACTCCTCGGACCAGACGAAAGGCACATCCTTCCGCGTGAGCCTCGTCATCGGGGTCGCAATGCGGGAAAAATCCTGGATAAACCGGCGATAATAACCCGCAAGCCCCAAGAAACTCCGGATCTCCGTCACCGACCTCGGCCTCGGCCATTGCATCACAGCCTCGACCTTGGCGGGATCCACGGAAATGCCATCACCAGAAATCACGTGCCCCAGAAAGTGCACCTCGCTGAGCCAAAACTCGCACTTGCTGAGCTTCGCAAACAACTGGTGATCTCGCAACGTCTGCAGCACCACACCCAAATGGTACGCATGCTCCTCAGCAGACCGCGAATAAACAAGGATGTCATCCACGAAAATGACCACGAACTGGTCCAAATACGGATGAAACACCCTCTGCATCAAGTCCATGAAGGCTGCTGGGGCATTGGTGAGCCCAAACGGCATCACCAGAAACTCATAATGCCCGTACCTCGTACTGAACGCAGTCTTCTCCACATCGGACTCGCGAATTCTCAGCTGATAGTAACCGGACCGCAAATCAATCCGCGAGAACACTCGCGCGACTGCAGCTGGTCGAACAAATCATCAATCCGCGGCAACGGATACTTGTTCTTAATGGTCACGTCATTCAGCTGCCGATAGTCAATGCATAGCCGCAGACTACCGTCCTTCTTCTTCACGAACAACACGGGCGCACCCCAAGGGGAAAAGCTCGGACGAATGTACCCCTTGGCCAACAGTTCCTGCAACTGCGCCCTCAACTCCCTCAACTCCGCGGGGGCCATACGGTAGGGAGCCTTCGCCAAAGGTCCCGTACCAGGTACAACCTCGATCACGAAATCGATCTCCCGCTGGGGAGGTAATCCAGGCAACTCCTCAGGAAAAACATCGGGAAACTCGCACACCACCGCAATGTCCTCGACATTCGGCTCCATCCGGTCAGACACAACCACAGACGCGAGAAAACCCTGACAACCTGAATCAAGCAATCGACGGGCTCGAATAGCAGAGATAAGAAATCGAGAAGAGGCGGAACGGATACCTTGGAAATAGAAGGTCCTCTTGCTCGGATGTTGGAAGTAGACCCTCTTCATCCCACAATCCACCACCGCTCCATGAGTCTCGAGCCAATCCATGCCTAGAATCACGTCGTAATCCCAAAGCTGCAACGCATACAACCTGCCTGGCATACTCCGCCCATCGATCCACACCGGAACCTGGTCGAAGCAATACGGAGTGACCATAAAGTCACCCGAAGGCAACTCCACAGCCAAATCACAGGACAACTGGGTCACCGGCTCCTCGACGCTCGACGCGAAATCCTCCGAAATGAACGAATGAGACGCGCCAGAATCAAATAAAACCCGAGCCGCACAACCCAAAATCTGAACGGTACCTTCCACGAGCTGCGACGCCATTGCCTCTGCCCTGGTCAAGTGCGTGATCTGGCCACGAGCTCTCTGCCTGCCTCCCACACTAGCTGACCTGGGTAGCGGCGGATACTGTCCCTGCTGCTGCTGCTGCTGGGAAACCTGCTGCTGCGGCGGCCTCTGAGGACAGTCGCGCGCCATATGCCCTGGCTGGTCACACCGAAAACAGATGATCGGCGCCGTGCACTGCCTGCCTGGGTGGGTCCCACTACACCGTGGACAAGGTCCTCGCGATCCACCCACCGATCCCTGTCGCTGCAAAGGAAACGGCTGCTGCACACTGCCCGATGAAGCCTGCCCCTGATCCCTGGACTTCTTCTTGCCGAACCCCTTCTTGAAGAACTTTTTGACCTTCGTGCCAAAGGACGCAGATCCTGTCACCGAAGCTGCCGATGCCGGTACTCCTGAACCACCCGACGCAGACTGAAAGAAACCCTGCTGCTGAGTAGCCGACTGCTGGCTGCGACCTGACACAGACTGCCCCTGGCTGATCGGTCCTCGAGTCCTCTGCATATCCATCTCCAAGGAAATCGCAACACGAGACGCCGTCTCGAGATCAGTGGCCCCATTCGCGATCAGATGGTGCCTCAGCTCCAGCCTCAAGCCCTGCACAAACTGCGTCGTCCTCACCCTCTCATGCTCCATGATATGAGGTGCGTACCGACCCAGCTCGACAAATCGGGCCCTGTACTGCAACACGGACATGTCACCCTGCACCAGCTCCAGAAACTCCCGCATCCGCTGCGTAGCAACAATATCTGGACAGTACGTACGCTCGAAAGCACTGACAAAGTCATCCCACTCGATCTGCTCAAGTGGACGAAGCTGAAAGGACGTCTTCCACTCGGAAGACCACCACCTCCGAGCCGTACCCTGCAACTGGTTGTAGGCCAACACCACTCTGTCCTCGACAGCACTCTTCGCAGAACTGAACACCCGCTCCATCTCATCAAGCCAATCACGAGCCGCATCAGGGTCTGCCTGGCCGCTAAAGTAAGGTGGATGAAACTGCATGAAATCCCTCACTGCTCGGCCTGGCCCACCCCTGACTGACGAGCCCTCACCGGCCTCTCCGCCGAACTGCTGAGCCATGAGATGGTACATGCCACGGAGAAAACCCTCGGCCCCCGGAGCCCTCGCAGCATCCGCGGCCTCGGTAGCTCCCGGAACTCTGCTATGCTCCTCCTGGTCCCTCTGGACCCCCTGCTGGATCTCCTGACCTCCAGCCGACTGCCCCTGCTGAGAGCGAGAACTCCTCCTCGGCGCCATCCTCGCTCCTTAAGCACAAGACAGAAAACTCAGAAACGGAAGGTCAGAATAAAACACGCGGTGCCCCATGCCAGCGTCACATGTACATCATCGTTGTGGACTAGTGGACCAATACAATTACCTATGATTCTCATGTAATTCCACAACCGCGCTCTGATACCAGCTGTAACGACCCGAGAATCCGATTACCGGGAAGGCCCGATAACCCGAGACTCGCACCGCCACCCACGAGCCCGAAGACTCGGAAGGGTTAAAAGGATGGTGTGGAAACTACACAAGCATCACAAATAATTGCAGAAATTAAACAGTTATGATATTAAGCAGGAAATGAATTAACATTTTACATGGTCCACAATAAAATAACAACAACAGCAACAGTAGTCCACGACTAGTACAGTGACAAGAAAGAAAAGTACAGCTACACGGGGCATCCCCCGGCTCTGACCTCTGGCACTACCTCTGGGCACCCGCACCACGCTTCCGCTGCGCTCCTGACACGCTCCCCGAAGGTGGCGCCTCACCTGAAACACGGTGAAAACACGCAGGGAATGAGTCTCGGAACAAGACTCAGTAGGGATCACTCGAACCCTACCTCGTAAAACGAGAAACCACTACCCTAGCGGTAGGAAGGTACCTCGGAAAGGAAAGCCCTGTACTCTACAGAACTAGACCCTAACGGCACGCAAACCGACACACGTGCCACGGTACGAGAAGACCGAAACTCAACGGTCGAACCGTCAAAACCCGAAGGTCGGAAACACACGACTGACAGTCTGACACTCCGTACTCAACAGGAGTACCACCCACTAGAAGCACAGCCGGTAGCGTCCCCTGACGTCTTACACCGCACCGCAGGTGAACCGCCTGACATGGTAGGTCCTACCCGAGGCGCAAACACCGTACAAGTAACTACAACAAGTGACTAGCTGGGGTCACGCCCGTCGACGTGGGTCCAACCGCCCCCAACCACGTGTGCACACACAGACCGCGCGTCCCTGGTCTGGCCCTCTGACCGGTTTTCCCCTCAGCCGGACTCTGGCTGCAAGACGTGGGGCCCAACGGTAACCGGTCCACAAACCGTCTCTAAAGGTCAGCCCGTACACCACTCCCTGGTGCGACTAGCACACGCGTACTAGTAGGCTACGACTAGTGGAGGGTCACAGAAGGAGTAGACTCTCAAGTCTCGGAAAACAACGGTGCAACTGCAGGTACGAGGAACGCTCCTTGCACCAACACCGACGCACGGTGACCAGCTGACAACAACATCTCCCGGTACACTCTGTACGACGAGAGACACACCGACGCAACCCGTACCCTTGAACGGTCCACACTGGGCCGCTCAGGGATGTGCGGTCACACAGGGACCGCACAAGGGTTAGAACGGTCATATCAGGACCGTTCCACCCAGGGTCCAAACGACAGATAAACGGCCAACACAGGACCGTTCAAACAGATGTGCGGCCAACTCTTGACCGCACGTGGGTGAGGAACGGTCACCTCCTGGCCGCTCGTCTCCCAACGGTAAAAAGCCTGGACGGTTAGTCCTTAGCCGCACTTGGGGAAGGGCGGCTACGGCTTAGCCGTTCAGGTGTTGTGCGGTCAGGGCCAGACCGCACATCCAACCATAGCGCTAGGGGATGTACGGCCAGCACCTGGCCGTGCAAGGGGTTATGCGGTCAGCTCCTGGCCGCACATCCTAGAGCACTGCACAACGGTCACAACCAACGGTCAAAACCCTTGGGGTTGGGCGGTAGCTGTGGGGCCGCACATTAGGATATGCGGTCCCACGATAGACCGCCCAAGCCCACTGCGCGCCAAGCCTCACCCAAAGCGCGCCGAGCCGATGAACGGTCCGAACGGAACCGCATAGGGGTTGTGCGGCCACTGGTTCGACCGCACATCGCTCACCGGCGAGAAAATGGCGAACCTCACCGGAATCGCCCAATCGGCCTCAAAACAAACCCCACGGAGGGGGAAATGGCGAGAGAAGAACCCCCAAGCCCCCTAGCATGCTCCTACGCCCTTAAACCGTGAAATCGGGGCTCAAAACGATGGATCGGACGAACTCACCCCGCGGCATGATCGACCCTTCCCGGCTCAAAATAAACCCCTCTCGACCTCGTCTCGAGCTGAAACTCACGGGGAAGGAAGACATGAGGCTAAGGAACGTCACCCTACCTCCGGTCCGCGACGAAACGCTCCGATCCGAGCTCGAAGTCGCGAAGAACGCCGCTAGAATCTCGCCTCTCCACGCCTCCCACGCTCGCCGTATGCCCGCACGATCGCCTCGCCGCCGCCCACGTCACCGCGCCGTCGCCCCGCCGCCGTCTGCAGCCGGAGGGGAGCTCGCCGTGGCCAACCGGGAGGAAGAGAGGGAGAGGGAGGGAGACACGGTCGCGTGAGGGAGAGAGAGGAAGGAAGAAGAAGAAAAGAGAAAAGAAGAAAAAAGAAAAGAAAATGGGAATATATAGAAAATCCGATTTTTTCGGAAAAATACCGAAAATTAGAAAAATACATTTCCGGAATCCTCGGAACGCACCGATCGCAGCGGTACCACTCGTGCCTCGGGGAACTGCCCGGTTCGCCCGCAGCGAGCGTCCGAAGAAAAAGCCGAAACACACACCGGAAATCGGAAAACACGCGCGGAAAAAGCCACGGAACGCCTCCGGGCCTCCGAAACGACTCCGGATCGCGCCGATCCGAACACGAAAGATGTCCGAAACGAAATTTCGGACACAACGGAGCCGGACGCTCCGAAAACTAGATCCGGGACCCATGAAGAAGGATCCGAAAGGTCCGGGATATTACACACTCGGGGGCCGTTTTGTATCGGATGGAGGCAGCATGAAGGAGGGACAGGCCGGGTCATTACACCATAGACTCGGAGCCTCCTAGAGTCGGGCGGGACGCCGAGTTTCTTCTTGCTCTTTTGGTTGGCGATGCTGGCCAACTTTTCTTATTTTCTTTTTGCTTTCTTTCTTCTCTCTTTTTTTTCTCTTCTTCTTTTCTTTCTCTTTTTTTTTGTCCCTTCTCATCTTCTCTTCTTTTTGTATGATTGACCAGGGTGGAGGTGCAGGAGAGCGCTCACCCCCTCAGGGAGGGGATGAGTGGTTCGCTCCACCGCATCAACCCCACAGCGGTAATCTTTGTTCAGCACGGGTCTCGACGGATGTGGTCGCACAACCCTCTCTTGCCAATTCCTTTTCTTCTTTTTTTTTTCTCTCTCTTTTTTTTTTCTCTTCTTCTTTTCTTCTTTTCTTCTTTTCTTCTCTTTCTTCTTGAGGGAAACGGGGGCTTGATTTCCCCCTCCCTTCTCTGCTCTTTCTCTTCTCTTTTCTTTTTTTATAACAGCCCCCATGATTCATGGAAGTTGCATATGCTTCGAAGCAGCGTCCTCGAGGCCGCGAAGGCAGTTGCATCGAGTCTGGATTTTCTCCCCATAGGGCTGGCGAAGATAGCACCTGCAGTTCATCAAAGCAGGCAAACATCATTTATTAGGGGGCCATGAGGCCCTGAATCCCGGCGAAGAGATGAAGGGTGGTTTGGTCCCACCGGGCGTGCCAGACTTGTGGACGCACTTTTCGTTTAACAGTTGTTATGTTCGTTCGTCGGTTTATTAAGTGCGTGGGCGTGCCAGCCACCGGAGTGACAATTTATTCAGGCTCCGAAGAGCCCATGGTGCGCTCGATCTGACTTCGTCAGTCAATTGTGTGGTTCGTGTCGGGACCAAAACCCGCCGCGCCATAAAGGTCACGGCGTCATTTATATCCCCCATACGAGAGAACACCCTTGATTAATCGCCGAGATTCAGGGCCTCGTGGCCAAGAAATTAATTGCATGAAAGGTCTATTACGCGGCATTGAAATCCTCACACGAGGGCGAGAAGAAAACCATTCGCAGTCATGTCGGTCATGTGTTGACCATTTAATGTTCGGACGAATGTCCGGCTCGATAAAATCGCGGTTGTCGCGGGAAAACTGGAGCGTATGTATGCCAGTATATGGCAATTTATTGTTCAGAAGAACGAAAAATGTTCGGCTAAACCTCGGCTGGAGCGGTCGGAAACCGGTAAATCTGTTGGCCCGGTGCAAGAGCAAGCTGCGACCATACTACGGTGGGCCCCCCGCGGTCGAAACAAGACTTGTATGAGCGTCATTGATATTTCCGGTGCCAAGGGGGTGACGAGGGAATATCCCTTGAATCGACTGAAAAGCCCTATGTCCGGAGAAGCGGGCGTTCTAAACGTGTCGGTCATTCAGGAGACCGTTTAATGTTCGGACGGGTGTCCGATATTGGGAATATCGTAATCGTCGCGGAAAGACCGAGAATGTATGTGTGCCGGGACACGGCAAGTTCTATTATTCCGAGACATTGAAAACGTTCGATTGAATCTCGGCTATTATATCCGGAAACCCGTGAATCTATTGGCCCGGTGCGAGATCGAGTCGGGACCATGCCGGGGGCGCCTCCCGTGATCCAAACGGGGCTCGCGTGGGCAGCGTTAATATTTCTGGTGTCGGAGGGCAACGGGAAAAAGTCCCGGGACTAGGCTTCGGAACTGAAAACGTGTTCGAGAGGAACATGCTGTAGACCGGAGATATGAGCCAGACGATGACCATGATCGGGACGGGCCCGAGGTCTAAATATGGCCCACGGAGGTCTTATTGATATTCCCATGGGAGGAGTCCAGGGGTGGCGAGAGCCGTCTCGTTCTGTTCCGATTCTGTCGGTCACTTGCGGACCTTTCCATGTTCGGGCAAGGGCCCGTATTGAGAGCATGACGGGGGTGGACGCGACCCCGTACCAATGTATGCCGAGTTTACGGCAATTTCAATGAAAGAGGGGGAGCAAATCCCGATAGGAACCGGTCGGAATTGGTGAGCTATTGGCCCAGGGCAATGCCGGCTCACAACCATGTTGGGGTAGGAGCCACCGGCTATGAAAGTCGCTCACGGGCCTTTTCATGTTCGGACATGGGTCCGTATTAAGAACTCGGCGGGAATCGACGTGAACCCGTTCAAATGTCTGCCGAACGTGCGGCAATTTCAGTAGCGGCTCGGAAGGAATCCGGCCGGAGAAACGAGTCTGGTTTAATCGGAATGTCAGCCCGAGGCGAAGTCAGGCTATGGCCATTTTGAGATGATTCCCTAGGCTCAGGCCCAACTCGTAGGGGCGGTATTGTTGTTCCTTCGGCACCGGGTCACGGGAGAGACGAGGCTGCGAAGCGGGTCTCATTGTTTTATTATTATTTAAGAAGTGTTATCATTACCATTTGTTAATTTATAGATACATTTGAGTGAATTCTTTATTATCGTTTATTCATTTCTTCTTGTGATTTATTCATTTAATATTATTATTATTATTAGGTTTATTATTATTTTTGTTCATTTATATTATCATTCGTTTGCTTGGCATTTTTTTTAGTTAAGTTTGTCGTTATTATTTATCCTGGGTTATCATTTATTTATCTATTTATCGTTGTTATTGTTTCTTTTAAACTTATTATCATTATTACTTATTTCTTTATCATTCTTATTTATTTATCCACCTTATTGGGTTTATTATCATTTATTATTTTATTTAACATTATTGTTTTCTATTATTTCTCTATTTTCTTTTGAGTTTGTTGCTATTATCGTTATTTAAGCTCTGTATCATTATTTGTTTATTTATTATGTTTTCTTTTAGCTTATTATCCTTATTAATATCATTATTTTTTTTTGGTGTGCCGCTGAGGATTGGTGGGGTGTACCGCTGAGGGTTGGGAGTGTACCGCTGAGGGCCAATGGGGGTGTACCGCTGAGGGCCAAAGGGGCGTACCGCTGGGGGTTGGGAGTGTACCGCTGAGGGCCAAAGGGGGCATACCGCTGGGGTCAAAAGGGTGTACCGTTGAAGGCCAATGGGGGTGTGCCGCGGAGTGTACCGCTGAGGGGTCTAAGGGGTGTGCCGCTGAAAGCTGGGAAAAGTGTGCCGGCGAAAGGCTGTTGGAGGGAAGAGGTAGTGTGCTGGAGAGGAGGCTTCGAAGCGTGTCGTTGACGGCTGGGAGGAGTGTGCCGGCGAAGGAGTTGGATGAGCATGCCACTGAAAGATGATTAGAGTGCATCGTCGAAGGACCAATCAGGGCGTAGTGGTGGAGGTTCAGTCGGTCTTCAATTATTTGTTTTAAGGCTTTTCTTTTCTTCTTAATTTGATTTTTTTTACGTAGTTTTATATAAACTTCTCCTTGGTTTTGTTCTGTTCGGCCTCTTTGCCATAAGTCGGAAGTTCGGTCGGCCGAGCTGTCAATCGGTCCAGCTCTTGTCGTGGTGCCGACAGTGGCTTGATCAGTTGGAAGGTTTCATCATTAATTATTTTGCTCGTTTATTGCTTCCTTTTACGTCCTTTAATATTTTGTTATTTTCTCACAAAAATTCGGCAGCATCTCCCCTTGACCCGGGGCGTAAGGGAGATAAAGGGAACGAGCCCACATGGAGTGGCGGAACCCGACAACTGGAGGTGGGCGCCCGGAGGCAGCAACACCTTTATAAAACCTCGAAAAACACGAAGGCAAACAACGGGCTAGGGCTTGGCCAAGAGGTGTGCCGCTGGGGGCCTAGATGGTGTGCCGGCCAAGGGCCATTGGGTGTGCCACTGAGGGTCAAAAAGGGTGTACCGCTGAGGGCCAATGGAAGTGTGCGTACCGCTGGGGGTCAAAAGGGTATACCGCTGAGGGCCAATGGAAGTGTGCCGCTGAGGGCCGAGAAAAGTGTACCGGGGATGTTGATTGGCTAGGCCGAAGGAAATCTTGGTAGGAGGAGGGAGAGAGGCTCAAGGGGTGTTGGGCCTAGGTGTCCAAGGAGAGACGGAAGGGCGTCTCCCCTCAGGCAAATGGGAAGATGCGGCAGCGGGGAGGTGAAGGGGCAGCAGGCCCTCTTCCCTCTCTTCCTCTCTTCCCTCTTCTTCTCTTCTCCTTCTTCCCCTCCTTTCCTTTTCCCTTCTTCTCTTTGCGTGGACGGCGGAGGATGGAACAGCAAAGGGGGGCAGCCTCCCCTCCTCCTCTTCTCCTCTTCTTCACTTCTTCTTCTTCCCTTCGCACGGACGGCGGCGGACGGAGTAGCGAGGGGGAGCCTCCCCTCCTCTTCTTCTTCTCTTCTTCTCTTCCTCTTCTTCTCTTCACGCGGACGGCGATGGACGGAGTAGCCGAGGGGGGGGGAGCCTCCCCTCCTCTTCTTCTTTTCTTCTTCTCTTCTTCTTCTTCTCTTCTCTCTGGGTGTGGGTGTATCTGTTGCCCTCTTCTGTCTCTCTGTCCCCGTTTGCAGCGACGAAGAGGGGTCTTATACCCCCACCACGGCGAGCGTCCAAAGGCCGGAACGATTCGACGGGTATTGAATGGGGGTTGACCCCATTGTCCTGGGTGGCAGGGGGATAGGCAGCGTGGCCCTCTCCCTAGGCGACACCTCGGACGGCCCACTGCGCGCCAAGGATCCGTAGGGCATGGGCTCCGTTGAAGATGCTTCACGCTGTGCCGCTGGCGGGCTGAACAAGCGTGCCGCGGGGGAGCCAAAAGGGCGTACCGCTGGGGGCCCGAATGGGCGTGCCGCTGAAAGCCCATGGGGCGTGCCGCTGAGGCCAGGGGCTGTGCCGCTGAGGGGCCAAACGGGCGTGCCGCTGAAGGCTTTGTGGGCGTGCCGCTGAAGGCCAAAGGGCTATACCGCTGAACACCCAGGGGGTGTGCCGCTGAAGCCCCTCCTGGGCGTGCCGCTGAAGGCCCAAGCTGGGCGTGCCGCTGAATGGCCTAAGGGGCGTGCCGCTGAACAGCCTGAAGGATGTGCCGATGAACACCCTGGGGGCCGTGCCGCTGAAGCCCAGGCTGGGCGTGCCGTTGAAGGCCCAAAGGGCGTGCCGCTGAAGGCCAAAAGGGAGTGCCGCTGAAGGCCAAAGGGCGTGCCGCTGAAGCCCCTCCTGGGGTGTGCCGCTGAGGCTTGACTTGGGCCCGTTTTGAGCACGCGCTATGATTCGTTTGATTTTCTTCGGGGGCCGCGGATTGTGAGCTTCCTGGGGGTTGGTTTCTCTTTGCTGTCGTGGCTCCGGGGACGGCTCCACGGTAGTGTGCATATGTGGGGGCGTCTGGATGACCAATGTCTCCGGGGGTTCTTCACTCGGCGCCGTTGTTGATGCTGGGCCGAGCAGGGTGTTTGGTGTGCAGTTTTTTTTTTGGTGTCCACTGGTATATATTCAATTATTTTGACAAAAATTATACACGTCACGTCGACAGATTTTGTGGATCCTCAAATATTTTCTCAATGGCTAGTTCAATTACAAAAGAAACATTTGGTGTCAAATTAGACAAATTTGATGAAAAAAAACTTTAAAAGATGGCAAAACCAAATGAGGTTCCGGCTGACCACACTAGGGTTGATATCAGCCATTAATGATAACACAACAAAAAATCGAGGTTCGAGTTCCTTTCAAACTCAAAACACCCGTCGAATCCAAACCCGATCAACCCGAACCCAACCTGAACCCGAATCCTCCTCCTCGGGGAGGACCAACCATCTCGCCTACCAATGCTACTTTCGAAAGAAATCTAATTGAAAGGGGAAGGAAAATCGTCCTCCTCCAACCGACCCTCAAGTCAACGTGGTGATTGATGGCGTTGGTGCATCAGAGTCGGCATTTAGGTCAGTTCTCTCAAACCCCGAAGTGAACTTGACCAATTTACCCATTGATTTGTGGATTGATACCGGAGCTAATATCCATGTTTGTACTGATCGCTCCTGGTTTTTCACTTATCCGGACTCCGGTGCAGGAGCTGTGATGATGGGCAATAATGTGGAGGCGCAAGTGCTTGGGATATGAAGAGTCGATCTGGAATTGACTTCAGGGAAGACTTTGACCCTTCACGGCGTTCACCACGTTCCCAACATTAGGCGCAACCTCATTAGTGGATCCCTTCTAGTACAACAAGGCTACAAACTTGTATTTGAATCAAATAAAGTTGTAATAACCAAAGGCCTATCTTTTATTGGAAAATGATTTATGTGTGATGGCCTTTTCAAATTAAATGTGTGTATCTATTCCTTTAGTAAATAATCCATTATGTTAAATGTTGAATCATCTTCCGTTTGGCATTCAAGATTGGGTCATGTAAACTACAACTCAATTAAAAGACTAATGCGACTAAACTTAATTCCCAAAATGGATATTCAACACCATGAAAAATGTGAAATTTGTGTAGAAGCTAAATTGGCCAAACAGTCATTTAAAAATATAGATAGAGATAGTGATATTTTAGAATTAATACATAGTGATGTATGTGACTGTGGGAGAGTATCTAAGGTAGATAACAAATACTTTGTAACTTTCATTGATGATCTGTCAAAATATTACTATTTTTATCTAATTAAAACAAAAGATAAAGTTTTTACAAAAGTTCAAATTTATAAGGCTGAAGTTAAAAATCAACAAGAAAAGAAAATCAAAATACTTAGGTCTGATAGAGGAGGAGAGTACATTTCTCTCGCTCTCACAGAATTTTGTCAAGAACATGGAATCATACATGAAGTAACTGCCCCCTACTCTCCTCAATCTAACGATGTAGCCGAGAGGAAAAATAGAACATTAATGGATATTGTTAAGTCAATGTTAATAAGCTCAGGCGCACCCGAGAACTTGTGGGGGGAGGGACTCTTAACAGCATGTTATGTTTTAAATAGAATACCATTTAAGCAAAATGATACTACACCCTATGAACAATGTCCCACTCGGTCGAAATCCATCGAATGGACGTGGCATCTGACGTCTCGAATCAGGGTAGTATTAATCCACTTCCGATTTTGATTGGCGAAGGAAATGAACTCGAGTGACCAGTACTGTGATGTGTGATTTGATTGCGGAATAAGAAAGTGTAGAATAAGAACCCACATTCTAAGTAGAAGATGCATTTGAGTTATTATTTAAATTTTGATTTGGTAAAAAGATTTTATTCAGCATTGAATAAGAATAGTTATTCTTTATTATATATGACTATGTTTGATTGCGGAATAAGTTAAATTGATAAGTTAAATCATAGGTAGGATATTTCATAAAATATATCAAAATATTTTGACTCATAGAAAAGATAACTCGAAATATCTTCTCGAGAATTGTAAACAAGTTTAACCCTCATTGTTCCATATTTTTGGTAGAACAACTTATCTCGGGATAAATCAGGATAAGAGCATATATATCCTAATTCAAATGGAAAATCTTGTATGAGCAATCAAAAAAGTGAATAGGAGAACTTTCAATGAGATATCCCGATTTATCCTCCAAATAAACTGGGCCTATTATAGACTCTATTTGTTTGTTAATGGGTTGAGGTTAACGTATTCGACCAAAGAGGGTCGAATGCATTAAACATGCAACTCGACAGTTACAAAGTTCACCGACTTGGTAATCCGTATTAGATCGAATCTTCTTTGATCCGATATGCTACGTCCGAATTCCCTCTCCCCCCCTCTCTCTCTCACCATGACTCGGCCCGACTCGACCGATCCTGAGGGTGATCTGTAGCGTATCGAATTTTTTCAGATACGGTACGATACGTCCGAGTCGGCCTGAGTCAGACCGAGTCGACGAACCATGATCAAGTAACCTACATATGGGTCTCGTGTGATCTGATTGAGGGCGGGACAAGACGACGTCCGATGGCACCGAGGCAAAGGCGGATGCGAGTGTTCTCGAGGTTCGATCTGTAAGTTGATGCTTGATGCCGAGGGAGAGGGCAAAGTGAGTGAGAAAATAAAAAGTTTGAGAGGAGGAGGGGGGGAGTTTTTTTTTCAGTTGAGAATACATCCTGCACAGCCGGGCGGTGCAGTCTTTTTTTTGCTTATTTTTCTTTCATTGATTTTAAACCCAAGTCAATGTTCTGACTTTTTTTTTCTTTACGTTCCAAAGCAAGACTTAGGTGACATGACACTTTCACCATAAAAATTTAAGAAAAAAAAATAAAAAGTTAGGTGCATCATCGCTGGACGGTGCATCAAATATTACTCTTGTAAGTTAAAAAATTACTCAAAAAACTTTTCGGCCTTCAATCAAACCTACAAAAGTTGAGGTTTTTTAACAACCCTCGATCATGAAAAAATTTATTCGATGACACAGCGCCTTGGAGAATCCCACCATTCGCATAAGAGGGGTACATGATGGTAACTTATGCTCAACAAAGTCGATACGGGGATTATTATTTGTTTGGGTTGTGAAAACTCCTAGAAGTTGGATGATGGGCCGAGACGGCGCAAAGCCTGAAGCCCAATGGAAGGTTGAGTGTGACTATGGTCTTAACAGATCCGAATGTAATTGGATAAGGCCAGCCCAGCTAATTATTTATAAAGTTTTAGTTGTTGCACTGGCAACAAATTTTACATGTAATGTGCCACATAGTCACACAATGCCATTTGTCCTAACCCCACATGTAGGGATGTAACGTGCCATGCACCTAGCCATACAATGCCATTTGTATTAACCCCACATGAGTCCACTGACATCCTTAAATACTCCTTGGAACCATTGACGGTGCCCCATGTCACGCCGCACATGTGAGACCTTTTCTTTTGCTTTAAAACCCTTCAACACCACTCAATGTCTACCACTAGCAAAGTGTCTTTCCTACATGTAAACAATTGTCTCCCACTCTCACTAATGGGTTGTCCAATGAGGAAAGAGACGGAGGAGGAGAGGCTCCTCCAATGAATCTTTCCTAAAACCCAATAAATACATCGCCTTGGTAATCATTGAAGGG
The DNA here is from genome assembly GCA_022559845.1 of Amorphophallus konjac. Taxonomy (NCBI): domain Eukaryota; kingdom Viridiplantae; phylum Streptophyta; class Magnoliopsida; order Alismatales; family Araceae; genus Amorphophallus; species Amorphophallus konjac. Next base: position 553,212,487 of record CM040121.1, on the reverse strand, counting down.
GGGTTCTTGATGGGAATCGACGCCAAGAGCACTAACATTTTATTTACATTTGTGTCCTTTAGTTTATTTTTATATCATTGGGAAAGTATGTTCACAATTGTAAGGCTTTATAAGACAATGTGTCATGCCCTATGATTCTTTGAGTTTTTGTGCAAAAGTCTAGTAGGACCAGCAAGGGGCCCCCATCTCCTTTCCTATTGGTCCACCTAAGTCTTAGGGTCCATGTGGGGTCAGTCAAAGGTCCAAGGTGGGCTTCTAGATGGCTTGACAATTCAAGGAGATAATTGGATTAAAAAGTCCAATATTTCAACCCTTAAAGTCCAAGATACTTCCCCCTTATAATATAGTTTATCCCATGTTGTATTTTTTATTTTTTTTGGTCATTTGGCCACATGGCGAAGAAAATCCCCTCTCTCCCACGAAATTCTCATCCCCCCACCCCGTGCCATTCTTTATATAAGCATATGTATAGTGTCATTAGAGATATTAATGAAGAATTAAGCATTTTTGCCAAGAGCAAGTCCAAGGGCATCCCTTGTGTCTCTCCTCTCCCCCTTGTAACAGTGATTGCTGTCCATTCTAGGATGTGAAGCCCTCATCTTGGTGTGACTCCAAGATCTCCAACCTCTGCTGGAGGCGACTTCCGGCCGCCGCCTTCCGTTCGTGCCGCCATCGCGCCGCCACCGCGATCGCCCGAGTTCTGTCAAAATCAGGACATAACCTCTTCTCCAAAATTTAATCTTTTTTCTTGTTGTTTGTTCGAGCCCTAATTTTGAGAGTTTGTTCTGTCCATCTCTCTTAACCTCGAGTTCAAATTTCGTGTCATTTGGACGTCATTTGGTATTTTTTCCACATTTATTGTTCTTCCCCTTGTAATCTATCCTTCTGCAGATCTACGGGACAGAGTCATCTTGTTGTAATTTTCACACACCCTTAGAAATTTTCAAAAAACCTACAAAAATTCCTCAGTGTTCCTCACGTTCCCCCCTACCTCTCATAATTTTTGTTGTCCCTGTAAAAATTATTTATCAATCGGTCAAAGGTCAGTTTCAGGAAAACCATAGTATGTCCTGTGTGTCTGTCAGTCCGGGTCAGAAAAAAACACAGTGTTTCAGAGCCTCTCATTTCTCATCCCTTCTTTGGATCAACCTACAAAATTTATATGTGGCCGATCTGGGAGTCCTCTTTCCAACCCCACTAGTTTCACCTCGATCTGATTTCGGATCTGGGAGAATTAATTCTTATTTCCGAGGCGCGTGAATCTGTTCCTTGTGCAGATCAGAAAAATCAGTCCGTGGATAATTCGTACAAAATTACCAAAAGTCAACTTCTGCAGCCGCCACTTCAGGGAGTCGATCAGGGACGTCCCGCCATCGTCCCAGCCAAGCGGCGCCTTCAGAAGACATCAGGAGGGCGACGTTCCTTTGGAAACCGTGCCTTACTGTCCAGCGAGTCAGAACCGAGTTGGCGCAGTACCGAGTCGACGCAGGATCGAGTCGGACCAGCAGGCCGAGTTCGTGCTATACGTACCTCCAGATTGCTGCCCGTCAACCCAGGGTAGGTCCTCCCGGGCCTCACTTGTAGTCCTTTCCCTCCCTGCGTGGAGTGGGCAATAAAATTCACTGTTGTAATTAACTTTTACCGTTGTTACCGGGAGTTACCGTACTTGGCCGGGAACGTCTTCCCCACGCCCGGAGCGTGGAGGTACACTCGCCACCCTCCTTGTAGGCATTTCTTTACTCATATATTTTTGTATATGTCGCTGCATGAGTGATAGATTATCTGGCTTGTTATCATTTTATCACCGCTGCGAGAGCGAGAGTGAGTGACCGTCCCGTGACTCGACCCGAGTTAACGCAGAAAGGCCGATACCCGAGACTCACTGTCGATTTCTCAACCGCGCACGGTCCACGTCTTCCCTCGCTTAGGGGCGATCGCGAGCTAGAGTCCCAGGTCGCGTGTCCGTCCCGCATCAATTTGCTATCAGAGCGCCAATTGAGTCTAGGGTGTTTAAAACAAAACAAAAAAAAGTGTCTAAGTCTAGGTGTCTTATTTGCATTCATTTAAGTCTAAGTCGGTTTAAGTGTCACATTTTCATACCATTAATCGGTATATCAAAAGGTGTTGTCCGAACGTTAGGCTACGCCTATCTGGAAGGCCGCACACTTGCGCAAGTGATCTTCGGATCGATTAACTCTGCCACGTACCGAGTCTTGGTTTAAGTTTAGGGTCCTTAATGTGCATGCATTCCAACCTTGCATAGTCGATCTAGTGTCTTGTCCAAGTGTCGGCATGTCCATCCACTAGTGTCCCCGTGTCCCATGGATTACCAAACGCCCGGATCTTATGCATGGTGGCGATACTATCTAAGATGGGAGAACCACCCGGACCACCCCCATAGACCCGTAGCCCGAGATTTCTATGGATCCGAAAACCCATGTGACTACCTAGAGTGGGAAGTCATTATGGATGACTACTTTGAGTGTTACCTTATGTCCCATCCCGCGCAAGTCGACTTTGCCAAAAGGTGACTTTTCTATGAAGTCGCCGAAACATGGAGGGACATCAAGTACTTCCGGGAAGATAGGAGGGTAAGGCCCATCGAGTCATGGTGGGATATGAAGATAGCGCTTAGGAGGGTCTACCTTTCCCGTCCACCTACCTCCAACCACGGGGGTCATACCACTAGCCATCCCCACCAACTCACCCGCAATCAAGTAGGCCACACCTCCAACCAACCCCGCCCCTTCACCCCCATCCAAGCCCTCCATAGTAACCCCAATCAAGTGGTCCGCCGAGTCACCTCCCACCAAGTGGAAGCCCCGCTTCTAGCAAAGCCTAGGTCCACACCCTATCCAAGAAACGAGGAGCGAGTCCACCACGAGGTTCCTACTCCAACCCACACCTTTGATGAAATCGAGAAAATGTTTTCGGATTGGTTGGAAAGGACACGAACTTTTTCACAACCCGTGAGTGCTCCATCGCTACCCTCTACTTCTGAACTTTATTTGGAACCATCTTATTTGGAGCCACCAAAGCCCGAGCCACCCGTGTTTCTAACGGGTATGCTTTTCATCGCCGAGCCACTACTTAGTTGGCTCAAGGATGGCTTGGTCCCACCTCCTCACCCATCCATGGACCCCACCCTACCATTGGTGCCCGTCAACTCCTACCACACGACATTCCGATGTAGTCACCATGTTGATACCTTGGATGACCTTGTTATGGGATTAGACTCGCAATAGCAGTTGACGCACTCTTTGGCCCGAAGCTTCGACCAACCCACTAATCTTAACTTCACCCATCTGGTCTTAGGGTCCATTACCTCCGTGTGCACCGTGGGTTGTGTCACCACGGAAATCCTCTTATTTCTCTCCATGCCGGCCGAGCCTGACTTCATACCCTTTTGTCCGAGGGAGGAATCATACTTTCTACCTATGATCACCGTCCCACCCGCCACAATGCATGAAGGTGACCATCCACACCTTCAAGACTTCTACATATGGGACCGTGACTTGTGGGAACCCACCACAGGGGGTCATACCTTCTTTGATCCCTTTGACCCATCCCTAGTGGACCCCTTGACCCACCATATATACTTCACTTCTTCGAGGGAGTCCACTACCATACCCCTTCCCCACGGGCCGAGTCGTCTATACCCACCAAGCCCGTTCACTTGCGGGATACACCATCATCTAGGGGAAAGGAAGAGGATGCATTTGGTACCCCGGGCCCTCCCACATCTAAGTCCAATATGCATGCATGGTCCACTTTAGGAGGTCTAGGAATTCCCCATGATGTCAACCACCGGTTATGTCAAATGCATGCATGGCACATATTCGGGTGTCCTGCTCCACCGTTGCCTATGCGTAGGTCGGACTAACATTAGGTTTATTTAGGGTCTTTGTGAATCCTTGTTTCGTACCATTCGTCTGTCGAGTGCATGTGTATACATCGAGTCGAGTCAGTCTTTTGTACTCTCGCGATGTTAGTCCCTTTTGAGTTCGAGACTTGTCGGACTTTGGGATCGGTTATACTTCATATCGGATATAATCACATAAGGGACAAGCGGTGATTCCTAGTAAGTCTTCGAGCCGCCTTCCCTCCTTTGAGAGTGACCCCACACCGGAGTGTCCACCTCTAGCCTCATTCTCCAGCAGCGGGTGCATATCGAATCTATACGGGATAAGCATGTGTTGATTACTTGGAGTGGAGCGTACTCCGCGCTTCCAGGTTCGGTGACGCATCCGCCAGAGCTACTCAAGCAGTCGCACCCCTTACTCGACGGGGTCGAGTTCTTCCCACCCGGGGAGAGTTGATGGGAATCGACACCAAGAGCACTAACGTTTTATTTACATTTGTGTCCTTTAGTTTATTTTTATATCCTTGGAAAAGTATGTTCACAATTATAAGGCTTTATAAGTCAATGTGTCATTCTCTAGGATTCTTTGAGTTTTTGTGCAAAAGTTCAGTAGGACCAGCAAGGGACCCCCATCTCCTTTCCTATTGGTCCACCTAAGTCTTAGGGCCCATGTGGGGTCAGTCAAAGGTCCAAGGTGGGCTTCTAGATGACTTGACCATTCAAAGGGACAATTGGATTAAAAAGTCCAATATTCCAACCCTTAAAGTCCAAGATGCTTCCCCCTTATAATACAGTTTATCCCATGTTGTATTTTTTATTTTTTTGTTCATTTGACCACATGGGAAAGAAAATCTCCACTCTCTCACGAAATTTCCATCCCCCCACCCCTTGCCATTCTCTATATAAACCTATGTATAGTGTCATTAGAGATATTAATGAAGAATTAAGCATTTTTACCAAGAGCAAGCCCAAGGGTATCCCTTGTGTCTCTCCTCTCCCCCTTGCAGCAGTGATTGCTGCCCATTATAGGATGTAAATCACTCATCTTGGTGTGACTCCAAGATCTCCAACCTCTGCTAGATGCGACTTCCGGCCGCCGCCTTCCGTTCGTGCCGCCATCGCATCGCCACCGCCATCGCCGGAGTTCTGTCCAAATCAGGATATAACCTCTTCTCCGAAATTTTATCTTTTTTTCTTGTTGTTTGTTCGAGCCCTAATTTTGATAGTTTGTTCTGTCCATCTCCCTTAACCTCGAGTTCAAATTTCGTGTCATTTAGACGTCATTTGATATTTTTTCCACATTTATTGTTCTTCCCCCTGTAATCTGTCATTTTACAGATCTACGGGACAGAGTCACCTTGTTATAATTTTGACACCCCCTTAGAAATTTTCAAAAAATCCACAAAAATTCCTCAGTGTTCGTCACATTCCCCCCTACCTCTCATAATTTTTGTCGTCCCTGGAAAAATCATTTACCACTCGGTCAAAGGTCAGTTTCAGGAAAAATATAGTCTGTCATGTGTGTCTGTCTATCCGGGTCAGAAACAATACAGTGTTTCAGAGCCTCCCATTTCTCATCCTTTCTTTGGATCGACCTACAAAATTTATATGTGGTCGATCTGGGAGTCCTCTTTCCAACCCCACTAGTTTCACCTCGATCTGATTTTGGATCTTAGATAATTAATTCTTGCCACCAAGGCGCGCGAATCTGTTTCCTGTGCAGATCAGAAAAATCAGTCCGTGGATAATTCGTGCAAAATTACCAAAAGTCAACTTCTGGAACCGCCATTTCAGGGAGACGATCAGGGACGTCCCGCCATCGTTCCAGCCAAGCGGCGCCTTCAGAAGACCTCAGGAGGGTGACGTTCCTTTGGAAATCGTGCCTTACTATCCAGCGAGTCGGAACTGAGTTGGCGCAGTACCGAGTCGACGCATGACCGAGTCGGACCAACATGCCGAGTTCATGCTGTACGTACCTCCAGATTGCTGCCCGTCAACTCAGGGTAGGTCCTCCCGGGCCCCACTTGTAGCCCTTTACCTCCCTGCATGGAGTGGATAATAAAATTCACTGTTGTAATTAACTTTTATCGTTGTTACCGGGAGTTACCGTACTTGGCCGGGAACGTCTTCCCCACGCCCGGAGCGTGGAGGTACACTCGCCACCCTCCTCGTAGGCATTACTTTACTCATATGTTTTTATATATGTCTCTGCATGAGTGATAGATTATCTAGCTTGTTATCATTTTATCACCGCTGCGAGAGCGAGAGTGAGTGACCGTCTCGTGACTCGACCCGAGTTAACGCGGGAAAGCCGATACCTGAGACTCACTGCCGGTTTCTCAACCGCGCACGGTCCACATCTTCCCTCGTTTAGGGGCGATCGCAAGCTAGAGTCTCAGGTCGCGTGTCCGTCCCGCATCAGTTATTCTCTTGTTCATAAAGAGAATGTGTGAAACTATGAGAGAGCATTCCTTTATTATTTATCCTTCCCTTTCATTTCTGTTGAGTTCTTGAAAGCTATACCGAGATTCGTAAAGTTCTCTCCGAGGACGTGCCGACGGGAGAGAGGGGATCGTCTACCCGAGGGTCGTCGTATCTCTAGGAGGCCGTTACTACGAGACTCGCACGTTGGGTGGCAATAGATCTCTTAGTTTGAGCGACTACGCGTTTCGACCCGACATGCCATTTCTAAACTTAGTTATTTCTAATTATTTGTTGTTGTTTTTGTTAATTTCAGCATTATAATTCCAACAATCTAAGAGATCTATTGTTATTATATTGCTGCAAATTATTTTAAAGTGAAAAAAAATATAATACAAATCAGCGTGAGGACACCATTAAGAGAGAGAGAGAGAGAGAGAGAGAGAGAGACGTGTGTATGGCATAGGTGTTTTAAACCTGTAGTAAAATAGTTAACAATGTTTAGGAATTAGCTACGAAGCCCAACCAGTTGAAGGTAAATTGAGAACTCTCCTCTTGTAAACCTTAGTACTTCTTAGGAGGAGACCACAAAATAATCATCCTATTTGGCAAGGTGATGTGGGACGGACACGGGAGACGACACTATATGGTGCCACCCTCGGACTCTAGATGAAGACATGACTAGCAACACACACCAGGGAGACACTAAGCCCGACACTATGAGCTCCTAGTGACGAAACGTCGCTAACAGAAGTGGAAGCCCACTCGTCGTCCCAAGCGAGGGAAAGCGCGGACCGTGCGCGGTTAAGGAACCGGCGGAGGTCAAGGGTAGTCCGACTCAACTTCCAGACTCGGATCGAGTCACGGGACGGGTCACTCTCACTCTCACAGCGGTGACATGGACACACGGGATAGTACCTACACTCTCGGCAGCGGCCTAAGACCGTATACTAGCTAAGCAATGTAACGCCAAGGAGTTAAGACCTTTACCTCCACGCAGCCGGCGTGGCGAAGACAACCCCGGCCGAATCACGGACTCCCGGTTAAACAATATCACAGCAATACAAAGATTTGACCCACTCCACGCAGGGAGGTAAAAGGTCACATGTGGAGCCCGGGAATCACGTAACTCGGGTTGACGGGCAGCATCTTGATGTCGCCCGGCGGTGCCGAACTCCGCATTTTCGTGCTTTCCGAACGGCGGGTTCTGCGGGCCCGCGGGGCCCACGGATGGCGCTGTCCTCCGGATCTACGGGGGTGGGACCCACTATGATGGGGATCCCTGGTGGCGCGCCTCCACGGACGGCGGTCGACCGGGAACACCGATCGGGGGTCGATCGGTCCCGATTCCTAAGTCTTGAAGTTGCTGCCCACGGAGTTTGGTTGTTGTTTTCAGGCGCGCGCTCCGGCGAAAACGGCCGCTGCGGTCAGCCCCGTCGCCGGAATGTGACGAAACCAGCGCCGTTGGAAAGAGAATTCAAAATCCTTCAATGTAGGGCCAGTGGACTCTTCTGAACCTGGGCGGACCTGGGCTTTAACAATTTTCCAATCCTCTACTCCACAGCTCCCGAAATATCAGATCAGCACATCAGTTTCCTATAAATGACCATTGACTGCCTACTTACAATTCGATTCAGTCTTAGAGCTCTTCTTCAAAGTTGTAGGGTATCAAACCACGGAACTTGGAATATTTTTGGAATTTTATTTGGAGGTGGTCGTGATTTACTATGATTTTTGGGGTGACTGGTGGTCGGATCTGGGAACATGAGGACAGAACTGTAGATGGGACTGAGAATGATTTTTAGAAAATATGAGATGGGTGAATGAAAATTTAAGAACAATTGTGGATAAAGGGGTGGATGAATGGAACCCCCAGTAAAATTGGGCGAACCAACAAAACTCAAAAAGTGGACCTAAGACATGAAACTCAGGGCGGGGATGAATCTGGACAGAACTCTGGCAGAACCGAAATGGAAGAGTGGACGAAAATCAAAAAATATGAAACGAGATCTGAATGGCAAACCAAAATTTGTGGGATGTCCTTGACACCTCTGGAACATCCACTAAAATCCCCAGATCTATCTGAGCTCGGGAATGAGACATGAAATTCGTGGAAGCTTCTGTGGTACTACGCGGGCAGAACTCCGTTGATGGCGATGGCGGTGCGGTGGCAGCTCGTGGCGGTGGCGGCGGCGACCGGAACTGATAGGGTGGAGTCTCACCACCAGAAGGAAGCCTTCACAGCTTCAAGGGGAAGAGGGAGAGGAGAAGGGGGCGACCTAGGCCATGCTCCAACAAATTTCACAATTCTTATGGCATTAATTCATGAAAATGGGAAAATACAAGCATATATAGGTCACCCATCTAATCCATCCTCCACCGTTGGATCTAGGGGTTAGGGATGGATGGCTAGGATGAAGTTTGATCAAAATACAACAAAAATATTAAACAAAAGGGGAGGGGGGCGCACCTTGACCAAGGGGGGGACATGGTAGGTGGGTTTGGTTGAAATTGTTGACCATTTTGGTCCCTTGTCCCCCATGTGGACAATTGACTAGTCCAAGGCTTCTAGATGTCCACCTTGGATTTTGACCAACCCTACAAGGCTGATATGGACCAATGGGAGGGGGCCTGGGGGTCCCATGGGGTCCAGGGGTCCCATTTTACAAATAAGCCCCTCGTACACTCATAATTGTAAACCGTATAAAATAAAATAAACACACCTTACACACAAATAAAGTCTAATTAAATATGAAAAATGGGGAGACTCAAGGCGGCGTCTCCAGGCTGTCTCCGAGCCAGATGGACGCTGAGGTGGCTCGAGTCATGCTCCGTGTGCGGTACCGGTGGCTCGGCGTATCGCACCGCTCAACTGCTCGGGTGTCCGCACCAATTCTCCCAGGGTGGGAGAAACTCGACCCTGTCGAGTAAGGGTCTACATCGCTCCTGTATCACTCCAAAAGGTCCGGATCGATCTGCTGCAACTCGCCATGTATGATCCATGTGTCCTCAGTAGCGGGCCATCCTCTCTATCGCACTAGGTAGCGCGGGTAAGATCCACTCCTGGTAACTGTCACTTGCTCGTCCAGTATACGATCTATATGCTCACGCTGCCGTGAAAAAGGGGCTGGAGGTGGAAGTGGACACTCAGGTGTGGGATCACTCTCAAGGCGAGGAGATGGCTCAAAATACTCACTAGGGATCACCGCTGGGTCCCTATATGCAACAAGATCCGATACATTGAAGGTAGAGCATATACCATATTCCTCGGGCAGGTCCACAACATACGCATTGGATCCAACGCGTTTCAACACTCTAAAGGGACCGGCTCCGCGAGCTTGCAACTTCTTAACGGTTCCAGAGGGAAACCGTTCAGGTCTTACCCTGATTATGACGTATTCGCCCTCGTGGAACTCTCGGTGGTGTCGGTGGGCATCGGCTAACTCCTTGTACCGTGCATTGCTGGCCTCAATGTGACGACGGATGTCGTCATGCAAACTCCTAACGTGCCTAGCAAACGACTTGGCCGACTCCGACACTCTAGCATGGATAGGCATGGGGACAAGGTCAACGGGTTTCCTAGGCCTATGACCTGTGACAATCTCAAATGGACTCATGCCGGTAGACCTATTCACCGAATCATTGTATGTAAACTCAGCCATAGGTAAAATGAGATCCCAATCCCCAATGCGGTCCTTAACTAGACACCTCAAAAGATCTCCCAGACTCCTATTGACCACCTCGGTCTGACCGTCTGTCTGGGGATGATATGTAGTGGAAAACTTGAGGTGAGTACCCATCATATGCCATAGTGTCTTCCAAAAGTAGGAAGTGAATCTAACATCACGGTCAGACACTATAGTGCGAGGCAACCCGAACTTGCACACCACATGCGTAAGGAAAAGGCGGGCTACCCTCGAAGTATCCGACGTCTTAGAGCAAGGAATAAAGAGGGCCATCTTCGAGAAATAGTCAACCACCACATAGACCGAATCATGCTTCCTGGAGGTACGTGGCAATCCCAAAACAAAGTCCATACTAACATCCTGCCACGGGGCATCAGGCACGGGTAGAGGCGTATAAAGGCCCGAGCTTTGCTTCTTCATCTTGGCCGTAGCACATGTACGGCACTGAGCCACGATGTTAATAACATCGCGCTTCAAGCTCGGCCAATAAAATCGATGCTCCACTGCCTCAATAGTCTTGTTCCGACCAAAGTGGACGTCTAGACCTCCCGCATGTAGTTCCCACACTAAGAAATCTCGAACCGAAGTTCGGGGAACACATAGCCTGCTACCTCGAAAGAGGTAACCCTCCTGAAGCACATACTCATCAAGGTCTCTCGAGGGTCCGGCCTCGAGAGTGGTAAAAATCTGACCGAAGTCAGGACAATCAACATAGGCCTCCTTCATCTTCTCTAACCCTATGACCTCGGCACTCATGGTGGTAAGCAAACATGCTCGCCGACTCAAGGCATCAGCCACCTTGTTCTCCACTCCAGCCTTATGTTTCAGCACAAAGGTGAACTGCTGGAGATACTCGACCCAACGACTGTGACGCGAGTTCAGCTTCTTTTGGGAGTGGAGATACCTCAATGCCTCGTGATCGGAGTATAGGACAAACTCTTGATGTAAAAGATAGTGCCTCCAATGCCTAAGAGCCTGAACAACTGCGTAGAATTCTTTATCATACGTGGAATATCGCAGTTTTGCGTCGCTGAAATATGCGATCGGGTGGGACTCCTGACTCAAGACTCCTCCAATCCCAACACCCGACGCATCACAAGAGACCTCAAACACCTTCGAGAAATCAGGCAATCGAAGGATAGGTGTCTGGGTCATGCGCTCCTTGATGTCCTTGAAGGCGGCAGATGCGGCCTTCGTCCATACAAATGTGCCCTTCCGGATGCAATCCGTGATCGGGGTGGTGACAGAGCTAAATCCGCGGATGAAGCGACGATAGAACGTCGCAAGACCATGAAAGCTGCGGACATCATGAACGGTACGGGGTTCCGGCCACTCAACAATGGCCCGGACCTTCTCCGGATCGGCGGAGACCCCCGTACTAGACACAATGAAACCCAAGAAGGTAAGCTGAGGTGTCATGAAGGCACACTTCTGTGGGTTCGCAAACAGCTGCTCTCGCCGAAGAAGTAGACAGACCTGCCGAAGGTGGTCTAAGTGGTCCCCCGTGGTGCGGCTATAGATAATGATATCATCAAAATACACCACTACAAAGACTCCAATGAAAGGTCGAAGGACCTGAGTCATGAGCCGCATGAAAGTGTTAGGGGCATTGGTCAACCCAAAAGGCATGACCAACCACTCATATAGACCGTCCTTGGTCTTAAATGCGGTCTTCCACTCATCACCTGGCCTAATCCTCACCTGATGGTAGCCACTCTTAAGATCGATCTTCGAAAAGATAGTGGCACCTGCCATCATGTCTAGCATGTCATCCACGCGGGGAATAGGGAACCTGTACTTCACGATGATTTTGTTGATGGCACGACTATCAATGCATATTCTCCATGTGCCATCCTTCTTCGGGGTGAGTAACGCGGGTACAGCACATGGACTCATGCTGTCCCGAACAGACCCTCTCTGTACTAACTCATCGACCTGCCGTTTAAGCTCGGCATGCTCCGTGGGACTCATGCGATAATGAGGAAGGTTGGGCAAAGAAGAGCCCGGAACAAGGTCGATGGCATGCTGAATATCCCGCATAGGTGGGAGTCCCTCGGGAAGCTCATCGGGAAAGACATCAGCATACTCTTGCAGAATGGGAACAACCTCGGGTGGGAGCTCACCCTCGGAGTCCCGCTCCACCTCTCGGACCGTAATGGCAAACACCGGACAACCCTGACTAAGCTCATGCTCCATCTCCCGGGAGCTAATCATCATCAATCTCCTCGTCGAGGGCTCTCCTGGGCCAGAGGTAACGGTCATAGCCCGAGCTGGGGATGGGGTACTAGGCCCGGGGACGGAAGGCTTCGGAGTACTAGGGCCAGTAGGACCCCTGACTGATGGGCTCCTGGGCCGAACGGGTTGGAGGGTGACCCGCTAGCCAGCGTGGTCGAAGGTACAGGTGTTCGACCGGCCATGGAGCGTGGCATCCCGGTCAAATAACCATGGCCTACCAAGAATGATACTGCCCACTTCCATGGGGAGAACATCACACCAGATCTCGTCACGGTAGGAGTGGAGCTGCAGCGGGACCAAGCACCGCAGCTTGACCGAAATGGAAGTGGTATCCACCCATGATACCTGATAGGGGCAAGGGTGGTCTACGGGTGTGAGACCAAGACGAGTGACAGCGTTCGTGGAGATTGCATTGATACAACTCCCGCTATCGATGACCACCTTGCAAATTTGCTTTCCCAGCCTACAGAATATATGAAGGATAGTAGTTCGTCGCCAGTCATCACTGACCTGTGGCTGGGTGAGGATACATCTGACGACCCCCATGTGGGTATCGTCCGAATGCTGGGCATCCTGGGCCTCACCTCCCATCTCATAGTACTCGTCAGCTAGCTCTTCATCGGCCTCATAGCTGACTAACTCGAGGCCCGTAGGGGTGGTATCCTCGGCCTGTGTGTCCCCAATGTGAAGAGATGGGCGGGTGGGACACTGGTTGGCGAAATGGCCAAACCCATTACAGCGATAACACTGCTGCCGTGATCCACTAGGCTCCCCAATCATAGGTCATTTACCTTTATCCTCCCGACGGATAGGAGGCGTAGGCAACAAAGGATGTGCAGGAGGTGCGGGTGCCGATGGACGGGCTATGGGTGGGGCTGTAAGATGTTGGGGACGAGGAACGTCCCTCGGGGGTGGAGGACGAGGCCTAAGAGCAAACGGCTCGGGACGAGCAGGCTCCTGAGGTCGAGCCATGGGGGCCCTTGGATACGTGCCAGATGAGCCACGGGGCTCGACACTACGAAGGGGAAAAGAGCTCAACCGATGGGGTGACTCGAACTCGGCCTCGAATTGCTCCAATTCGAGAGCTATCTGATATGCCTGCTCCAAAGTGGTTGCATTGCGGTGAAAGAGTTTATATTGATAATTGGGCCGCAAACCTCTTCGAAAGCGGGATATAGTCATAGTGCTCTCTTCCGTGACCCCACACCGTAAGTAATGCTCATCGAACTCGACGGTGTACTCGGTCACGGATCGGTTTCCTTGGGAGATGCTTTGCCACTTGTCTATGAGACGTTGGCGATATGAGGCGGGAAGGTACTTCTCCCTCAACTTGGTTTTCATATCATCCCAAGTACCGATCTGGGGTTGACGTCGCTGGTTGAGCATGCTCTCCACATTGATCCAATAAGTTTGGGCCTGCCCTTGCAGCTTCATCTTCGCGTATCGGACTCTTCGGTGGTCCGTCATCTCAAACCACTCGAAGTACCGGCCCATGCCGGCCTCCCAATCTAAATACACCCTAGGGTCTTAGGACCCGCTAAAAGTGGGAGGTTCCGCACGCACACCCCTAAGAATGTGGTCGTCATCCTCGTCATCACGATTCCGTCGTTGATGACGACGACCGTTACCCCCTTGATCATTATCAGATGCATAATCATCCCCCACATGCACCTGTTGAACCCCAACATTCTCCGCCTGAGCCCTTGGCACAGCAGGCTGCTGAACCGGCTCCTGTTGGCCGTTCGTCGGCGCGGGTTGCGCCGCTACTGGGCCCCTCTCGAGGACGGTAATTCTCCCAACTAGGCCCTGAATGGACTGATCCGAATGCTCGGCCCGATCCTCGAGGGCTTTCATCCGCCCTTCTAGACGCGTTCCTATTCCATCCATACGCGTACTAAGACCATCCATACGCATGTCAAGACGTTCCATAATGGCTCAGAACATCTCAGCCGTCGAGGATTCGTCGGAGCTACGGGCCCGGGAGTCCGCCATAGGTGGTGGTGGCAAGTATTGGGTACCTCGACGGGTGCGCATGCAAAGACTCACGACCTAGAAGACACCGACTAATGCAAACACACATTAAATGATGCACTTAGACCTAACCAATAGCCGGTACGAGGTGGAGATAAGCGATCCGAAGATCACTCGTGCAAGTGTGTGGCCCTCCCGTTAGGCGTAACCCAACGTTCGGACAACACCTTTTGATATACCGGGTAAAGGGTGCAAATGCAAGTTAAAACACTCTTTTTTTTGTTTTGTTGTTTTAAGAATAATGATCCTAGACTCAACTTATACTATGCAAGACATATGCAATGACTACCCTAGACTTGACTCGCTCTGATACCAAACTGATGCGGGACGGACACGGGAGACGACACTATATGGTGCCACCCTTGGACTCTAGATGAAGACACGACCAGCAACACACACCAGGGAGACACTAAGCCCGACACTACGAGCTCCTAGTGGCGAAACGTCGCTGACAGAAGTGGAAGCTCACTCGTCGTCCCAAGCGAGGGAAAGTGCGGACCGTGCGCGGTTAAGGAACCCGCGAAGGTCAAGGGTAGTCCGACTCAACTTCCGGACTCGGATCGAGTCACGGGACGGGTCACTCTCACTCTCACAGCGGTGACATGGACACACAGGCTAGTACCTACACTCTCGGCAGCGGCCTAAGACCATATACTAGCTAAGCAATGTAACGCCAAGGAGTTAAGACCTTTACCTCCACGCACCCGGCGTGGCAAAGACAACCCCGGCCGAATCACGGACTCCCGGTTAAACAATATCACAGCAATACAAAGATTTGACCCACTCCACGCAGGGAGGTAAAAGGTCACATGTGGAGCCCAGGAATCACGTAACTCGGGTTGACGGGCAGCATCTTGATGTCACCCGGCGGTGCCGAACTCCGCGTTTTCGTGCTTTCCGAACGGCGGGTTCTGCGGACCCGCGGGGCCCACGGATGGCGCTGTCCTCCGGATCTGCGGGGGTGGGACCCACTATGATGGGGACCCCTGGTGGCGCGCCTTCACGGACGGCGGTCAGCCGGGAACACCGATCGGGGGGTCGATCGGTCCCGATTCCCAAGTCTTGAAGTTGCTGCCCACGGAGTTTGGTCGCTGTTTTTAGGCGCGCGCTCCGGCGAAAACGGCCGCTGCGGTCAGCCCCGTCGCCGGAATGCGACGAAACCAGTGCCGTTGGAAAGAGGATTCAAAATCCTTCTATGTAGGGCCAGTGGACTCTTCTGAACTTGGGTGGACCTGGGCTTTAACAATTTTCCAATCCTCTGCTCCACAGCTCCCGAAATATCAGATCAGCACATCAGTTTCCTGTAAATGGCCATTGACCGCCTACTTACAGTTGGATTCAGTCTTCGAGCTCTTCTCCAAAGTTGTAGGGTATCAACCCACGGAACTGGGACTATTTTTGGAATGGGATTTGGAGGTGGTGGTGATTTACTATGCTTTTTGGGGTGACTGGTGGTCGGATCTAGGAACAGGAGGACAGAACTGTAGCTGGGACTGAGAACGATTTTTAGAAAATATGAGATGGGTGAATGAAAATTTAAGAAAAATTGTGGATGAAGGGGTGGATGAATGGAACCCCCAGTAAAATTGGAAAAACCAACAAAACTCAAAAAGTGGACCTAAGACATGAAACTCAGGGCGGAGATGAATCTGGACAGAACTCTGGCAGAACCGAAATGGAAGAGTGGACGAAAATCAAAAAATATGAAACGAGATCTGAATGGCAAACCAAAATTTGTGGAATGTCCTTGACACCTCTGGAACATCCACTAAAATCCCCAGATCTATCTGAGCTCGGGGCTGAGACATGAAATTCGTGGAAGCTTCTGTGATACTACGCGGGCAGAACTCCGTTGATGGCGATGGCGGTGCGGTGGCGGCTCGTGACGGCGGCGGCGGCGACCGGAACTGATAGGGTGGAGTCTCACCACCAGAAAGAAGCCTTCACAGCTTCAAGGGGAAGAGGGAGAGGAGAAGGGGGCGGCCTAGGCCATGCTCCAATAAATTTCACAATTCTTATGGCATTAATTCATGAAAATGGGAAAAAATAAGCATATATAGGTCACCCATCTAATCCATCCTCCACCGTTGGATCTAGGGGTTAGGGATGGATGGTTAGGATGAAGTTTGATCAAAATACAACAAAAATATTAAACAAAAGGGGAGGGGGGCGCACCTTGACCAAGGGGGGGACATGGTAGGTGGGTTTGGTTGGAATTGTTGACCATTTTGGTCCCTTGTCCCCCATGTGGACAATTGACTAGTCCAAGGCTTCTAGATGTCCACCTTGAATTTTGACCAACCCTACAAGGCTGATATAGACCAATGGGAGGGGGCCTGGGGGTCCCATGGGGTCCAGGGGTCCCATTTTACAAATAAGCCTCTCGTACACTCATAATTGCAAACCGTATAAAATGAAATAAACACACCTTACACACAAATAAAGTCTAATTAAATATGAAAAATAGGGAGACTCAAGGCGGCGTCTCCAGGCTGTCTCCGAGCCAGATGGACGTTGAGGTGGCTCGAGTCGTGCTCCGTGTGCGGTACCGGTGACTCGACGTATCGCACCGCTCAACTGTTCGGGTGTCCGCACCACAAGGTGAAATTTAGTTTGCCATAAATATGTTGTTTTCACTCTCTTAGTTGTTTACAATTATTAGGTCTGATCTGTTTGTGTGTCGTTTCCACTGCCAAAGTCAACCCCACTAATATACTCTTTATCATATTGGTTTCTAACTCAACTATTATAAGAGGAGATGCAATAAATAAATGAATGCGACTATAACTGCATTAGGTGCTTTTCAAACTTTGATTTCTTGGGTCACTGAGTTTGCCGCGTGAGCTCCGCAAGCATGGCTACTGGTAATATCAGTAACATAGTAATATAAGACACAAACACTCTCTCTATATAACGGGTTACTTTTACACGAGGACCCCAGTGGCAAGCCACTGTGAGTGAGCCCTTCCACACAATAACTTAATTTAATATCATGTGAGTCGATGACCCACGTATCAGATATTAAACTGATAACATCTAACTAATTAACGTCCAACACACATAAGTGTGTTAGAAGCATATTAAATATATATATATATTAAAGTTAACACAAAAAATATTTCTGTATTTCAGAAATTATAATACTGAAAATTGTCTTTGTACGAAATAATTTCTGTTTTCAATTAATTTCTGAAAAAAATATTGTTGTTCACACAAAAAATTTTATTTACAAAAAATATATATATCTGAACTCTGTTTCTGGAAAATAACTATTTCTGTTTTTCAGAAACTACATTTCTGAAAATCATTTCTGTGTGAAATAAATTGTGTTTACAATAAATAAATTTCTGAAAAAAAATCTCAGAAAACTATTTTCTGAAAACCGCATTCAGAAAATTATTAGTATATGTCTATTTAAATATTTAACATAAAGTTTCTATAACTTTCAGAAAATAGCTATTAGTACTTTTCAGAAATATAAATTCTATTTTAAAACAAATACTATTTACAGAATCTCTAATTATCTCTGTTTACAGAATAACAAGGCATTTCTGATTTTTTCTGAAAATTCATGTTGCTATACATTATTTCCATCTTCAGAAAATCAGAAAATAGTTAAAATTATTTCTGATTAAATAAATAATTTCTATTTTCAGAAAAAATAGATTCTAAAAATTATTTTTGTTTAATAATATATTTATTTATTTCTAAATTTAGAAATAAAATTATGAAAATTATTACTTTTGATTAGTTTGTATGAATTAACAAGTTTTGGTTGTTGAAAATAAAATTTAACAATTTTTACTTGCCGGAAAAATGTATCTTTAGTATTTCCTGCTTTTACTAAAATTGCATTTTGTTAGGTACTTTGTGATTTAAAGTGGTTATTTATTGACGGTATATATTCAATTATTTTGACAAAAATTATACACTTCACGTCGACAGATTTTGTGGATCCTCAAATATTTTCTCAATGGCTAGTTCAATTACAAAAGAAACATTTGGTGTCAAATCAGACAAATTTGATGAAATTTTTTTTTAAAAGATGGCAAAACCAAATGAGGTTCCGGCTGACCACACTAGGGTTGATATCAGCCATTAATGATAACACAACAAAAAATCGAGGTTCGAGTTCCTTTCAAACTCAAAACACCCGTCGAATCCAAACCCGATCAACCCGAACCCAACCTGAACCCGAATCCTCCTCCTCGGGGAGGACCAACCATCTCGCCTACCAATGCTACTTTCGAAAGAAATCTAATAGAAAGGCGAAGGAAAATCGTCCTCCTCCAACCGACCCTCAAGTCAACATGGTGACTGATGGCGTTGGTGCATCAGAGTCGACATTTAGGTCAGTTCTCTCAAACCCCGAAGTGAACTTGACCAATTTGCGCATTGATTTGTGGATTGATACCGGAGCTAATATCCATGTTTGTACTGATCGCTCCTGGTTTTTCACTTATCCGGACTCCGGTGCAGGAGCTGTGATGATGGGGAATAATGTGGAGACGCAAGTGCTAGGGATATGAAGAGTCGATCTGGAATTAACTTCAGGGAAGACTTTGACCCTTCACGGCGTTCACCACGTTCCCAACATTAGGCGCAACCTCATTAGTGGATCCCTTCTAGTACAACAAAGCTACAAACTTGTATTTGAATCAAATAAAGTTGTAATAACCAAAGGCCTATCTTTTGTTGGAAAAGGATTTATGTGTGATGGCCTTTTCAAATTAAATGTGTGTATCTCTTCCTTTAGTAAATAATCCAC
Source organism: Amorphophallus konjac (assembly GCA_022559845.1). Lineage (NCBI taxonomy): Eukaryota > Viridiplantae > Streptophyta > Magnoliopsida > Alismatales > Araceae > Amorphophallus > Amorphophallus konjac. The sequence goes on along the minus strand of CM040121.1, from coordinate 553,193,484 downwards.
TGTGTTAAATGTTGAATCATCTTCCGTTTGGCATTCAAGATTGGGTCATGTAAACTACAACTCAATTAAAAGACTAATGCGACTAAACTTAATTACCAAAATGGATATTCAACACCATGAAAAATGTGAAATTTGTGTAGAAGCTAAATTGGCCAAACAGTCATTTAAAAATATAGATAGAGATAGTGATATTTTAGAATTAATACATAGTGATGTATGTGACTCTGGGAGAGTATCTAAGGGAGATAATAAATTCTTTGTAACTTTCATTGATGATCTGTCAAAATATTACTATTTTTATCTAATTAAAATAAAAGATAAAATTTTTACAAAAGTTCAAATTTATAAGGCTGAAGTTAAAAATCAACAAGAAAAGAAAATCAAAATACTTAGGTCTGATAGAGGAGGAGAGTACACTTCTCTCGCTCTCACAGAATTTTGTCAAGAACATGGAATCATACATGAAGTAACTGCCCCCTACTCTCCTCAATCTAACGATGTAGCCAAGAGGAAAAATAGAACATTAATAGATATGGTTAACTCAATGTTAATAAGCTCAGGCGCACCCGAGAACATGTGGGGGGAGGGACTCTTAACAGCATGTTATGTTTTAAATAGAATACCATTTAAGCAAAATGATACTACACCCTATGAAATTTGGAAGAAAAGAAGACCTAATTTAAATTATCTTAAAGTGTGGGAGTGTTTTGCTAAAGTAAAAATACTAGAAAATAAAAGAAAGAAAATTGGACCTAAAACTACAGATGCTATCTTTATAGGTTACACAACAAATAACAATGCAGATAAGTTTACTAGTAATACTAACCCATTTTTAGTAATAAAATCTGAAATTAGTGATATATCCAATAACACAATAATTGAGGCAAGAGATGCAGTATATTATGAAAATATATTTCCTTTTAAAATTAGTATTGAAACTAACATAGGAAATAATGAAGCTGGCTCTAGCTCTAAAATTATTAGACTTGGAGAAAAAGAAGAAACTCCTACAAAATCAAGAAGAAGTAAAAGAGCAAGAACAGAAAAAGTCTTTGATGATTTTTATGCTCTTCTAGTTGAAGATTCTCCATCCACTTACGTTGAAGCCATGAAATCTATAGATTCACCTTTTTGGAAGGAAGTCATAGATAATAGAATGAACTCTATAATTCAAAATAATGCATTGGTCTTAACTGATTTACCTCCTGGATATAAAACAATTAGATGTAAATGGGTATTTAGAAAGAAACTTAAACTAGATGGAATCATTATTAAATTTAAAGCCCGATTGGTAGCTAAAGGGTTCACACAAAAAGCTAATATATATTACTTTGATGTATACTCTCATGTGGCAAGGATTACTACAATTAGAGTCTTAATTACTTAGCATCCATACACAAACTATTGATACACCAAATGGATGTAAAAACTACTTTCTTAAATGGTGAATTAGACTAGGAGAATTTAATTGGATCAACCTGAGGGCTTTATTGCTCCTGGTCAAGAAAAGAAAGTATGTAAATTAATTAGATCACTTTATAGTTTAAAACAAGCACCCAAACAATGGCATGAAAAATTTGATCAAACCATTCTTTCTTACGGTTTTAAAATTAACCAAACCGACGCATGTGTCTACCACAAAAGGTTTGGGGATTATATTGTCATCTTGTGCCTGTATGTAGATGACATTTTAATTTTTGGATCTAATATCCATGTTATAAAAAAGTAAAAGATTTTATATCTCACAACTTTGACACGAAGGACTTGAGTGAAGCTGACCTAATATTAAATACGAGGATCATATAAATTCGAGTGGAATAACCTTATCACAATCTCACTATGTAGAGAAAATCCTTAAAAAAATTTATTACATGGATTGTCAACCAATTTCCACCCCCTATGACTCTAGTGTTCACCTTAAGAAAAACTTAGGACATCCAGTGCTACAGAGTGAATATGTACAAATCATAGGATCACTTGGATTCCTAACAAACTACACCAGGCCTGATATTACCTATGTAGTTAATAGGCTTAGTAGATATACCATAAACCCTAACGAGAGTCATTGGAATGTCTTAGAAAGAGTACTTAGATACTTAAAAGGCACTATGACTTATGGATTACATTACACTGTTTATCCTTCTGTTTTAGAATGATATAGTGATGCAAACTGGATTAGTGATTCTCTAGATGTCAAATCAACATCAGGCTTTGTCTTCCTCTTAGGAGGAGGTGCAGTGTCATGGAAATCTACCAAATAAACTGTATTAGCCAGAAACAAAATGGAATCTGAAATGATTGCACTAGACACTACCTACATAGAAGCTGAATGGTTGAGAGATCTTTTGATTGATATTCCATTGATGACATGCCCTTTACCTTCTATATCTATTTTATATATTATAAATCAGCTATTGATAAATGTATTCAGGCAAATACTGATGCAAAAATGAATAGACATTTGAAAGTGCGACACAAGTCGATAAGAGAGAAAATGAAATAACAATTGATAGCCTTAAATTTTGTGAAATCCGAAAGAAATCTTACAGATGTATTCACAAAAGGCTTATCTAGAACGGTAGTTCTAGAAGCGTCGAGGGGGATGGGATTGAGCCCATAAAATAAATAAGTTACCACGGTGGTAACCCAACCTCATGGAGGTTCAATGAGTAGAAATAAACCTGATAGGTAACTATGTGGAGCACTGTTATATCTTGTTCTCATCCCTATGTTGCAAGTGCTCATTTAAGAAGCAAGAGGTGAGGATGAGTATATACTCTTAATGAATCCAAGACCCATGAGGTAGGGTGTTGCCTTGCTCACACCCCTTGAAGGATTCTGCGACATGTGTGGAGTCGTGAGGCCGTGACTAAGAGATGCGGCCTATCTTTTAAAACACACATGAGACACCTGCGCAGGGCCATTAATAGCGCAACCCGCCTAGAATCTCGATTTGGCTATACCGTGTGTGAATTTGGGAAAGTCTGAACTATGAGATCTTGTTCAAGGCATAGTCCACCAAGCGTTCTCACAGACAATCTCAAACATCACTAAGTGAAAATTCAAACCGAAAGGTATTTTCACCCATTACATAGTATAAAGAACTCAACAAACTTTTATTTATTAATTATTTTTTAAAAGATTTGAAGGTTTTTAAATCATGTGGGGGATTGTCAGACCTTTTCTTTTGCTTTAAAAACCTTCAACACCACTCAATGTCTACCACAAGCAAAGTGCCTTTCCTACATGTAAACAATTATCTCTCACTCTCACTAATGGGTTGTCCCATGAGGAAAGAGACGTTGGAGGAGAGGCTCCTCCAACGAATCTTTCCTAAAACCCCATAAATACATCACCTTGGTGATCAGTGAAGGGGGGTTCTTCTCTTGTTCATATAGAGAATGTGTGAAACCGTGAGAGAGCATTCCTTTGTTATTTCTCTTTCCCTTTCATTTCTGTTGAGTTCTTGAAAGCTATACCGAGATTCGTAAAGCTCTCTCCGAGGACGTGCCGATGGGAGAGAGGGGATCGCCTACTCGAGGGTCGTCGTATCTCTAGGAGGCCGTTACCGCGAGACCCGCACGTTGGGTGGCAATATATCTCTTAGTTCGAGCGACTACGCGCTTCGACCCGATATGCCATTTCTAAACTTAGTTATTTCTAATTATTTGTTGTTGTTGTTGTTAATTTCAGCATTATAATTCCGACGGCACATCATTACACACATGGTTGTTGACATCCGTTTTATGTCGATAAGTTGAGTCGTTTCTCTTACTCCCATTAGTTGATGCCTTGAGTTGTCCATCATTCATTGGGCCATTTCTTGTGGCACGTCTTGAGCTCATTTTATGGGTAGCCTCCCTCCTTGGTGAAGTCTGTGTCAATTCGGGGCTTAATGGACCTTGCCTTTGATCAATTGAACGTGTCTTATGAGAACCAAGTGTCCAAGGGCATGAACGGTCCAACATCAGCCGTTCATGACTGGGGCGGTTGAACCCAGACCGTTCATACATTTTGGCTAATTTCTAAGGATTTTCTGAATGTTCACCGACAGGCTTTTGTGCGGCCTTATCAGGCCCGTTCAAACCAATGGACGGGCTGATTCTAACCGCCTATATCTCAGAGTCCTACGCATGCCAGTTTTCTCAGATAATTATCCAACTATTTGAATTATCACCGACAAGGCTAAAACGGCTTGTTTTGGACCGCCCTACCTTGGAACGGTCTCCAAAGAACCGTCCATCTTCGAGGGTCCAACGTCGGGAGTTTCGGTCAGTTCGAGCGATAATTGGGCTGATTTTCTGATTATTTGAATTTCCACCGACAGGTATGGACGGTCTGGACTGGACCGTCCATCAGGTTGAGCGGTCTATCGTAAGACCGTTCATCCTGTCGATTGGTGATTTTTAACAGATTTTTATCCCTTTTATGCACGGTTTTATCCCCAACTTATCTTGTCGATTTCTCCGTGGATAATCAACCATTTTTGATGCCGTTTCGACTGGATGAAAGATGAAGATATTATCTACGAATTATCTTTAATAATCTTGACCTGAAAATGCCTCTAAACCCTAATTTCGGGGCTGGCTTTCTAGGCTCTATAAATAGACCCTAATGGCCGGACTTGAAAAGGGGGGGGAGATTTTGGTCGACGGCGAAGCCCTGTCGAGTTTTTGAGCGACCTAGCACTAAGGAGGGAGGCTTTCTACGTCTATACAAGCCTCCGGTTCAGGGAGTAGTTTGATTTTTGAGTCTTTTTCGTTTATAGTTTTCATCACTTTCCCTTCATTGCATGCATCACTTCTTCCTTGTGTTCCCCTTCTTCCTTATTACCATGCACACATCCACCCACGTTTTTGTCACCCTAGGGGTTTAAAACCCCCCAGGTATCCTCCTTTCCATTCGTTGATAATTATCTCTCATCATTTTGACATTTACTACACTGTCCAGTTCTAATCTAGGTCTTTTCTGTGTGTTTCTTACGTTGTTTTGCAGGTCAGCAATCATCAGCACGAGGCCCATCTCCTCTGGCCGGCCGGAGAAGGTGGAGGTTGGACCCCTTGCAACTCACTGCGTGGTGGACTTGTGCAGTTTCCATACGGCCGTCCACCATCGTGTGCGGTTCATAAAGCGCCGTGCATCCTGTTGGTGCGGTCAACAGAGCGCCATCCGTCCTCCAGTAGTAGTTCCTCCCGCACCCTCTGCAGCGCCCTTAAGCGGTCTATCGTAAGACCGTACACCTAATAGGCGGTCCTCCAAGAGCCATTCATCTCTCCAGCGCTGCAACTTAGGCGAGTACCCCCCCTCTCTTTCCAAGGTACGGCGTGTCTATCACGTACGGCACCTTGGTGGCGATCACAGTTTTCTTTTGTTCTCTGCTCTCCTCCTATTCTTGTCATTTGTTCATCGCACATTGGGTTATTTATGATGCACATTGATCTTTAGTAGGAGAGGAGAAAAATATATCTACACCCTCTTTTGTGGCGATCACGGTGGGACCCTTAATGCCCATCGTGCTTTTGAGTTGCTGACCCTCCTTATTGGTTGTTCAAGTTTTCTTCTTAGAGTAATTTGCAGGTTGGATGTGTTTTCTATCCTCTGGGGCCTACGCGGTTCTTCCAGAGCCGCCCACCCACAGGCGCGGTTGATACGCCACCCTCCATCCCCTGCAGTCAGAGCCAGCTTCACCGGTCTTTCCTGTTACAGACGGCGCCTTATACACCATCCATCTTTTTGAGCGGCTTTCGCATATCCGTCCCGCTCCCTAGCACAGGTACGTTTGCTCTGTTCTTATTGTAGGTACGCGGCTGCTGGAGGACCATTCGGGAGGTTACACGGTTGGTCACCGACCGTCCTTCTGGTATTTTTCCTGCCGTTGCTGCCTCGTGTTTTCAGGTCCTGTGATTATGCCATAGTTCTATTTTCTCCCTGAATTATACGGTCCCAGACAGACCGTTCTACTGTTGGAGCGGTCGCAGAAGGGCCGTTCATATTGTGCCACAATGTACTCACGTTGTGCTTTGATTATCATATTTCATGTGGTTTGCTACTCCTGGTGCTATTCGTTGATCCCCCCTGCTTTCTTATTATCATTGCATCACCATTCTCTTTATTGCTCATGTGTATGCTTACTCATTGATTGATAGTTGCTAGGCTAGATTGTGCATGCACTCCGGTGCGCGTAGGAGCATCCATCTTTTCTTATATTAGTTGCATTCCTACCGAGGTAGGGTTTCCTCTCGTCTCCATATTCCTTGGAGCCGACTAGGGGCCTTGCCGAGGACCTCCGTAAGCCCCCGTGAGCCGTGGATTCCCACACGGACGCTGGGCAGGTTGTACCGTATCCACCCCAGTCTAGGGTTGCATCCACGAGTGAGAGATCCTTGTAGAGTCACACAGTTCCTCGCCTCCCTATCCAAGTTAGGCACCTAGTGGTTGAGAGAATCTATATTTTCATTAATCCACTAAAGTTCAAAGAGGAAATTATAAGGAACTGACGAGCATCATTTAAGAATTCGATTGCATAATTGGGTGATTCTGCTCTCATCCCTCTCTCCATTGTATGCATGTTGTTTGCTTGATAGGTTCGGTTGGTTAGTTTTGTCGGTCCTAGTCTTAGGTGTCTTGGTGTATGTGGGATTGCCTCTTTCCCCCACGATCACCTCCTAGGGTTAGCTCTAGTTTTCATTCATACTCTAACCCCTTGTTTGACTCAGCGTCTTCCATGTCGTCGTACGACTTTTCCCAGTCTCACGAGGACTCCCTTCCTCGTGGCCTTCTTGAGGACCCACCTAGGGTCACCCATTTGCAGGGAGGAGAGGGGACTGTCCCTCCACTCCCGACCATTCTTGGCGAGGGTTCCCGACCCTCTCTTTCAAATCCGTCCAATCAGAATTCAGTCAATGTGATCCTCGATATGATGGCCCAGCTGGACCCTACCCAGCTCCATCTCATCAGGCAAGCTTTGCAAGGGGGCGATGCCCCGGCCTCAATTCCTTCTCATGGCACGACTGCTGTTGCCACCACATCTCCTGTTGTTGGGACTACCCCTGTGGCTCCCGTCGACCTTACTCCTGTCCGCCCTCAGACTCTTTGCTATTCCAATATGGAAATGGGCCAGACTTCCACCTCGGCCCATTAGCAGCTCGATAAGGGGAAGACCCCAACCCCCTCAATTCCTTACCTTGACCCATACGCCACGATTTCTCCGTCGCCGCAAGCCCTCGTAGCCCCGGCGGACTTCATTAGGTTGCAATCAGGGGCAGCCCAGTTGGCTCATGCGGATATGGGCCCTTCCTCGGCCCACTATCCCTCTTACGGGCCGCCCCCTCAATCAGCTTATCCTTTGGCCACCTATCCAGGTATTGCTCCTCCTGCTCCTCCTCCCTCCCGGGAACGGGAAATTCTTGACAAATGGGCTGCTATGCAGCGACAAATTGATCTCCTCCACAAGCGGGTCGGCCCGCAATCTCTTGCTGATGTCCCTATCCCTAACTTCAGGGACATTCATTTTCCTTCTCAGTCTGAGCTCCCCGTGTACCGCAAATATGACAGAAATGGCAACCCGTTCATTCATGTCCAGGAATTCTTATATGAGTCAGCGCAGTTCCAGCAAGATGACCGTCTAATGGCTTATTTGTTTCGCCGATCACTAGAGGGAGTCACCCTCGAATGGTTCTACACTTTGCCCATGGAGGAGGCCGAGAATTTTAAGACCGTCAAGGAGAGGTTTATTCCGAGATTTCAAGATCGGGTCGGACCCGAATATTCCTTCACGGACCTGATAGCTAAGAAAATGAAGTCAGAGGAAGACTTTGCGACCTACGCAGACCGATGGAGGCAGATGGCCTCCCGTGTGCCCGGGCAGATCCCGGAAGAAGAGAAAGTAAAATTGCTGATCTCCAACGCCACGCCAACATTCAGGAATATCTTGGCTATGAATGACATTTCCAATATGCACCAGTTATACAGCAGGGCTCGGTTTATCCAAACCCAATTCAAGGACTCCCCCATCCATTCCCTATTTGAGGCCCAGAAACCCAAGGCAGCCAGAAAATCCCAGGGCCCCGTCACTGAGGGAGTACAAATTAACGAGCAGGTCCAGGCTGTTCAGTTCCCCCACCAAGCTGCTCCACCTCGCTTCCCGCAGCCTCCGCGCAACCCCCAGTTCACCACTCCGCAAGTTTCCCAGCCCACCTTCCAAGTCCTACAATACCCGCAACAAGCACCTCCGCCACCTCAACAGCCTCAGCGGCCCCCGCAATACAATAATGTCCCTCCACCCGCCACCTATGGATCTGCTCGACCGAGTCCAAAGAGGGCCCATTACCCTCCTCTTCCTGAAACTTTGCCCGATATTTTCTCTGCCCTAATGTATATTGGTGATCTTCAGTTACCTCATGAGCGCCCAAGTTGGAATCCGGCAGCCGATCAGTCTCGATTCTGCATATTCCATCGGCAACCCGGGCACACGATAGAACGGTGCTATCAGTTCAGAGACATGGTGTATGATTTGCATGAGGGCCAGAGGATTGATTGGGCCCAGATGCACCAGCTGATTGAGGATATCAAGTAGAGACAGAGACAGGCCAGGCCGCAGCAGGCGGCGCCCCAGCAGCAGTAGCAGCAACAACAACCCCAGCAGCAACAGCAACCCCAACCGTAGCAGCAAGACCTTGGGATCCACCAGAATCCCATGCCGATGCATCAGGCCGCTCCGCAACAACAACAACAACAACAGCCGCCGGTACCGGCCCCAGCACAAGTGAATATGGTCCAGCGCCCAGCCCCCAGCGCTGGGTGGACTTTTGATGACGAAACCCCCGCACACCTTCTAGCCTTCCACCACAACCATTCCCCCGCACCTACTTTCCCCTCCATCCTCAGACCCGCTACTCTGACCACTATACCACTCATTGCTCCCTCCACGTCACCCATTAAGCCCGTTACATGCCCCTCCGCTCCACCAGTCCTTTCGCCACCACCCACTATACCCTCCGTCATTACCCCTCCGCTTAATCCTTCACCTATTTCTCCTCCACCAGGACCCATTAGACCCACTTCCGCCATCCTCACCCCCATTTCCACGCCTTTCACCAACTCCACCGGACCGAGCGGGGGTCCATCTCAGGCCGTGCCGGCATCACATTGCGCCCTTCGGAGCGGGTGTCCCTTCCAGAGGATTTTTCCCCCTTCCGATGCGTCTGCACCTAACCTCCAAGTTCATTCCCCCACAGCTGAAACAGAAGAAGTAGACCCCACGCCGGGCACAAGATATGATTTATTGCAACATTTGGACCGGATGTCGGCCAAAATCTTGGTCTTGGAATTAATCAAGAGGTCACCACTACACCAGGACGCCTTGAAGACCTTCTTACATAAAGTTATGGTGAGTGAAGATGTGGCGGTGGATAGCTTACCGTCGGTTTTAGCAACAATCACCAGGGGGCTGTCCATTTCATTTTCTGAATCAGAACTAGCACCCCCTGAGGCACTGCAGATGCCATTATGCATTACCATTTCTCTGAACAAAATGGCCGTAGAATCCGCACTTGTGGACACGGGCGCGTCAATAAATGTGTGCCCATTAAGTACCCTCCGTGCCTGTAATATCTCAGAAGACATGCTCAAGCCGACACCGACTACAATAGCGGCCTATGATAATTCCAGACGTGCTTGTCACGGGGTTGTGACTGTGCAGGTCGAGCTAGGGCCTTTAGTTATGGATGTGGAATTTTATGTGTTGGACATAGACCCGATGTTCAAAGCTATTCTGGGTCGTCCATGGCTGAACAGTTTAAATGCCATCTCCTCAATTGCCCACCAATGTTTGAAGTTCCCCTTCCAAGGGCGGGTGGTCAAGGTAAAAAGTATTTCCACAGTCCAAAATGTTGATGCCATAGCAGCCAAGATCCTGCCTACATTGTGGCCAAGTAATAGGCCAGTTCTGTCAGTAATGGACTTGAATTATTCATGGGCATATACGTCACGCAAGCCCGCCACCGCACCAGTCAATGTAAAAGTCAAGTCCAAGATTAGATATTCCAAAGGGTGGCATATGATTTTGAAGTTGGGCTATCAGCCGGGCCGGGGGCTCGGCGCGCAATTGCAGGGCCGGACTAACCTCATCCCTAAAGGCAGGAAAATGGGCCGTCGAGGCCTCGGTTACCGTGAATCCTCAATGTCGGTACTTGGAGACTCTGGGCCATTAACATGGGATTACCGGCAACACTTTGTCAAAGGCCCGTTACAGCCCGGTACCTTGAAGGAATTGCCGTCCAGTTCTGAAGAAAAGGCAGATGAAGCCTGCGTTGTTGCTGAGCCGCCACCACCGCCGCAAGGGCCGGTTGAGGACCTGGAAGATCTTTCCGATTATTTTGTGAACATGTTTCATGAAAAAGAGAGCAAGCCGAAGAAGAAGGAGGCGCAGCTGGTGAAGCGTCCTCCGATGCCAGTGGTCCGCCAAGGGCCACGGGAGATGGGGAGTCCCGTCACTAATTATTCTATGTCCCCATCCCGTCTTGCTTCCTGGTTTCAACAGTTGGATTTTGTTCCCCGTTCCCCTCCAATCATGGTCGACCCGTACTTCGTGGAGAGACCCGAGATTTTATTCGTTCCATGTGCTTGCGGGCGCTACCCGCCCATTGATCTGTCAACCCTGTTCACTCCCCCACCCCCGGGAGCTCAGCTCCATGAAATGTGGTTTTCCTCTTCCGATCCTTTCTTTGATTGCATATTCCCAGAATTGTTTCCCATGCATCTGCCTCCTCCTCCGCCTTCTTCCTCCTCCTGTTGAGTGATCACCTCCAGCCTCCAAAAAAAATGCCAATTTCAAAACGGAGGTCTCCATGGAAGATTACGCTATGTTCTACCCAGATTCCCAGGGGCACGAGACCCCTGTTTCTCTTCCAGTAGATTTCCTCTCTCCTAGGGTAGATGTACAGTGTGCGGAGTCTTCTAGGTTAGTAGAGTCGGTTGAGGTAGAGTCTAGTACAAGGCTAGTCAGTCCATCCACGTCTGCGGCGCACCCCGTAGTGCGTCATCCTAAAACCATTCCCGATAGGTTTCTGCAAGACCTGGCTGAAAGATGCCACACCCTTCTGAAATGCCCCGAGTTTGTGGAGACTGCGATTGTCTTGGAAGATGATGAGGAATTCGAGGGGGTATGGAGCAATGATGGGTTAGGGGTATATGAAGTTGTGAATGAGAAGGACCCAGCTGATGATGAGGAAGGTGAGGTGGATGACACCGCTGACTTGTACGCGCAAGGTTTGAAGAAGTTTGACGAACCTTCCTCAGCAGTGGATGAACCCACTAAGGAGATTAACCTCGGAACAGAAGAGGATCCCAGGCCCATACTCATTTCTGCTAACCTCCCTCCTCGGGTCGAAGAGGAGCTTATTAAGGTCTTGAGGGAGTACATCGATTCTTTTGCCTGGTCCTACGAGGACATGCCGGGTCTTGACCCCACGCTGGTTGAACATAGATTGATTCTCAAACCAGGGGTAACGCCCGTTAAGCAGAAAGCGAGAAGATTCCACCCGCAGATGGCCTTGAGGATTAAGGAAGAGGTTGATAAATTGCATAAGGCCAGGTTCATTAGAGTTGTACTATATCCACAATGGGTGGCAAACATAGTCCCAGTAATGAAGAAGGATGGTAAAATTCAGATTTGTATTGACTTCAGGGACTTGAATAAAGCATGTCCGAAAGACGATTTTCCACTTTCTCACATCGATGTCTTGGTCGACAACATAGCTGGGTATGAAGCCCTCTCTTTCATGGATGGTTACTCTGGATATAACCAAATCCTTTTGGCTCCGGAAGATCAGGAAAAGACCTTGTTTACCACACCGTGGGGCACGTATTGCTATGTCGTTATGCCGTTTGGATTGAAAAACGTAGGTGCTACTTATCAAAGGGCAATGATGGCTATCTTCCATGATATGATGCACGTCTATTTAGAAGCTTACGTGGATGATATTCTGGTCAAATTGAGGTCGCAAGAAGAGCACCCCGCCATTCTAGCCAAGGTGTTGCAAAGGGATAGGGAGTATAAGTTAAAAATGAATCCTAAGAAATGTGTATTTGGAGTTGCGTCAGGGAAATTGCTTGGGTTCATAGTTAGCAAACGGGGGATTCAGATAGACCTAAACAAAGCAAAGGCCGTTATGGAAATGCCGCCACCAAAGAACATCACTGAACTTCGAGGTTTGATTGGGCGTTTACAATTTATTAGGAGATTCATATCTTAGCACTCGCAAAGATGCCGCCCATTTTATGAATTGCTAAAAGCAGGCGCGAAATTTGAGTGGAACGAACAATGCCAGAAGGCCTATGAGGAGCTTAAGGGTTATCTTTCTAATCCCCCGGTTCTACAACCACCCGTCCCCGGGAAACCCCTGATCTTGTACATCTCTGTGATTGAGGACTCCCTAGGAGCTGTCTTGGCACAGGTAGACGATGAAGGAAAGGAAAGGGCAGCGTACTACCTCTCGAGGTTATTTAATCCTGCTGAATCTAAGTATACTGCCATGGAGAAGACCTGTGCGGCGCTAGTATGGGTAGCTCAGAAGCTTAAACACTATTTCCTCGCCTACGAGGTTAGGCTCATCTCTAGAATGGACCCCATTCGTTATCTCTTGGAAAAGCCTGTCCTTTCTAGTCGACTAGCTCGCTGGCAGAGCTTTCTTTCCCAGTTCGACATCACCTTCATCGTTCAGAAAGCAATCAAGGGGTATGCTATTGCCGAGCACCTAGCTCATTCTCCTATCCCTCGTACTGATTCAATCCAGGACGAGTTCCCCGATGAACACTTGGCAGTGATCACTCATCTTCCTTTCTGGTCTCTCCAATTCGATGGTGCCCTCAATTCCCAGGGCAGCGGAGTTGGTGCCGTTCTCCTCACTCCCGAGGGAGTAACCATCCCTGTGGCTTACCAACTCTCGTTTCCCACCACTAATAATATAGCCGAGTGTGAGGCTCTCCTTGCCGATCTGAAGCACGCCTACCTCTTGGGCGCGCGATACCTTAACATCATAGGAGACTCTCAACTGGTGCTGCACCAAGTTCTGTCAACTTACCGCACCCGTGACCCTAAGCTTAAACCCTATCAGAATTTTGTCACGCTCTTGGCTAGGCAATTCCGGAAACTCATATATATTCATACCCCTCGTTCTCAGAACATCCTGGCTGATGCACTTGCATCGCTCGCTTCTTCCCTATCATTTCCCCTAAGTCGCGCCACTGAAACCATTATGGTCCAACGGCTAGATGTTCCTTCTCTTCAGGATCCCTGGTTCGACAACCTTAGGGAGTCCGTAGAGAGGAAGATAGAAAGGGAAGAAGTGAAAGAAGTATTGTTAACTGAGCTCGAGGAGATCATCGATGAAGAAGAATTGTCGTGGTTTTATGAAATCGAACAGTACTGCAGGGATGGTACATTTCCGGAAGCGGCAAACGCTGAGCAGCGAAAGGCCATTAGAAGAGTCGCCGCAAGATATACAATTGTTGCTGGTGAGTTATATAGGCAGGCTCTGAACGGAGTTCTAATGAGGTGTCTAGATGACGAAGATGCTTGGAAAGTAGTGGAAGCAGCTCACTCCAGCGAATGTGGAGGGCATGTAAATGGACAGGCGTTGGCAAAGAAGATTCTTAGGCAGGGCTATTATTGGCCGACCTTAGAAGAAGATTGCTCCACCTATGTCCGTACGTGTCTTCGGTGCCAGCTCCATGCCGACAAAATCCACGCTCCTGCTTCCTCTCTTAATCCTCTCTCTGCTCCTTGGCCGTTCTCCATGTGGGCATTTGATATCATCGGACCCCTCGGTGATCCGAATTCCATAGTCAAGCAGAAATCCTTCATTTTGACGGCTATGGAGTACTTCACCAAATGGGCAGAAGCTGAAGCTTATGCAGAGATCAAAGCCACCACAGTATGCCGCTTTATTATGAAGAACATCATTTCACGGTTTGGAGTACTAGGCGACATCGTCACCGACAATGGGCCTCAATTCGTGTCACAAGAACTCCGGGACCTCTGTAAGAAATTCAATATAGCTCTGCATCATTCATCACCATACTACCCTCAAGGAAATGGCCAAGCTGAGGCCACGAATAAAACCCTTCTTAAAATTATCAAGAAAACATGCGAATCATATAAATTTGCTGATTGGGCCGACAAACTGATAGAAGCTCTATGGGCTTATCGCACCTCCGTCCGCACCCCTACAGGACAAACTCCCTTTGCTCTCACTTATGGGATGGAGGCGGTACTCCCGTATGAGATTTTGATCCCTTCCCTAAGAGTGCATCTAGACAAAGAACGTAATCTCGACGAACGTCGAGAAGCGTTGCTAGTCCAACTGGAACTCTTAGACGAGAGGAGGTTGAATGCGGCCAATCATGTTTCGGTTTATCAAAAGCGTGTCGCGCGGTATTTTCAAAAGAAGGTCATTGAAATAAAATTTCAAGTGGGTAATATGGTTTTGAAACGTAAATTCATCAGATCAGCAGGTCCCAGGTCTAAGCTGCAACCCAACTGGGAAGGGCCATTCGTAATCAAGGAAGCTTATCCGGGTAACGCGTACCGTCTAATCAACGCAGAGGGTGAAGAATTGCCAAACCCGTGGAATGGACTATATTTAAAACGTTTCTATCCATAGAGTCAAAACCAGCAGCGGCTCGATGGCGAGGTGCACCCCACCTGATCACGAAAGGAGGACCTGGGTCCAGCATCTCACACACTACACGGCCGCCTGTGGTTCGGTTTTCTCCTGTGCTGTCCGACACCGTCTCTCCTTTGGCCATGCCTGGGGAAAGTGAAGGTCCTTGTATTTCCTCTCTCTCGGCTGAAATAGGAGCAAGTGGTGAATGCGGGGACGAGAACTGACTTAGACCCCCCATTAAAAGAGGTCTCAAATAGGGGCAGTCCGTTAAGACCTCACTCCGCAAAGAAAGAAAAGAAGGAAAGCAAGAAGGAAAAAGAAAGAAAAGGGGAGAGATCAAAAGATAAGGCTGAAAACCATAAGTTCAAAGCTCTCAATGTCCCCAAATAATACAACTAGGCATGGCAAGAGTGGCAGTACAGTTTCCCCGCGGGACGGCATGAGCCCGGTCGTACGCGTGCCTAGAGCGGATGTAGGTTCGATAACGGACACAAAGTCCCGGCGCAACAGACCGGATTCTTGGAAAAGGGGAGTGTCTTGGGAAGAACTCAAGCCCTAAAAAACCTCTACACCTACCATCAGCTTCACTACTCAATCTTTTTCACTTTCCCAAGGAATGAATCCCACCCCGGGTATGGCCTCGGTAGAACACCGTTGAGCAAAGTTGACCCCGACCACAGGCGGTCCCCTTTTCCGCACATGCTGGGTCTGGGAAGTCCATAGCGAGATGAGAGGGTCCCTGCTATTTAGCTTGAGCTGCTTTCAAAACCCAAAAAATCAAATATTTCAAAACCCAAAAAAATCAAATATTTTCAAAACCCAAAAAAAAATCAAATATTTTCAAAACCAAAAAAAATCAAATATTTCAAAAACCCAAAAAAATCAAATATTTCAAAACCCAAAAAAATCAAATATTTCAAAACCCAAAAAAAGATTTGGCTTTTCATATGCATCGCATACATTTGCATTTCGTCATTCTCGCCTATGTTGATAAGGCTTACCCCCTTGACCAAAATCAAGGATTGGTCGCTCTCTAACTTACCGCGGGCAAGGGGTTAAGCCTAAAACAGATTTAACCTGTTTTCTTTGTTCGTTTTGTGTAAGCACATGGGCAGACAGAAGATCGAAGATACAGCCAAAGCCATGGACGCACGCAATCACATCAGAATATCCAAACCCAAAACATCTCAATCATCAATCTTATTTCATTCTCATATCAAACTCTAAACATCCATAACTATATCATTATGAAAAGGTAAAAAACAATCACTCTGTCCCCCGCTGGGCATCCCCACGGGGACGTATTTCTCTCAGCTCCCTAAGGTAAGCCTGTCGAGTCTATGGAGCCTCCTAAACCTCTGCTGGTAGGGTGCGCACCCTGCTCACCTCCCACATGGTCAGCGCGCTCCTGACCTTCTGCTCGTCCTCCTCTGTCCCGATCCTCCTCGCCTGTAACACGGGAAGGTGGGGTAGCGCCGGTAGCACGGTCCGGGGTAGTCCGACCTGTAGGTAGCACCTGTGTGGGCTGTACATCGCCAATGCAGTGTCGCTCACGAGCCTCAAGTCCAAGCCCGCTCTCCGATGTAGTCTGATGGTGGTGTCGTGGAGGAAGTCCGGGCGCATCACAAATCTATCCAGGGGCAGCCTGTGGAGGTATGGGCGCCACTCGTCCCTGGTCTTCATCTCAGCTGTCCTGCACTCGACCTGTGGAGAAAACCTGAAGGCGCCTCCTATGAAGTAAAGGGGGTGGCTCCCGAAGATCCTGCTAACAGAAGTAATGTCCCCTCTCGGGATGAACTTCATCCTGACTCCCATCCAGCACTCCAATAGAATCGTAGAGCCAAAGAGAGGACCTCCTAGGGCCGCAGAGCTGAGACCTTCATACAGGTAGGCCAAGATAGACTGGGAGATGGAAAGTCCCTGCCACAGGCCGTTGATGGTGCTAAGTAAGGGGATCTCTAAGACATGGTCAGCCGAAGGGAAGAGGATGGGCCCGCACAGACAGATAGATGCAGCTTTGGCTATGGCTTCGATCCACCCACATTTATTCTTGCAATGCTCTACTACCCACTGACTAAGAGGAAGGAGGTAAATATGGCGAGGGCCTACAAAGGTACGAATGTCTTTGATGTCTGGTATGAACCCTCCTAGGATGAGTCTTGGGTCTATAGGGGCAACGGTATGGCATATCAGGTCTTCCTCCCCCACCTTGGACCTAGGGAACCCGAAGTAGGTCTCTACCACCTCTAATAAGATCGTGGCCTCAAAGGATGGAAAGAAGAAGGTATGGGTCTGAGGATGCCATGTTTCTATCAAAGCCGAGATGCTGTGCCAATCTAATGAGAGCTTAGGGTAGTTCTGGCCTAAGACTAAAAGGGAGTGTAGGTGCCAGGATTTGAGAAGATAAGTCACCCCTAGGGGCAATGCACGGACCATGGGAGCCACCCATTTCAAACCAGAGTAGCGCCTCGGGCCCGGAAGGAGCTGAAAGAAGAAGAGGAAGAGGTAAGAGAAAGAGGACACATAAGTGAAGTTGACGTAAAAGAAATTTGAACCATGATGAACTTACCTCTCTCATAGGAGTAGCACTAAGATGTCGAGGGATTGAGCTTAGCCGTTGGAGCACTCCCCACTCCTTTCTGGACAGCTTTGGCCCTTCAAAAGAGGCTCCCTCTATAGAACTTCCCTCTAGAGCCCTCTTCATGATGAATTGGTCATGAGAATCAAAGCCTTCAAGGTTTGGAAGGAAGAGGATGTGTGAGCTGTGAATTTAGGCTCCTATCCTACTTATAGGGCTTGTTAGGGAGGATAGGTCTCTTAAGATTGGGGTTGGATAAGTCTAGGACGGGTTAAGATGAGGTTTAGATAAGATCAAGTCACCCTGCCCTCGGGTTGAGGACTCCCTAGAGAGTCCTTCTTTAAGTTCGCAGGGCATTCACTCGGACGGTCTAACGATAGACCGTCCATACCATTGAGCGGTCTACTCCTAACCGTTCATCTTTTTCTAGAGAACCCGGCTCCAACTGGTTGTGCGGCCCAGTCTAGACCGTTCTACGTTTCATACTGTTTTTACAGAACCGTTCCTTATGCAGCACGGTCGTAACCCAACCGTTCAATTCCCCATGGCGCGGTCTGTCAAGAACCATTTATATATTTAGGCGGTCTTGTGCAAACTGCCCATCTGATCCACCCCTTTTATCAACTTGCTTAATTAATAATCATGCTCCCATTTCTCGTCTCGTACGTCACTCATCTCACTCAAGTCGGCGTGTACGTCACTCATCTCACTCAAGTCGGCGTGTACGTCACTCATCTCAGTCAAGTCGGCGTGTACGTCACTCATCTCACTCAAGTCGGCGTGTACATCACTCATCTCACTCAAGTCGGCGTGTACGTCACTCATCTCACTCAAGTCGGCGTGTACGTCACTCATCTCACTCAAGTCGGCATGTACGTCACTCATCTCACTCAAGTCGGCTTGTACGTCACTCATCTCACTCAAGTCGGCGTGTACTTCACTCATCTCACTCAAGTCGGCGTGTGCGTCACTCGTCTCACTCAAGTCGGCGTGTGCGTCCCTCTCTCAGGTCGTGCGCATCTCTCAATCTTGCCTGTTTGCCTCACTCTCTCTAGTAGCTAAGTCACATACATTCATGCATACATTTATCCACAAAACGAAAATCAAAACAAAAACATACATATCACTGTCATATCACATCATGTACAAAAGACAGGGCCCCGTACAAAGTCAAACCTGTCCCTCTCCCTGGCCCCCGTCGTTGTCGCCACCGCCCTCATGCCTCTTTGGGGGAGGCATCGCTGAGGTCGCCTCGTCACGCCGTCGCCGGCGTCGCTCCTCCTCCTCATTCCTCCGGTGGCCGGAAGAACTAGTGAAGTAACTCCTCACGGAGCCGTGCATACCATGGCTGCCGCTCGGAGTCGCCCGACTGCGCTCCCGACTCGCCTCTCTCATGCCCTCCACCTTGCCCTCCAATCTGGCAACCTGTAGCCGAGCCTGCTCTGCCTCGGACCGGTAGCGCTCTGCCTCGGCCCGATAACGGTCCGCCTCGGTAGCGTCGGCCCGGAGTCGCTCCAGCTTCGCCCGTAGTAGCGCCGTCTCCAGCGCGTCTGCTGGTCGGCTATGCGCCGCCTCCTCCCGCACACGGGCCACCTCCTCCCTAGCCACTACTCGGCTCTGCTCCAGCTCTGCCTGGAGGCGGGTTAGCTCGACTGTATGCATCCGCATGGCATTGACAGTAAGTTGCACTTCATACATATCATAAGCATAAATAAGAAAAGGGAAGGTTGGAGTTGCGTACCCTCTCGGTGAGCGCCACCTCGGCCGCCTTGGCCTGCGTCACCATCTTGGCAAAGTCTGCATCCCTCTCAGCCCGATCGGCTGGAGTCCGGGTCCTGGAGGAGGAAGGTGCGTCTGGTCCCGTCCTCTGAGCTCCCTCGGCACGCTGCATCCAAATACTCCAGGTCAGTCACATGCATGTATAATCATATAGAATTGCATAATTTAAAGAGTTTAGGGTTAGAAAACTCACCAGTAGGGCAAGGGCCTGCCGGGCCTCGTCTCTCTCCCGGATGGTGGAGTGCAAGAGTCCCTGCAACTCCGCCACTCGTCCTGCGGGGTCGACCCGCATTTAGAAATCCATGTGTCAGTGCACCATCATATAAGAGTCATAAGCATAATAGACAGAGTTTAAGTTTAGAAGTCGTACCGGTCGGTGAGCACCCCGGAACACCTGGTCCCGGTAGTGCCGTGCGTACACGGTGTAGTACGCACTGTCGCTCTCTGCGCGGGCAGTCACCACTCGCCCTCGTGCGGTCCAGTCGGCGACCTGCTCGGCTTTCCTCGCTGTCCAATCGAACGCTGCGCTGAGTCCCCGGGTCGTCCTCGTCACCCGTTCCCCCGCCTTCTCAGGCGCAGGGAACTCCACGGCCGGCTGGTGGACCCCGATGGTCCTCATCACGAACCTAAAGTGCAGTGGCTCCACCACATTCATGCAGTGAAGCCACGCGTCTCGTCCGAAGAAGATGAGAGCCTCAGCCACCCATGGTTGGCCCTCCTCCGTGTAAGGTGTCCACCGTACCTGCAAGGAATAGGAAGTCGCATTAGCATCATTATCATCATATAAGGATTGCATTTAATTAAAGAGCCAGAGGTTAGAAGCATACCGAGGCGTACGGTAGAGTGTCCAGGTCGTCCTGCAGCTCCCGGACCTGTCGTCTCAGGGCTGTCATTTCCCGAGGTGCTGTCCACCTCCGCGCGATCGACAGGAGCCCAGGGCGGGTCTCCTCGCCTCTACCCAGCCCACGTAGGCGTACGTAGGCCCATACCTGCATCACAACATCGTGTCAGCATTCAGGAACATGTAGGGTTGCATAATTAAGTCTAAAATAAAGAGTCGTACCTGGAGTAAGGGGGAGAAGCCCCCGAGCATCGTCCGACGTGCCGTCGAACTCAGTGTGTCAAACAAGAAGGCGAGGACTGCCGCTCCCCAAGCATAGTCACCTACGTGCTCGAGCTCCTGGAGGAAGGGAAGGAACCGGAGCTCATCACGTCCGCCCGTGTGGAGAAGAGGAGTCGCCCAAACATCAGCATCAGGAACCGTCTCAGCACTCTATCCGCCTCTGGTCCCGGTCCTGCGGCAACTCTCGGTCTCGCCAGCCCCACGAGCCGCTCCAAGTGCTCCTCCGGCCGCTCGCCAACCGCAACACCAGCTCGTCGTAAGCCCAGGCTGTCCTGGAGAGCAGCCCGGGGCAGGAGGGTCGACTACCTCTCGGGGCGCCGTAGCTGTAAGCCCAGCAACTCCCGAGCCATCCCCCGGTAGTCACGAAAAGTAGTCCAGCTGACCGGTGACCCATGCACGCGTAGGCCAGTAAGCCTGGCCACGTCCTCTAGCGTGGGGACCATATGCCCTCACGAGAAAAGGAATGTCCGACTCACTGGATCCCAGTGGTCGTGCAGGGCATAGAGCAGAGCTGCGTCAAAGCGACACACCTCAATACTCAGGAAGGGGGCGAATCCCATGGCAGTCAACCGCTCCCTCTGGAAGTCCAGCAGTGCCAAGTACACTGCACGGACCTGTAGCCACGAGGTGCGGGTCCTACGCTTCCCCTGCATTCGTTCATTCATATTAATAATTTAGCTCTGCATTTTGACTCATTTAAATAAAAATTCTCAAGATCCAATTCTTAGTTTGAAGAACGGCTACCCACGGGCCGTTCGACAATTGAGCGGTCCCATTCAAACCGTTCTGTTTCTTCAGGTTCTATGTTTGAGCTCTCTACCCTTAACCGTTCTTTTCCTGGACGGATCACCTGGAGCCGTCTGTCTTCTCATTTTCCTAGGGAAGAACGGCAACCCATGGGCCACATGAATTGTGGACGGTCCTATAGGGACCGTATTATTTTTCCTCGGTTGATTGATTGAACAGACCTATGTGGTCCGTTTACTGTTTGCACGGTGACACCCTCACCATTTTGTTGATTGAGTTGGTTCGCTTACTGTGTGGGTTTAAACGGCGTTTCCTAAGCCGTATGAGTTTGGGCGGTCCTATGTCGACCGCATTTTTCGGTTCGGGCGGTTTCTGTTGAACCGTTCTACCGTCGTCTTCCCCGACGACGGTGAACGTTCCCCAGCCGGCCGGGAGGCCGCCGTGGCCCCCCTAACCGGCTCCTAGGTAGCTAAAACCCTCCTACCCCCCTAAAACTAACATGCATGGCTTAAAAATGGAAATGAGCAAGTTTTTTTGGCCTACCTCGGGGTTCCGTGGCGTTTTCGCCAGCTTCTCCACCGGCACATCATCCTCCGCAATGACGAGTTCCCCCCGCGCCTCTTCCTCGTTCATGGACGGCGGCACTTCTTCCTCGGCCGGAGATGGCACCGGCACCTCCGTGGCCGGTGGTTCTTCGTCGGTCATCGCGGTGGCGGTCGTCGTCGGCGGCGGGGTGCTCGTTCCTTCCCGGCCACTCCGGAGCAGTGAGCCTGGCGCTTATGGCGCATTGAGAGGACAAGAGAGGGAGAGGGTTGAGAGATTGAGGATGAAAGAGAGCATGGGAGAATGAGAATAGGGATGTTTTGGGCCCCTTCGTCCTCTCCACCGTGGGTTACGGTGGAGGAAGACGAAGGGGTTTCAGCTTTTCGAGGTTGCAGAGAAGAACGGTCTATCGTTGGACCGTTTATCGTTTGAGCGGTTCATCTATGACCGTACATCCTTAATGGCCGTTAGCTTTAGGTCGGTTTGAATTCCAGGTATACGCGGTCCTTGGTGGGCCGTTCTCCTTTGAACGGCATGGTTCTGACCGTTCATCCCTGGCGATCTGCTTCTTAACATCTGTTCACATGCCAAGTGAGTGCGGTTAAGTGAAGACCGTTCTTATCCTTATGAGGTGTAAAGATGGCCGTTCATCTCGGGTTGATCATGAATGTTGATATTTTTTGGAAATATTATTGCTTAACCATCTTATGCAGCATTACTTCATCCGGTCATGCCGTTTCGCCTGCACAGGTAAGTCAGGTATGGCTTCCTATCCCTACCTCCCTTGTTGCATTATTATATGGCATTATATTATATATATCTCGAGAGTCGGTAGGTTATCTGCGTGTTTTAGGATCTGATGTTCCCCTTCAACAAAAATAATGTGATCTAGGTTCATGTACTTAACCTTCGGATAGGCCGTTAAGTTGGGATGTCACGAGGAGGATGGTTCTATCCTGCACGCTGTGATTGCGGATGGTATCTTGACTCTGGCTTTTCCCGGCTTAGCAATATTACTCTCGAGTATTTTATATTTTAATCTTTCTTTGCATTTGTTTTAACGATTACTTTTATTTTAGCCCAGCATGCATCATACACATCCTTTTGAGCTTTCATGCCCCATGGTTTGCTTGGAGAATGCCCCGTCAGTGATGGTCAGCTGTGTGTTCGAATGCTCGAGTAAGAAGAACTAATTCCACTCTGAATTAGAAGGTTTTCTTTGGTCGATTCGTTTGGTTTGGTTGATTGAAAGGTCCCCGTCTGGAGCTTTAGCTTATTTTTCTTTTGTGGCCCCCTCATTGGACCGCGGGATTGTGTCCCCCATGAGGTTGGTCTTGTCGATTTATTCATTTAGTTTAGTTCCTCTAGATTGGCGTCCCTTTTGGTTTAATCATTCCTTACGTTCGGTTCAGGGTTTTCCGGAAGATTCTCATCGCTTGTTGGTAGAAACGGGTGTCGTTTTACCTTAACGCCCGCTTTTCTGGTCCACTTCGCTGCATTTTCGCTCCACCTCTATGTTCCATGTCACTGCCGCTTCACCTCCGCTCGCTCTCCTGCAAAGAGGGCGTCAAGGAGGGGCATCTGTGGACACCCGTTTTATGCCGATAAGTTGAGTCGTTTCTCTTACTCCCATTAGTTGATGCCTTGAGTTGTCCATCACTCATTGGGCCATTTCTTGTGGCACGTCTTGAGCTCATTTTATGGGTAGTGATGCGGGACGGGACCACGGACACGACAAGCTCGTGACTGCCCCTTAACGAGGGAAGCGTCGGACGTGCGCGGTTGAGAAACCGGCAGTGAGCTAGGGTGATCGGCTCTCTCGTGTGCCCGGATCGGGTCACGGGACGGTCTCGCACTCTCTCGCAGCAGCGGTAATGAATAGATAAAGCGAGCTAGATATCCCTACACATGCTCTCTAGCAGCGGCATAAACAAATATATATGAAGTAAGCAAAATGCCAAGTAAGGGAGCGAATGCGATACCTCCACGCGCTCGGCGTGGGGACGACGGACCCGGTCGAAACTCGTACTCCCGGAACAATAATACACGGAGATTACAACAATACAAATCACTGCCCACTCCACGCAGGGAGGTAAAGGGCTACACAATGGGGTCCGGGAGGACCGAATTCGGGTTGACGGGCGGCTTCTCGCGCTGTTTCGGCAACACCCGAACACGTGACGGTGGGGCCCACGTGCTGTCCGGAGGGGCCGTGTGGGACCCGGTGGTACCGCTGTAGTGGAGGATGCCTGGAAGGGCGCTCCCTGGAGTGGGGGCGCGCTGGTTCGTCGGCCGGAGGCCGGGCGGCTCCGATCGGCACCGGTCGGAATAACCGGCCACGGGCTGCAACTTCTGGGTTTCAGCACGCGTCTAGGCGAGAACGGGCGCTGCGATCAGCCCCGATGTCGGATCGACACGAGACTAGCGCCGTTGGAAAGCGAACTTCAAATACTTCAATCTAGGCCTGGAAATCTAGCCTGGATCTGCACGGATCTGGACTTATGGAATTTCTAAGTTCCTATTGTACAGTTCCTGAAATCTCAGGTCAGCAGAGAACTTTCCTGTGAATTACCTTTGACCGATATGTAGATCTCAGATTCAGACTTCGACTTGTTCATGAAAGTTGTAGGAAATCAAGTAAGGAAACCAGAACTATTTTTGGATCTAGATTTGGAGGTGGTGGTGATTTGTTATAATTTTGGAAGTGGAGAGTGGTCGGATCTGGGATCTGGCTGACAACACTGTAGCTGAGGAAGAACACGAATTTCAAAAAATAGATAGAAGGCTGATAAAAAATTAAGAAAATTTTTGGATGTAGGGGGTGATAGACAGAACTCCTAGTAAAATTGGGAGGGTTTGGACAAATCAAAAAGATGGCCGAAGGTGGGAAACACAGGGCTACTGTCACTGTAGACAGAGACAAAACAGAACTAGGAATGAAAGATGCACGAAAATGGAAAATACTAAACGATGGAATTTGGGCGTGAAAAGTTAGGTGGAGCTTGGGATACAAGGGAAGAACACACCATAAAAATTGCAGCTTGAGATCGCCACGTGGTAGAGAGCAGATATTCGGACAAGAAGCCTCTATCCAGGATGGACAGAACACCGAAGGCGGCTCCGCGGCGGCGTGATGGCGGCACGAACGGCGGCGGCGGCGGCACCGATGATCACCGGAGGTGGGGGGAATGAGATATCACTCTAGAATGGGGGTTGGGGATAAAGAAACTAGGGGGAGAGAGAGGAGAGGTCAAAATTCTCCAAGAGAGGGGTTCTTGCACAATGATTTTTTCACTTTCATTAATTCAATCAATTGGAAAATACAAGCTATATATAATAAATGTAAAAAGACACTAAATGCCCATAGATCTAGGGTTTTGAAGGGCATATCAGGGAGTTCCTAAATATTTCTCCCATGTGGTCAAAACACTTAATATCTATTTTAATCTAACTTAGACCAATTCTATTCAAACCTACCTAATTTTCACCAACCAAGCCTAATAAGGCCAAAGGAAGAGGGCGCCCCCCTTCTTGGGCTTCTCATGGGCCTTGGCTGGTCCAAGGCCATCCACTCAAGTCCAATAACCCATGTCTAGACTTGGGCCTTCCAAATCTTGGTGGTCCATGGGAGGGGAAAGCCCACTTGGGCCTTAAGTGGCAATTAAGGTCCAATATGAACTAGGCTCCTAATGGACTCTACTAATGACAACCTAGTAATGGACTCTTCCTATAAATGTGGCCCAATGGCTTACTTAAAGCCTTACAAAGAGAGCCCAAATGAAAGAAATCAAAAAAATGCACACTTTCAAGCCAATACAACCCATAATACACACCTATACAAGCCAATACACACAATACAACCCATAAGCTCTTGATGTCCTCATCAATTCTCCCCGGGTGGTAGGAACTCGACCCCGTCGAGTAGGGGTAGGGATGCTCGAATACTCCGACGGATCCGTCACCGTTCCAAGTAACGCGGGTACGCTCCACTCCAAATGATCGTCACCTGCTCATTCCATATATACTCGATATGCGCGACTGCTATGGGCTAAAGGTGGACACTCCGAGTGGGGCACTCTCAAAAGGGAAGGAATCAGCTCGAAGACTCACTAGGAATCACCGCTGAGTCCCTTTAGGTGACTGATCCGGGTATAGATGTAGAACCGATCCCATACTCATCGAGTGAGTCCACTCGCCTCTTACTCATAAGAGATCAACAACGAGCTTACACAAGACACATGCAGACAAACAAACAACACACAAACCATGCAAACAAACCACACAAGGAAAACACATTGACTCATATATGACCCTAGACACACCTAATGTTAGTCCGACCCGTACATGGGTGACGGCGGACCAGGACACCCGAACGTATGCCATGCATGCATGTGGTGCAACTGGGAATGGATGGCATGGGGAACACCTATACGTTGGGTGTGGTTATGCGTGGATGGTCTTTTGAATGTGGGCGACTCGGATGGTTTAGAAGGGCCGGGTGTAGGTGGGTCGGGGTTGGTGGATGTAGATGGCCCATCCCGAGGGGAAGGGACATAAAAGTGGGCTTCCTTGAAGAAGGGGAGTACGGGTGGTAACTCGGGAAGCCTAATAGTGAAAGGGTCAAAAGGGTCAAAGAAGGTATGACCCCTTGTGGTGGGTTCCCACAAGTCACGGTCCCACGTGTAGAAGGTTTGAAGATGTGGGTAGTCACCTTCTTGAATTGTAACGGGTGGGACGGGGATCGTAGGCAAGAAGTATGATTCCTCCCTCGGACAAAAGGGTATGAATTCGGGCTCGTCCGGTAAGGGGAGGAGTAAGAGGACCTCCGTGGTGACACAACCCACGGTGCACTCGGAGGTAATGGACCCAAAGGCCGGATGGGTGAAGCTAAGACTAGCGGGTTGGTCAAAGCCTCGCGCCAAAAGATGCGTCAACTCCCATTGTGAATCCAATCCCATGACAAGATCGTCCAATGTGTCAACATGGTGACTAGATCGAAAGGCGGTATGGAATGAGTTGACTGGCACTAAAGGTAGGGTGGGGTCCATGGACGGGAAGGGATGTGGGACCAAGCCATCCTTGAGCCAACTAAGAAGTGGCTCGGCTATGTAAAGTGTTCCCGTAAGAATCACGGGTGGCTCGGGCTTTGGTAGCTCCAAAGAAGAAGGTTCCGAATAGAGCTCGAAAGGAGCGGGTGGTGATGGAGCACCTACGAGAGGTGAAGAAGCACTTATCCTTTCCAATAAATCCGAAATCATTTTCTTGCATTCCTCAAAGGAGCGGGTTGGAGTAGGGACCTTGGGGTGGACTCGCTCCTCGTCCCTCGACCTAGGTGTGGTCCTAGGCTCGGCTATAAGCGGGGCTTCCACTCGGTTGGAGGTACTTGAGTGGGTTGGGATGGGGGTGCCAAGGGGAGGTTGGTTAGAGGTGCTTGGGCGGGCCACTAGATTGGGGTCGCTTTGTTGGGCTTGGACGGCGGTGAAGGGGTGGGATTGGGTAGCGGTGTGGCCCACTTGGTTGTGGGTGAGTTGGTGGGGTTGGTGAGTGGTATGACCTCCGTGGTTGGAGGTAGGTGGGCGGGGAACGTAGGCCCTCCTAAGCGCTCTCTTCATTTCCCATCATGACTCGATGGGCCTTAGATTCCTATCCTCCCTCCAATATTTGATGTTCCTCCAAGTTACGGCGGCTTCACCAAAAAGTCGCCTTTTGGCAACATCGACTTGCATGGGCCCGTACTTGATGTACACCTCGAAGTAATCGTCCATGATGGCTTCCCATTCTAGATAGACACTCGGGTCATCGGACCCGTAGAAGTCCCGGGTCTCGGGCCTCGTGGGGTGGTTCGGGTGGTCCTTCCATTTGAGATAGTATCGCCACCATCCGGGCGTTTGGGAGTCCATGGGTGATTGGGGACTAGTGGGTGGACATGTCGACACTAGTAGATAAACCAACTAGACAATGGACTACAACTCTAGACATGACGACCAAGACTCGGTACGTGGCGGAGATAACTGATCCGAAGATCACTCGCGCAAGTGTGTGGCCTTCCCGATAGGCATAGCCTAATGTTCGGACAACACCTTTTGATATACCGGGTTATTGGGATGCAATGCAAAAGACACTTTTTTGTTTGTTTTAAAACAATGATGACCCTAAACACGACTTAGACGTAAATGACTAATGAATGACACTTTTTTTTGACACCCTAGACTCAAACTCGCTCTGATACCAAATTGATGCGGGACGGGACCACGGACACGACAAGCTCGTGACTGCCCCTTAACGAGGGAAGCGTCGGACGTGCGCGGTTGAGAAACCGGCAGTGAGCTAGGGTGATCGGCTCTCTCATGTGCCCGGATCGGGTCACGGGACGGTCTCGCACTCTCTCGCAGCAGCGGAAATGAATATATAAAGCGAGCTAGATATCCCTACGCATGCTCTCTAGCAGCGGCATAAACAAATATATATGAAGTAAGCAAAATGCCAAGTAAGAGAGCGAATGCGATACCTCCACGCGCTCGACGTGGGGACGACGGACCCGGCCGAAACTCGTACTCCCGGAACAATAATACACGGAGATTACAGCAATACAAATCGCTGCCCACTCCACGCAGGGAGGTAAAGGGCTACACAATGGGGTCCGGGAGGACCGAATTCAGGTTGACGGGCAGCTTCTCGCGCTGTTTCGGCAACACCCGAACACGTGACGGTGGGGCCCACGTGCTGTCCGGAGGGGCCGTGTGGGACCTGGTGGTACCGCTGTAGTGGAGGATGCCTGGAAGGGCGCTCCCTGGAGTGGGGGCGCGCTGGTTCGCCGGCCGGAGGTCGGGCGGCTCCGATCGGCACCGGTCGGAATAACCGGCCACGGGCTGCAACTTCTGGGTTTCAGCGCGCGTCTCGGCGAGAACGGGCGCTGCGATCAGCCCCGATGTCGGATCGACACGAGACTGGCGCCGTTGAAAAGCTAACTTCAAATCCTTCAATCTAGGCTTAGAGATCTGGCCTGGATCTGCACGGATCTGGACTTATGGTATTTCCAAGTTCCTATTGTACAGTTCCTAAAATCTCAGGTCAGCAGAGAACTTTCCTATGGATTGCCTTTGACCGATATGAATATCTTGGATTCAGACTTTGACTTGTTCATGAAAGTTGTAGGAAATCAAGTAAGGAAACCAGGACTATTTTTGGATCTGGCTTTGGAGGTGGTGGTGAGTTTTTATGATTTTGGAAGTGGAGGGTGGTCGGATCTGGGATCTGGCTGACAACACTGTAGCTGAGGAAGAAAACAAATTTCAAAAAATAGATAGAAGGCTGATAAAAACTTAAGAAAAATTTTGAATGTAGGGGGTGATAGAAAGAACTCCCAGTAAAATTGGGAGGGTTTGGACAAATCAAAAAGATGGCCGGTGGTGGGAAACACAAGGCTGCTGTCACTGTAGACAGAGACAAAATAGAACTAGGAATGAAAGATGCACGAAAATGGGAAAATACTAAACGATGGAATTTGGGCGTGAAAATTTAGGTGAAGCTTGGGATACAAGGAAAGAACACACCATAAAAATTGCAGCTTGAGATCGTCACGTGGTGGAGAGCAGATATTCGGACAAGAAGCCTCTATCCAGGATGGACAGAACACCGAAGGCGGCTCCGCGGCGGCGTGATGGCGGCACGAACGGCGGCGGCGGCGGCACCGATGATCACCAGAGGTGGGGGGAAGGAGATATCACTCTAGAATGGGGGTTGGGGATGAAGAAACCAGGGGGAGAGAGAGGAGAGGTCGAAATTCTCCAAGAGAGGGGGTTCTTGCACAATGATTTTTTCACTTTCATTAATTCAATCAATTGGAAAATACAAGCTATATATAATAAATGTAAAAAGACACTAAATGCCCATAGATCTAGGGTTTTGAAGGGCATATCAGGGAGTTCCTAAATATTTCTCCCATGTGGTCAAAACACTTAATATCTATTTTAATCTAACTTAGACCAATTCTATTCAAACCTACCTAATTTTCACCAACCAAGCCTAATAAGGCCAAAGGAAGAGGGTGCCCCCCTTCTTGGACTTCTCATGGGCCTTGTCTGGTCCAAGGCCATCCACTCAAGTCCAATAACCCATGTCTAGACTTGGGCCTTCCAAATCTTGGTGGTCCATGGGAGGGGAAAGCCCACTTGGGCCTTAAGTGGCAATTAAGGTCCAATATGAACTAGGCTCCTAATGGACTCTACTAATGACAACCTAGTAATGGACTCTTCCTATAAATGTGGCCCAATGGCTTACTTAAAGCCTTACAAAGAGAGCCCAAATGAAAGAAATCAAAAAAATACACACTTTCAAGCCAATACAACCCATAATACACACCTATACAAGCCAATACACACAATACAACCCATAAGCTCTTGATGTCCTCATCAGGTAGCCTCCCTCCTTGGTGAAGTCCGTGTCAATTCGGGGCTTAATGGACCTTGGCTTTGATCAATTGAACGTGTCTTATGAGAACCAAGTGTCCAAGGGCATGAACGGTCCAACATCAGCCGTTCATGACTGGGGCGGTTGAATCCAGACCGTTCATACATTTTGGCTAATTTCTGAGGATTTTCTGAATATTCACCGACAGACTTTTGTGCGGCCTTATCAGGCCCATTCAAACCAATGGACGGGCTGATTCTAACCGCCTATATCTCAGAGTCCTACGCATGCCAGTTTTCTCAGATAATTATCCAACTATTTGAATTATCACCGACAAGGCTAAAACGGCTTGTTTTGGACCGCCCTACCTTGGAACGGTCTCCAAAGAACCGTCCATCTTCGAGGGTCCAACGCTGGGCGTTTCGGTCAGTTCGAGCAATAATTGGGCTGATTTTCTGATTATTTGAATTTCCACCGACAGGTATGGACGGTCTGGACTGGACCGTCCATCAGGTTGAGCGGTCTATCGTAAGACCGTTCATCCTGTCGATTGGTGATTTTTAACAAATTTTTATCCCTTTTATGCACGATTTTATCCGCAACTTATCTTGTCGATTTCTCCGTGGATAATCAACCATTTTCGATGGCGTTTCGACTGGATGAAAGATGAAGATATTATCTACGAATTATCTTTAATAATCTTGACCTGAAAATGTCTCTAAACCCTAATTTCGGGGCTGGCTTTCTAGGCTCTATAAATAGACCCTAATGGCCGGACTTGAAAAGGGGGGGGGGGGGGGGAGATTTTGGTCGACGGCGAAGCCCTGCCGAGTTTTTGAGCGACCTAGTATCAAGGAGGGAGGCTTTCTACGTCCATACAAGCCTCCGGTTCAGGGAGTAGTTTGATTTTTGAGTCTTTTTCATTTATAGTTTTCATCACTTTCCCTTCATTGCATGCATCACTTCTTTCTTGTGTTCCCCTTCTTCCTTATTACCATGCACACATCCACCCACGTTTTTGTCACCGTAGGGGTTTAAAACCCCCCAGGTATCCTCCTTTCCATTCGTTGATAATTATCTTTTATCATTTTGACATTTACTACACTGTCCAGTTCTAATCTAGGTCTTTTCTGTGTGTTTCTTACGTTGTTTTGCAGGTCAGCAATCATCAGCACGAGGCCCATCTCCTCTGGCCGGTCGGAGAAGGTGGAGGTTGGACCCCTTGCAACTCACTGCGTGGTGGACTTGTGCGGTTTCCATACGGCCATCCAACATCGTGTGCGGTTCATAAAGCACCGTGCATCCTGTTGGTGCGGTCAACAGAGCGCCGTCCGTCCTCCAGTAGTAGTTCCTCCCGCACCCTCTGCAACACCCTTAAGCGGTCTATCGTAAGACCGTACACCTAACAGGCGGTCCTCCAAGAGCCGTTCATCTCTCCAGCGCTGCAACTTAGGCGAGTACCCCCCCCTCTTTCCAAGGTACGGCGTGTCTATCACGTACGACACCTTGGTGGCGATCACGGTTTTCTTTTGTTCTCTACTCTCCTCCTATTCTTGTCATTTGTTCATCGCACATTGGGTTATTTATGATGCACATTGATCTTTAGTAGGAGAGGAGAAAAATATATGTACAATGGTCACCCAATTAAAAAAAAAATTCACATTTTCTTTAGAGCATTTTAGGCGCTCGGGAGCGTTTCCATACTCTTTAGAGCATGTAAGTGCTCCTAAGAGTACAAACATGTTCCGGAGCATGTTTGTGCTCCCCGGAGTATAAACATGCTCTCCAAATCATGTTCTCAAGAGTAAAGATATGTTCTGAAGCATGTAAGTGCTCTGTGGAGCAGCACGAACATTGTCTTGAAAGCATTTACATGTTTCGGAGCATGTTTGAGCTCTGGAGGGCACGTGCATATTCTCGAGAGAGCGTGTACATGCCCTTGAGATTATGTCCGTGCTCTTGAAGCTCAAAACATGCTTTGAAAAACCTAGAAATGCTTAGAAAGAAAAATCGGACAAGGTTTTTCAAATTGGGCATCTCATGTGCACCGGCGTGCGCGTGATGTTGAGGCGCATTGTATAGTGCAAGAGAGTATTTAAAGATGTCAGTGAGTTCATGTGAGGTTGAGACAAATGACACTATGTGATTAGGATGTTTCTACACTACTTGTAGTGCAGCAGGTAAACTCCTTATCTATATTGAGACACAATCTGTCTATCGAAACCCGTTCACGGCGTCCAACATAAAGGGGATGTGGAGTTGGACTATTGGTCTAATCCAGACACTAAAACCATTTACTTGGCAGATTAAAAATAGGCCGTATTACTTGCTCGCTGTCTGACTCCCAAGCCCAGTGTAAGATTGTTTAATTAGAGAGAAGGGAGTAGGCCAACATTAATGAGTTAGCTCTGGTAAAACATCATGCCAACGGGTCAAGACTTAGAGAGGTGAACTTTTGAGACAATACTTTGGATTAATCTCAATCTAGGGAGGTGTCAAGTTCTCCACTGAGTCTGTACAAGGTCTTTGGGATCTCACTGGTCCGTGTGCAAATAGACGGGTCATGGATGGATGATGAGTCACAAGAGCTGGGGGGATGGGATCTCCTATACACTCCTATTTTCACTTATGCACCATTAAAAATATGACGTCAAAGCCCCCTTACATGTTAGGTTACCCTTCTTTGAATTTTTAATTTTACTCTTGTGTAAATGAGTCTCGTCACCATCCTTTTAATGGTACAGATATTAGTGAAAATAAAAGTGCCACTACACTAAGGCTGCGTTTGGAAGCATACAGTGACATTGCTTCCTAAGCATAATCTACTGACAAAACTTAATTTTTATCAAATGGACCAACAGGTTATAGGCTTCCGTGCAGAGAGGATTTTGAGGAAGAGAGAGAATCGGACACAAAAGTGCCCATTTCTCTCAATCCCTAAAATCAACCTCATACCTGCTTCTGCAGATTATCAATGATTAAAAATCTCATTTACTCTGCATAAAGTACAGAAGCTGAATTTTGATAAAAGTAATGGAGATCAAAGTGTCTCCAAACGCGACCTAAGGTCGTGTTTGAAAACCCGTTCGAACATAGCTTTCGAGGCAAAAGCGTCTGACAATTTTTAATCCATTTCAAATGGGTTGAGTGAGTCTTGACTTTCGAGCCTAATGAAATTCGCAGAGGAAAGAGAATCATGCACATCTTGTGCCACTTTCGCTAATCCTTCAAAGCTGCGGAGGATGAGATTCTGAGAATTTTGTAATGATGTTAATTCGGGTGTTTTTAGTGGCCGGTACGTCGAATGGCTTTTTTACTTTTTACCCAAGGTATAAGCCTTCTCAAACGCGGCCTAAGTCTCTCGTCGTCAAAGAAGAAAAAAAACAAGAGATCTCATCCCCTGATTCTGAGCTATCTAAATGTGGCCAATAATGTTAAAAGATATTTGATTAGTCCACTCTGAGGGCGAGACAATACGAGTTTGAGCCACTGTTTTAAAACTCGACCTGGCCCGACCGGTGCAACCGGTGATCCGATCTCAAAATCGGGTTGAAACCCTATCTAGATCGGCCAAAACCTAACACCCGGCCAAATCTGGTTAACTCGACTCAACCCGTGTAATCTAACCCAACCCAGTAAAACCAATGTGACCCGGTCGAGTTCGAGACCTATTTCACATTTTCTAAGTTTCTATCATTATGTTAGGTTTAGTTTAACATGTAAATAAATATGGAAGATGGGGAGTCTATCCTTGAAATTATATTATTTATGATCTTAACATTTAATGGTATTAACATAAGTCTTGGAGGTTGAAAAGATATTGATTCTAAATCTATTTTTTCCAGTGTGCAGAAATAAACAAAGAAAACTTAAGAGTCTAAGACTAAATTTAGTGAACTCCCATCGTGATGTTGTCTCACGAGACAACCTATAGGGCACAAAGGAGAAAGAAAAATTACAAAGTGCAGAAAATAAAATGTGCATTTCATAATTCTAAGTTACTATGTAAGATATATTAAAATTTTATGAGTACGTAATATTAACGTTAGTAGTTCTAATTTTACGGATCATAGGTCAAATCAAACGACTAAAATATTAACCCGTGATCCACTAACCTATCCAGGTCAAGATCTGAGTTGGATTTTAAAATATTGGTTCGAGCACCTTCGTATTAAGAGAGAGAGAGAGAGAGAGAGAGAGAGAGAGAGAGAGTTTGTTTTTCTTTGACACCGCAGTTTTTATGTTTGTGATTGATATTTAAATAAAATTTGTGAATTGAAATCTGAGCGACTCAAAACCTCGTTAACCTGCACTGGAGTCGAGGGGGACTCAAAATATATAGAAGCACACCAAGTTCAAGGCCTTAGGGCCCGCTTGTTAGTGGGCTGTCCGAAACGAGCTAGAGCCCTCGACGGAAATCGATGGGTTTCGGACCCACAAGGCCCAACAAGGAGGGCGACTTGCACCGTGGTCGAAGCCCCGTCCACCATCTTCTTCCTTCTGCTACAGCTGGGTGGGTGGGGCGCTTCATTCACCTCCTCGGCCATGGCGGCGCTGCCTCTGCTCTTCTCCTTTTCCAGCGCCGGCGACGCCGCCACGGCCACGACCGCCTTCCCCCATGTCAGCGCCAACTGTCGTCGTCATGTCCTTCAATGGACGAGGAGCTACTCGGCGCCGATGCGTCACCTCCTCGCTGTCCGTCCGCGACTCCGCCCTCCGCTGCCGCCGCTTAGGTGCGCCCTTTGCCAAGAACCTCGTCAGACACTAAGCAGCTCTCCTCCTTCGGACCCATTCGCCCGGGCTCGACTCAGTGGAAGCAGCAGGCCCGGCTGTGAAGCAGGAGGAGGAGATGGTGGTGGTGGTGGAGACGAACACGCCTACAACGGCGGCGACAACAGCGGAGGAAACAACGGTAGGAAGGGAGGCGGGAACGGTGGCGGCGGTCGAGGGTGGTGGGGCTCGTTCGGTCGGGAAGGCTGGAGGGGGCGGTGGCAGTGGTGGGGTGGAGAGGCCAACTGGGTCTCCTTATGCTTGACGAATGGGGCCGTCGCCACCCTGTTGCCCCTGCTGTGCTTGTCCTGGCTCGGGCTGTCGCAGCTCCCCCCCTCCGCCCTCGCGAGGAGCACGGAGGGCGGCGGCTTTTCCGCCTGGGAGGTTAGAGGGGGCAAGTGGTCGAGGCTTGAGCCGGACCCTTCCGGTGAGGGCTTCATTGTGATAGTTAGCGGTGGCAAGGAGAGCCAGGTGGGTGGCGATGGTGTTGGAAAGATGTTTGTTCCGTTTGGGTTGTTGAGGTTTTGCTGGAGGCAATTGCAGGAGGTGGTTGTGAGGCTGATGCTGCCGGAAGGCTACCCGGAGAGCGTCACTAGCGACTACCTGGAGTATTCCATCTGGAGAGGGATCCAAGGCATTGCCAGTCAAGTCAGCGGTGTACTTTCTACCCAGGTGCGACTTCTTCTTGCCGTTCTCCCTTTTCTGGTTCCACATGCCCACCTCTTGTTCATCTAGCAACAGATAGGTACGAAGTTATCGGAATGATAAAAGATTAGTGTTTTTTTGGAAGAAATGTAGTATGAAATTTCACAAAGATCTTTCTGCAAGAAGTTTTATGTAACATTATACTGTGCATGATTCATGAGACTTGAAGTTATCCATGTGGAAGCTTAACCAAGATGATGTTAGGGTCTTGTCTAACCCCCTTCTCAATCCTCCAAGACACCTGTGTAATTACACAAACTGTTGTTGATCAAATGAGCTACCTTTCAGTCTTTAATTTGGCTAACAAGCAATTTCATTTCCAAGCAGCCTTTAGAATAATCCAGGTTCCTTTATTGCCCCATAAAACATGTTAGTTCCGTTTTCTCCTCTTCTTCTGGCAACTTCTTGATGTGGACTCAGTTAGAGGGGAGAAGTGTGGATTGAATCCAGTCTTGGGATTAGTTCTAGGTGAGGAAACCATACATGATCATAAAACATCAGGAGAGGTGGACTGAGGAGGACTTAGTTACATATCACTCTTTACCTGGTAAAACTGTTGTAGCCATCACGTTTCCACTCCTCCCAAACACCCAACAAAATAAGCTAGATAGTCTCTGATGCTGCCTTGTGGGCTTAAATTTTTTTATCCTCATATCCTTTGTCCCTCACTTGTTTGTTTTTCTCATTGAATTCTCTCTCATTTAGCCCTTTCGATTGTTCTACCTCTCTTTATTATAATAAAATTTGTGGTACAATTCACATTCTTTTGAAAAAAAAATAGCTGGTTGTTGCTATTTTATCAGACAGAAAATTTTCAAAGAATTCTTGGTTAAACATTGAAGTATCATTCGGTATCCAAAGTATTTCTGCTAATCTTTTGTAATTCTAGGCTAACCATTACTGTTGTCTCTATCCCTTTGAATCATTTGAGGCTTCATTTGACACTTTAAGGAAATTACTGAATGTTTGTTTTGAAAGAAAAGATGAATAAATTCTGCTAGAGACAGAAAAACACTTGTGAAATTTTGTCATGGGTACATTCCTTATGTTGCTGCCGCCTTTTTTGGGTTACAGGCTTTGCTTTATGCTGTTGGATTGGGAAAAGGTGCAATTCCAACAGCAGCTGCTATCAACTGGGTACTTAAGGATGGAATTGGGTACCTGAGCAAGATTATGCTGTCCAAATACGGTCGACATTTTGATGTTAATCCCAAGGGGTGGAGACTATTTGCAGATTTCTTGGAAAATGCAGCTTATGGACTGGAAATATTAACACCTGCTTTTCCTCATCTTTTTGTCATGATTGGTGCAGCTGCTGGTGCTAGCCGTTCAGCTTCTGCTTTAATTCAGGTGTAGCCTTGAGGCTGGATATGTTAGAAGGGTTTTATGGTTTGCACATTGATTTTGGCTCACTATTCCTTTTCAAAGACATTCATAATCCAAGCAATGCCATGTGAAAAGGTTGATGTTGTAACATCTAAGGCACACTATGAATTCATTTGACTCCCTTTTCAGCTATTTTGTGATTCTAAGATTGAAGCATAGGGTTCATATATGGCTAGATGATGAGAACTTGGCTTTCCATGCCTCCTTCCGCGACCTAATTTGCCAATAGTGACATTCCATAAATCTAACGACTACCTTGATAGTGGTGGCGCTGGATATTTGACGTGAAAGAATGTGGAGCCACCAATGAGTAGGCTGTCCTCTATATCTTTCTTGTACTCTGATGTTTCATTGAATATCTTCAAACCAGTGGCAAGTAATAATCTAATAGCAGCTTTAAGAAGTTTATTTTGTGGATATCCTTTGATTAGTAATGTACAATCAGCAAATTGGCAATGGCAGTATCACTTCTTTCCTCAGTACACCAATTTTCACTTGCTCTGAACCACATCATACTCATTAAATGTGCAATCAAAACAAATGACACACGGGATAAGGGCCATTCTGACTTAACTTTCTCATGCTTCTGTAGTATATACATGATTCACCAGTTATGGTGCTATTTTTATACTTTTACTCTGGCTGCATAACATTATCCCTCATTTGTGAATAAATGTGTGGCTATTATAAAATATGTTATGTTCACATCCCCCCTCCCCCTTTTGAAGTGGCTTCACCCACTTGGTTAATTCCTAGTTTCTTGATTTTGGATACTTATGGCCTAAAGACCATTATCCCTTCTCAGGCTGCTACAAGAAGCTGTTTCTATGCTGGCTTTGCTGCACAAAGGAATTTTGCAGAAGTGAGTAATTGAGCTCTTCCCCTCTTCCTATTTAGATATTCATATCATAGTCAAAAAAGGCATTTCCAATGTATTCATCACATACAACTAGGCACAAATGACTTAGTTTTTCTGCTCCTGTTATCTAACTGCGCAGCCTGCTCATTAATGTTAAGGTCACATGGATTACTCTTGTTATTGTGTGATATTAGCTGATGTTTTACATTTCCAATTTTGTCAAGCTCATGTATAGATCCCTTTTTCACACATCTAGATTTGTTGTTCATGTAGGTAATTGCAAAGGGTGAGGCTCAAGGAATGGTGAGCAAATTTCTAGGTATCATGCTTGGTATAGCCGTTGCCAATTTAACTGGCTCCTCGACTCCACTAGCTCTTGCCACATTTGGTGTTGTAACAGGAGTTCACATGTACTGCAACCTCAAGTCCTATCAATCTATTCAACTCAGAACTTTAAACCCATACCGTGCTAGTAAGTTTCATCCTTGGTTTTAACCTCTCTAGTTTATGTAATGGTTCTTTTTCTCTGGATTTTTTTTCTTAGATGTGCTGTGACACGGATGTCAGCTAGCTCTTCTTTGGGTATACGCTGTGACCTAGGTTTAAAAAACTGTTTATGGGACTGGATCCGGTTGGGCACCTAGTGCTGGTTCCAGTTCCATGGCCAGTTTTGGTTGGTTTCCTCCCTATTGGAACCTGACCAGTTCCTGTCCAGTTTGGCCACTTTTTTGGACCATGGCTGTGACAGCCTGGTCCACCCTCACTAAGAATTGCATTATAATAGTATTTTGATTACATAGAAAAAGAAAGGGAAGAAAAAAGAACATCATACATACAACACTTTAGTTAGATGTTTATGGTGGGATCTCTTGGCAACCGAGAGGGAGTAATTGTTGTTAGGTTATTGTCTGATCAACAATTTTCAGTTGGTTTTATGGTTAGAACTGATATGATGGTTTCTAACTTTTCCCCCTGAAAGTTTTATGCCATAAGAATCATTTTATTATTAGAAAACCAGTTTACAGATATGTCGTACCCATCCAAATGCCTTTTCAAATTGCCTACTTGACATGAGTAGGCAAGAGTGTCCAATTTTCACACTTCCTGCCCAGTATGCTCTGAATCTTACATGAAAAGCATGGGATATTTCAGATTTTCTCTTGCTTTTTCAAATGATAAAGTTTGAAAAGTATTTCTATATGCCTTTGTCCTCAATCTTATCACTTTACCCATGGACCAAGGCCTTTCATGCAGCATGGCTGCACTCTAGCTACACATTCCGATCTTGAATGGGCTGTCTGAAGCTGCGCCCACCTTTCACATGCAGCTTGCCTGCTTCCAGGCACCCAACGGGATGAGACATCATCCATTCGAGCAAGCGTTCAGATGATGCTCCATTGTGCTGCAGTGGTGCTGCAGCAGGGCAGAAGGTGACAGATGGAACCTATCCCATAACAACATGTACAGTGCTGATTTGTCCTGCTCTGGGCACTTCCCATGTGCATCTGTTTTTTCTAATGGGGCAGCAGGCTGAATGGGGCCAGTCATGAGTTTTAATTGGACATCTGAGGCTATTGTGCACGGTTGGTGCATCCTACTCATACCCTAGCCTCAGCCAGTAGATTAGATTCAATGGCCTCAATATTAAAAATAAAAAAAGGCTGAAGACCCCTATGTGCTTTCTGCGGAGAGGCAGGCAGTTTCGGGCCACCACCTACAATTTGAGTCATTGGGTTGGGCCCCAAAAAAAGAAAAGAAAATGATCAAACAGCCATTACAACCAGCACCTTCAATTTACGGGCATGCACTCAGATTTGAGGGGCTGAAGGTGCCGTTAGATGCCATTGGATCTTGCCTCCCAGCATGATCCGACAGAGTCACTGCTTCCCACCTAAGCGGCATTCGCCTGCCCAGTGGCATGCCGATCACACAAAGTGCACTACTCCCCATGGCCCCACACAGGAGAGAAATGCAAGGAGATTTGGGTGAAGATCTGGCACACCCAGGATAGAATATGGTGAGGCCATGTTTCAAGGCCTTCCTGGAAGAATATTATAGAGGGACATGAGGGGTAAAGCATTAGGTTGACTTGTTTGTAACCTTCCTTTCATGGAAAGTGATCAATCAAATTTAGGGACAAAAGAAAATGCAAGGTAGACTTGTACGAAGTTTAGGTGCTCATGTTTGTTATCTTTCTTCCTGCATTTGTCTGTGGATTAGACTCTTCACAGCCTGTGTGCAATCTTTTTCTTAGTAATGTGATTGTGGTGGTTGAAAACCTACAGTTGTTTCTTTTGATTCCTGTTGCAGAAGACATTTTCTGGAGACTTGCTCATTCTGTGAATGCATTCAGCCTTCTGCCATGAGCTAGTTGTTTTCTTTCTTGGTTAGAATTCATTTTCAATGCAATCAAGTCCGAATAGGTATAGAAATGACTCTTTTTTCATGTGGTTTTGGGATAACTGTGAAATCCACTAAAAATGATATTACATCATACCAGATAAGCTGCTGATTCCCCTACCCCCCAACCCAAGAAGAACTCTTTTCTTCTGTTTGGAGATTATGATTTTTGAGCCATGGAGATTAAAGCATTTATCTTATTTGTGGTGGGAGGGTCTTTTTTTTTTTTTTTTTGAAGGTGGGTGGTACCACTTTTATATGAAATGAAAAATGGGATATACAAGTATAGTCAAAAAGCTCCCAAAAAATCTTTATACAAAGGGCCACACAAAGACAATGTGGATCACTCTAACCCCCCAAGAAAGGAAAAAGAGAGGAGTTGAGGGAATTCACATTACAAAGGAGCTCAGCCCATTCCCTCACTCTATCACACACAAAGGAGACATCCGACTCCACAACTCTCGACTTCCTCCTAAATATCAACTTGCTGCGTTCCCCCCATAATGTCCATAGGGTGGCATGGAGAATGAGCCACCTAATGGTCCTGTCGCCTCTTAAGGGTCAACTTTTGCCTAATGCGAGAGCTATTTGACTACACTTGTACATCTTCTTTTTCATTTAATACTCACAGTGGTACTACCCACTTTCAAAAAAAACTTAAGCCCAATGCTCCATCAGGTGGTGCGCTTGGCTATGCCAAGCAAGGCCACTGTGAGTCCTACCAAGCTCTCCCCACACTCCCTATGAGTAGGTGCAGCCTACAAATACGGGGTCCAGGGTCTCGATGTCCACTCCGCATAAGCAACAAGTTAGTTGGATCCCCGGGAGGAACCAACTCAATCTATCCTGGGTAGGTAGTCTCCCATGAGAGATCCTCCAAGAAAGTAGCTTCACCTTCAGTGGGCTCTTTGGTCTCCAGACCTATGAATAGAGACTATGACGAGCACCTCCATCTGAGATATCGGTGCATACTGAATTGACCGAGAAAGAACCCTCCTTTCCTCATCTCCAAGACCACTCATCATCTTTGTCTGGCAGAGGATAGAATGGGATGAGGAAGGAGAGAAGGTCCTGGAGCTCCTTGTCGGTCATGGAATATTTTTGAGGTACAAAATGTTCTTCTTTCTGTTCTTTCATGAAAGGGAGAAGAACATAGTCTATAAATTTCTCACTGAGCCTTTTGATGAGAAGGGAAAATTTATAAGGATGCACGTATAAGGGGCTGTATAAATATCCTGTGCAGGGTTTATTCTGCGGATGCGCTTCGTATTAGACGATTTGAGTTCTAGTGATGGACTTTTCCCCACTGACCGCAATCAGTGTTGATTTATATCGGCATAACGTCTGAACACCCTCGATTGATTGTCAAAGAAATCCCAAAGTCCTTTACATATGTTCTGATGCCGAGGGTAGATTCGCTTGCACGGTTCATAATTAACTCTCATTCACCACCGAAAGGTTGATAGAACTAGGGTTTTATCAAAGGCCTCATTACGTTTAGGCAAAACCCTATAATTTGGGAGCATGAATGGAATTTCGCAAAAGCCATAGGTGTTTTTGAAGTGTCGAGAGGGTTTCTAGACTCCAGAGATATTTTGATAATTTTTGGATTTCAGGGGTATTCTGGTAATTTTACCAAGTCAGGGGCTTTTCTGTAATTTTCGAGTTGGAGGGAGACTGCGGTGTAATCTCTGACTTCCAGGGGTACTAAGACAGTTTCCAGAAGGTTCTAGAACTATTAGGTCATTTCTAGATCATAGGGGTATTTTGATAATTTTATCATACCTAGGGTAGACTTAGATTTGAGATAACACTTAGGTGCAAGGTTGAGCTGACAAGATCCCTAAGTGGAAGAACATTGGGCTCCATGGAAGGTGTACGTGTGTTGATTCTCAAAAGAGATGGGCACATGCACAGTTTTCTGAAAGCTGAGGTCTATTCACAATTTTCCTTGACACACATGAGAGAAGGCAATTGAGTGCGCTCGTGATTCATGTAAGTACAAGGGCTATCAGCGAATTGTCGACTGTACATAAGAGGTCTTCACACCGACGCGGGACATGAGGGCGTAGCCACAATTATCGAAAGTTACAGGGTAGAACTGTAGTTTATAGGACTTTAGGTTTTCTTGCAATTTTAAGATGGGCATTTATATAATTCCCAGTTATCTGGAGGAATTACATAGTTTGGCTATCCAGAATGCATAAAAAATTACAAACATAGCCTCTAGAGACATAAATGTAAGACCTAGGGTATTTATAAAATATACCCTTAATAGGCCTTTACAAACACACAAACGAACTCCGCTCCTTGGCGCGCCTCTTGTCGTCCTTTGTATTCCGTATGTTCTGTGTGTCGTTTTGTGGCTTTTTTCTCTCAGTCGCTTTCTGTTTTCCGTCTTGGATCTAGGGGGTATTTATAGAAGGTAGGGAGAGTCACCTTGACAAAAAGAGAGATTTTGGGATCTCATTTTGACAGAAAAGGTGTTTTTGGGACCCCACCTTGACAAAAAAGGCTAATTTTGGATCCCAGGTTGTCAAGGTGGGTCTTCCACCCCTTTTTTTTGAAAAGAGGCAAAAGGGGGGTGCGGCGGGCCCACTTGGACCTGGCGGGGCCCAAGAGCGGTCAAGTGGACCCCGAGCTAGACCCAGGCGGGCGCTAGGGTCCAACGGGGACCATTGGACCCCGTGCGGGACCCATGGGGTCAATCGGACTCCGCACGAGTCCCAAAGGGGTCAAAACCTCAGTGCGGCCCCCCTTCTGCCCCAGCGGAGTTCTCCCCAGCCGGTTCCTCCTTTTAAACCCTGCTCTGGCCCCTTTTCTGCCCTATGTTTATATATAGCGAGACACGTGGAGAGGAGGACAGGGGGTTTTCTTCATACTGTTTGTGTCTTCTTGCGTCGTTGGCCGAGGGGAGGAAGCTTGCGTCCGTTCGAGCCATGTGATACACAAAGAAATTTATCAACTGTTTCTAGTGGTCCTTGTCCATCCATCACACATCAAGGTGCATCCTCTCTCATCCCACACTCGTTTAAATGAGTCTATCCATGTCTGTAGTTCACGAACTTCCTCATCAAGAAAAGGGCCATATATGTCCTTTGGCTTTAGTGCAGGAATACCTAAGCCATCTCTTGCAATGGAGTAAATCATGGTTTGAAAGTAGGGATTATCAGCTGCATTTGCTGGAAT
The DNA here is from genome assembly GCA_022559845.1 of Amorphophallus konjac. Lineage (NCBI taxonomy): Eukaryota > Viridiplantae > Streptophyta > Magnoliopsida > Alismatales > Araceae > Amorphophallus > Amorphophallus konjac. The sequence continues at coordinate 553,150,330 of CM040121.1, read as the reverse complement.
ATTTACATAAAAAATCCTTTAGAAATATGCTTCTATTGCTGTGATGCAACTTTTTTCACTTGCTTCCATCCCCTCAAAGCATTCTTGATTGTTTTTGTTGAGCATCATCTTTCCTAAACAAGTAGTGATCCATTGGTCCAACCGATGGATCTACAGGAGATGTAAGATCACCCCCACAACCAAGTAAAGAGGACTATTGTTGAGCAGACATAGTGTTTGATCTAGCAAATGAGGGCGGCCTTACTCCTCCCCCCATTGCAATACTCCTAGAACGTTGCAATTCATCAGCTGACGAAGTGTCATACCCAAATTTGTGCATCTTATCCTCATGAAGTTGCCTCATGCTTTCATGCATAAATGCTCTGAAAGTTGGATCCTCATCACTTTTTTCATCACCTTCTTTATGAAAATCACTTCCTAGTGCTATGATTGGTGAACCTTGTATACCTTGACTACCGATCTCCTCCATCATTTCTTCTCATTTCTCTTGTTCACTTCTTTCTCCCTTTGCTTCCTTTTAGAAGGTCTTTGAACATTTGTCTTATCTGATCTGATGCTTTAGTATGGTAGAACCTCTTCTTTTTCATGCCAAGTGTTCTTTATTCTAGATATTCCTCCACTCATTTCCTTCCCACATGCACTTGATAGAAATCTTTGGCGGAACAGGATTCATGTAGCCGACCCCAATTAATTGGGATAAGGCTCTGATGATGATGATGATGATGATGATGATGAATTGCATTTGACTCTCCTTGTCTTTCGATTAATTGAAGTGTCGTATTGCCACCCTAGATTATCACCACGGCCTGCCATATCTGTAGAAAATGTATTAGATCATCATCATCATCATCATCAGAGCCTTATCCCAATTAATTGGGGTCGGCTACATGAATCCTGTTCCGCCAAAGATTTCTATCAAGTGCAATATTCATATTTAAACTCAAGGAACTAATGTCCTTCCTAATAACATCGCACCATCTCATTTTAGGCCTTCCTCGAGCTCTTTTACTAGCATCCACTAAGATTTGGTCACATCTTTTAACCGGCGCTGAGTTAGGGTGACGAAACACATGTCCGAACCACCTGAGTCTATTTTCTCTCATTTTGCTATCAATTGGAGCTATCCCTAAGTCCTTACGGATGCGCTCATTCCTAATCATGTCTTTCTTAGTCTTGCCACACATCCATCTCAACATCCTCATCTCTGCTACACACATTTTGTGGATGTGTTCCTTTCGTACTGTTCAACACTCGGTACCATATAACAAAACAGGTCTCACAGCCGTTCTATAAAACATCCCTTTGAGTTTCACAGGCATACGACGATCACAAAGGACACCTGATGCACTTCTCCATCTTAACCAGCCTGCCTTAATCCTATGTGTAACGTCATCATAAATCTCCCCATTCTCTTGTATGATAGACCCTAAATATCGAAAGCTACTACTCTTCGAAATGTTATGTCCATCAATTAGAACCATGTCTTCCTGAATCACTCTCCCATTACTAAAATTACAGTGCATAAACTCTGACTTACTCCTACTAATTTTAAAACCTTTAGACTCCAAGGCAAGTCTCCAACGCTCTAACTTAGCATTTAGAGCATCAATACTCTCATCAATTAAAACAATATCGTCTGCAAATAGCATACACCAAGGGATATCCTCATGCAATTGTTTAGTTACTTCATCCATAACTAAGGCAAAGAGATACGGACTTAGTGCAGAACCTTGATGCAAACCTATAGAAATGGAAATTCACCAGTCTCCCCAGCAATAGTTCGAACACTAGTAATAGCACCGCCGTGCATATCTTTAATCAAATCAACATATCCTTGAGAGATTCCTTTCTTTCTTAATGTCCACCAAATCAATTCTCTCGGTACTCGATCGTACGCCTTCTCTAAATCAAGAAAAACTATATACAAATCTTTTCTCATCTCTCTATACTTCTCCATTAGCTGCCGTAGTAAGAAAATAGCTTCTGTAGTAGATCTATTTGGCATAAAACCAAACTGATTTTCCGATACAGTAGTCATACATCGGAGGCGTTTTTCAATTACTCTTTCCCAAAGTTTCATAGTATGACTCATAAGTTTAATTCCACGATAATTATTACAACTTTGAATATCTCCTTTGTTTTTATAGAAAGGAACTACAACACTTTTTCTCCAAACTTCTGGCATTCTCCGTTCCTTTAAAATTTTATTAAAAAATTTAGTTAGCCACTGAATACCAATATCTCCTAGGCCTTTCCATATTTCAATAGGTAAGCCATCTAGTCCCAAGGCCTTGCCCACTTTCATTTTCCTTAAAGTATCCTCCACTTCTGACATCTTAATACGCCTGAAATATTGATATTTATCAAAGATTGTGGACTCTTGGGTACCTTCTAAAGATAAATCCTTGACGGAGTCTCCATTAAGTAACTTCTGAAAATAGCTATGCCACCTCCCTTTAATCTCAAGATCCTTAGTTAAAACCCTTTGATCTTCACCTTTAATGCACCGAACATGATCTAAATCTCTAGTTTTCTTTTCTCTTAATTTAGCAAGTTTAAATATGTCCTTTTCACCCTCTCGGGTTCCTAATTTATTATATAAATCTTCAAATGCCTTTGATTTAGCTTCGCTAACTATTTTCTTAGCTCTCTTTTTAGCGATTTTATAGGCTTCTAGGGTTTGATCATTTTTGTTAGTTTGCCAAACTTTAAAGCATTCCTTTTTTACTCTAATGGTATTTTGGATTTCCTCACTCCACCACCAAGTCTCTTTGTCTAAATTCTTTTTACCTTTAGATTCACCTAAGAGTTGTTTTGCAACCGTCGTTATACAATTTGTAACATTAATCCACGTTACATTAGTTTCTTGTTCTAAATTCTAAATATTTTCCTTTAATAGATGATTTTTAAATGTTTCTAAACTTTTACCTTTTAAATTCCACCATTTAATCTTGGGATAATTATTTATAATGTTCTTTCTTTTGAATTTAGGGATAGTGACATCCATTACTAACAACCTATGTTGAGGGGCTAGACTCTCATCAGGAATAACTTTACAATCTTTACATAAAACTCTATCGACCTTCCTAATGAGAAAATAGTCAATTTGACTTATATGTGTTCCACTCTTGTATGTTATTAAGTTTTCGTCCCTCTTATTAAAGAAGGTATTAGTAATTGCTAGATCATAGGCCACAGCAAAATCAAGAAGAGTGTTACCCATATCATTTCTATTGCCAAAACCAAGTCCTCCATGAATCCTCTCATAACCTCTATTATCTATACCCACATGACCATTAAGATCCCCTCCAATAAAGATTCTCTCTTCACTAGGGATATTTTGGATCAAACTATCAATAGCCTCCCAAAATTACTTTTTAATGCTCTCTTCTAATCCTACTTGAGGTGCATATGCACTAATTATATTCAAAATATCCTCACCTAAGATAAGTTTAATTAACATTAGTCTATCCCCCAATCTATTTACTTCCACAACTCTATCTTTTAAGTTTTTATCTATTATTATAGCAACACCATTTCTAGAGTTATTATTACCCGTATACCAAATTTTATATCCATCAATATCTTTAGCTTTATGTCCTTTCCACCTAGTTTCTTGTAGGCAAGTTATGTTAACCCTCCTGTCCTTCATTAACTTAACTAATTCTAAACCCTTACCCGTTAAAGTTCCTATATTCCAAGTAGCTAGACGGATCCTATGTTTTTGGACTTGCTTCTTTACCCGTGTGCGTCCAACCCCACACGAGAACCCTTGCCTATTTGACACCGCAATCGGGCGCCATTGCGGCGCGTCGCTTACGGGGAACGCCCTAGCTAGCCCTTGCTCACTTGTCATTCCATCCGGGTTCGATGTAACGCGTCGCTTACGGGGAACGCCCTAGCATTAGCACATAATGTATTTAGATCAGAATTCATGTTGGAGATGACAAAATTTTATTGCTGGCTGTCGCACTAAACGCAAACCCTCCTCTTTTCTCATCCGGGCTTGGGACCGGCATATTAATAACTAATTAAATTAAGTTGAAATGTAATTGAATGCTCATTAACCCAAATCAGACCATATAACATGCAATTGATGTTCAATTACATCTAAATCAAGTTAATTTTAGAAAATTCTCAATTTAAGAATCCTAATTAGGGTTCAAATTAGGGATTATTTGAAATTACATTAAATTAGAGTGCAATCCAACGATGATTAACACCAATCAGACCACGTAACATGCAATTGATGTTCAATTACATCCAAATTAGATTAATTTCGGAGAAGTCCAATTTAAGAACCCTAGTTAGGATTCAAATGGGGGATTTTCTGATTTTACATTAAATGAGAGTGCAATTCAGCACTCATTAACTTCAAGTAGATCACATAAGATGTAATTGATGTTCAATTGCATCTAAATTAGATTAATTTAATTAGGGTTCAAATTGTGGATTTTCCGATTTCACATCAATGAGAGTGCAATTCCGCACTCATTAACCTCAATCAGATTACGTAAGATGCAATTGATGTTCAATTGCATCTAAATTAGATTAATTTTAGAAAAGCCCCAATTTTGGAATCCGGGTCCAAATTGGAGATTTTCTGATTTTATATTAAATGAGTGTGCAATCCAACACTCATTAACCTCAATCAGACCACATAAGCATCTAAATTAGATTAGTTTTAGAAAAGCCCCAATTTTGGAACCCCAATTAGGGTTCAAATTGAGAATTTCATGATTTTACATTAAATGAGAGTGCAATCCAACACTCATTAACCCCAATGGCCCAATTAAACCATGTAAGATATCAATGTATACTTTTATTTAATGTATAATTTTTTAGATTAAAAAATACCTTTTGTTTTGAAACAGAGTTTTCTGACAATGAAATTGCCGGATCTGCTGGCCACTAACTAGATCAGCTCGTCAACGGCTGGCAGTGATCGCCGGCTAGATCGATAGCTGAGGGCCTGTGTGGGAGCCGCCTGCGGCTATGGTCGCGGTTGGATCTCCTCTCGCAGATGGCGTCGCAATGTCGATTGTCAACAGTAGTGGCCGGTGGGATGATGGTGGCCAGCAGACGTCCGACGGCCGATTGGTGGTGGCACTGCTGCTTGCCAAAGGGGGGTCCTGCTAAAGGGGAGGGGTGAAGGGAGGGCTCTTAAGCTCACGGGACTGCAAAGTGTAGAGCCCATGAGTCTGGGAGCCCTTGTATCGGGCGGTCTCGATGGGGCAAACCAAGCGGAACCGGGCGGTTCGGCCAGTTCCGCCCCGGTTCATTCCCTTCCTTTTTTTTCTTGGTGCTGGCCGGTACCGATACTAAATGGGTGGAATCGGACCGTTTAGGTTCGCTACCGAGACGTATCGCCCAATATTGGTACGTATCGGGCGGTACTGCAGACGATGGCCTGGACTCATATCTCTGAACAATAGGAAGTCATTTTGCACAGTGAAGAGCACTCGGAGACAATGGGAGACCTAGGTACTAGATAGGGAACTCTCCTATCTTGCACCCTATAATGCAAGCCGCTTTCTGAAGAGGCCACTCCTCCATATTCAACCCCACTAGCAAACTCTTATTGAAGTTCACTTTTAGGCCAGTCACCTCCTCCAACAACTTCAACAAGAGCCTAACCAAGTAAAGTTGCTCTCTCTCAATTAGGAACATGATGGTGTCATCTGCGTACTGCAAGTGAGAAAGAGTGGGACCCCCTCTGTCAACCTGACCCCTCTTGAGCAGACCAACGGCCTCAGCTCTCTGTCACACCTTTCTTAGAATATTAGCTACCAGCACGAAGAGGAGAGGAGACAGAGGGTCCCCCTGGCGAAGCCCCCTACCACTGAGGAAAAAGGAAGACGGGTTCCCATTCAGATCGCAAAGGAGGCTGAAGAAATGCAGGCCTTGATCCAACCAATCCATTTCTCCGCAAAACCCATCTTCACTAGCACATCAAACAAACACTGCCAATTTACCCTATTACAAGACTTCTCAAAATCTAGCTTTAGGACCAGCTTTTTCTTCCTTTGAGTCTTCATAGCAAATAAACACTCATGGGCAATTAAGAATTTATCTTGAATATGTCTGTCCCTGATGAAGGTTCCCTGGAAGTCACTGACCAACCTATCCATCATCCCAACCAATCTCTCTGTTAGCATCTTAGTGATGATATTGTAAGCACTATTCAGTAGACTAATGGGTTTGAAGTCCCGAAACTCTTGAGCACCTGGCTTCTTAGGGATAAACACTAGAAGGGTTTTATTGATACCCCCCCAACTGTGCCTTTCCCTCTTGAAATTCCCTTACAGCTGCCAATGAGTCATCTTTGATGACTTCCCGGTGCTTCTGGAAGAATGTCAAAGGGAAAGCCATCCGGCCCAGGAGCTCTATCCCCTACCAGTGAGAAGACCACCTGATAAACCTCCTCTTATGAGAAACTCTAGGAAATAACTTCCCTCTCTCCAGTGGAGAGGCAAGGAAGTAAGTCATCTGCAATCCTCGGTCTGCAATGTTTGTCCTCTGTGAACATCCTGGAGTAAAAGACTCTTGCCTGCCTCCTAATATCCTCCTCAGAAGAGAAGGATAGGTCACCCACTTTGATGCAAGTGGTGGTGTTGACCCTCCTCCCTGAAGCAATACGCTAGAAATAAGCAGTGTTCCTGTCACCTTATTTAATCCATCTGTCCCTCGATCTCTAATTCTAGTAGATCTCCTCCCTGGAGAGGATCTCATCGAACTGGACCCTCAAGGTGTCCCTAAGACTCCTATCCTCTTCATCCATAAAACTTGCCTCTTTCAAACAATCCAGATCTTCAATATGTTGAAAAATCCTGTCCTTTGCTGCCCTTCCTAGAAGTGTCTTATCTTCCCCCCCAAGCCTTGTGCACCTGAGCAGTATATTGCAGCTTCCTAACAAGACTAGCCATCGTAGAGGTGGCCTTAACCTGAACATTCCCAGCACTAGTAACAGTCTCTATAAAATCAGACTCTTTAAACCAATACTTCTCAAGTCTGAAATTGCAACGCTTGTCATGCACCCGGCTGGTCTTCAGAAAGATAGGCTTATGATCCGAAGTAGACATCGTCAGAGGAAGCACCTACACATTAGGGAAGTGGTCCTCCTAATCTACAGACACTAAGAATCCGTCCAACCTAGTTTCTCTATTGTTCATTATTTATGGATGGATGCTCATTTTTTAGCATCTTTTTGTCTTTTTTTTCCTTCTTTCCGCGTCGTTGCCACATGAGCTTCCTTATCATTCATCCATCCTTTCTTTATGCTAGCGAATGGAAGCGTGTCTCACCTTTTAGTGAAAAGACCACAAATGTATGCTTCTCTTTCTTTTAGATGTAGAAGCAAATGGCATCTTCAGTGAGCCATGGTATGGCTACACCACATGCACAACTAAGTTATGGTTACCATGCCATTCTACTCAGGAGTTGGAATACTTTTAGTCGTGTATTGCAGTGTTATTGTGGATTGCATTCTGTAGCGCTGCTGTTTCTTGAAGACAAACTTGAAGATGTTCCTGCATTACTGAATGAAAGTCAAAGTAGTTTTGCCATTTCTTGTTATATTTGCTTTGGTCATATCTAACAACTGTGTAAAAGTCATATATTTCATGAAAATTTTCTGAGTTTTGGGAACTTTATTGTATCAGTCATGACCTGAAATCCTATGCTATTTATCAAAAGTTAGTCGGTTGATGAATGTTTATGCTTAGTATCATGTATTAACAGATCATTTATCAACTGTTATAAGTTTCCCAGTCTGACTGTAAACAGGTTTGGTCTTTAGTGAGTATCTGCTGAGCGGCCAAGTTCCTGCAATAAAGGAAGTCAATGACGAGGAACCAATATTCCCTGACCTTCCCATCAAGCTAAAACCAAAGCATAATGTGAGTTCATCCTACTGTTTATGAGTTTCAGGAGGCATCGTTTTTGAACTTTATTTCAATTTCAGGCATGTCTCAAGTATAATTATGTTGGTTAAGGTGGATTTTTCTCTAGGGCTCACTAGTCTGTGGATACCACTTTATAATTGAAGTTTACGAGTTTAAGACCTTTTGATTGCTGTATCTTATTTCCGTTTTGAACCAATTGCTATATTCTTTTCTTCCTATAGTTATGCAAATCAAATTCTGTAATGCTTCTTGTGCAGCCTCCTAGTATCTATTGGCTTGAATTCATAACTACAATAAAAAATGTTCTTAAATTAGCTGTGAAAACATCATTATTTGAATTTGTTCTTTCTCTAGCTGTTTCTAGAGGGAGAAGCTTTGTGGATGGTAGGCCGTGAGGGAGGGTTCCCAGGGCATGCCCCGGGGGCGGATCATGTCCCCCTGGGGGGCATGGCTCATTGGACCCCAGGCGGAGGCCTTGCCCAGCTGCGAGGGGTTCCTACTTGCTTCCACTATGGTCGCCGTGGTCATATCGAGAGGTTCTGTAGCTTTCCGGCGAGGGGACGATGGCAACAGCAGCAAGCAGACGTACCCAGCTTCTGCGGGAGAGGCCAACATCGGAGATCCTTTGCGGAGGTCGTCCGGGGCCATCTGGCCTGCAGCAGATCGAGAGTTGCTGCCTGGGGATGCCTAGAGGTGGCCACCTTGCCGGAGGAGCTCCTCCTCAGGAGGCTCCAGTGGCTGAAGAGGTGCACCGGGGTGGTTTCGATCAAATGGTGGGATGGTGGCGGCGAAGGTCCAGGAGCTGTTGAAAAGGGGCATGAGGTGGAGGCTGGATGGGTGGTCTCTCAGATGGGTGGAGGGAGCTTCTTGGTGGTGGGAAGGACTAAAGAGGAGGTGAGGAGGTAGTTAAAGGAGGCTACGTGGTGGCAGACGTGAGTCTTCTACAGATGACCAGATGGCAACTATACGACGGCACTCATCCGGTCCCTAGGCAATGCAGAAGCCACCTGTGGATGACTGGAGTTCCGCTGGTCCTATGTGATGAACTGGGGGTGAGCCTCCTCGTGCGTAACTGTGAGAGGCTGGAGGAGGGCACAGTGAGAATGGGGGAAGGGGGAGGATACTTGGTGATGGAAGCAATGGCCTGGGTGTCCAGTGCAGATTTCCCGGCCGCCCTCATTGTCGGTGTCGCTGCCACTGTTGGCAGTATCGACCGAAACCGATACGTTTCGGCCGAAACGTATCGGTTTCGGCTGGTACCGATCCGAAATCGGACCCTAACACTGTAGTAGGTCCGAAACCTATTAAATAATAGTTTTTAATGGTTTTGGACGAAACCATTAAAAGTTTCGGCCGAAACTGACCTGTTTCGGCCGAAACCAGAGAGAATTACTATTTTTTTTAATTTTTTGAATGGTTTCAACCGGTTTCGGCCGAAACCGAAACCGATACCGAAACCGGTACGTATCGGTTTCGGTATCGGCCGAAACCGGTATCGAAACCGATACTGCCATCCTTGGTCCCTGGAGTGTGGTGCCCAGTGGCGGAGCCAGGAATATTTGAAAGGGGGGCAAAATAAAACTAATATAATAAAATTCATTCATTTTCATTCAAGTAGAAGACACTTTACAAGTGAGTTGTCCACGACGAGTCTTCATATTCTGAAAACGTTGTATTATTACCTCATTGTCAATGCTCTCGAATATCTCTTTCTCAATATATGTCACTAAATTATCATTCATCCATTGATCACCCATTCTATTGCGCAATCGATTCTTCACGATTCTCATTGCTGAAAATGTTCTCTCCACAGTGGCTGTAGCAACCGGTAAAGTCAATGCCAATGTCAACAACAAATAAACTAATGGATAGATAATATCTTTTCTCTTTTCAACCATCCTTTCAGCAAGTTCTGTAATTCCAACCAGTTGAGTAAAATCATCATCAGATCGCATGTCAATTATATAAGTCTCTAACTGGTTATCAAGTGCTTGTAATTGCACAGAAGAGAACTCATTTGGATAGAACTCAGCAAATTTGATTAACCTTTCTTTATTATAGGCTGCAAATGATCTTTCTGGATTCAAGCATGATAGACAGAGTAATAGCTCGGTGTTTACTTCAGTGAATCGACTATTAAGCTCTTGGAGTTGCATATCTAAAACTGAATAAAATAACTCAACACGATAGTGATGCAAATTTGTAATTTGTTGAGCTCTTCGTCTTGAACGTCCTCGAGGCATAAAAATATCATCCATATTGGGAATACCAATCTCATATTTTGCACAAAAAGATGAAACCTCTAACAAATGAGAATCCCACCCATCATTTCTCATTGTTTGCATCCGTTGTTTTGAGATGCCAACTAACTTCATAGCATTATCAATATCTTGATCTTTCCGTTGTAGTGCTTGTGATAACTCATTTGTTATTCCTAAGATCCTTTTCATTAAATGGAGATTAAACACAAAATCATATGTCTTAATTGACTCCAATAGCATATATGTTTCAGCCCTTTGCTCTGAATTTGAACCATCTTCCATCACAGTCTCAACCACATCAAGTATAGATGCAAACATACAGATCAAATTAACCAATGCATTATAATGAGAACCCCAACGAGTATTCCCTGCTCTTTTTAAGCTTCTCTCTTGATTTAAACCTCTCCCACTTTCAAGTTCACCAATTTCAAGAGCTTTAGCAATTTCTGTAGCTTGTTTTTCACGGAGTTGATCATACCGCTTACATGAAGCTCCAGCAACATTGAATAGCATAGCAACCAAATTGAAAAACAGAGCAATTTCTACATGAGATTTAGCAACTGCAACTATTGCTAATTGAAGCTGATGTGCAAAACAATGGATATAATAAGCACATTCATTCTCTCTCATAATAAGTGTTTTAAGCCCATTCAACTCACCACGCATATTACTTGCTCCATCATACCCTTGACCACGTATTCTTGATATAGTTAATCCATGTTTGGATAACAATAACTCAATGCCTTCCTTCAGTGTTTGAGCTGTAGTATTTAGAAGATGCACAATGCCAAGAAAACGTTCTACCACATGTCCACTTTTGTCCACATATCGCAAAGCAACTGCTAGTTGTTCCTTATTTGACATATCTCGACATTCATCTACTAAGATTGAGAAAAATGCATCACCAAGATCATCAATGATAGCATTTGTTGTCTCCATAGCACTTGCATGAGCTATTTCCTTTTGAATTTCAGGTGCAACTAGTTTCAAATTTTCTGGAGTATTATTTAAAACAACCTGAGCAATACTTTCATTATGCTTAGCAAGAAAGTGTAGCAATTCAAGAAAGTTACCTTGATTTCTTGAGTATTCAGATTCATCATGTCCTCTGAAAGATAAACCCTGTCTTTGGAGAAAACGAACACAATCAACTGATACCTCTAAACGAATTCGATAAGTATGTTTTTCCTGCTCAGATTGCTTAATCAAAATTGACTGAATATTTTGATTCTGCTTGAATAAACTCTCACACTTTCTTCTGGCTTCATTATGTGCACTGTTATGTCCTCCAACATGACTCTCTATTTTCTCCTTTTTCTTCCAATTTTTAAATCCATCGACAACAAATGCATCCCCTCCGCCCTCTTGTTTCTCAGGTCTAAAACAATAACAATATAAACAAAAAACAACATCTTTCTCTTTACTGTACTCCAACCAATCCTTGTACTCATTATACCATGCAGGATTAAATCGTCGTTCTACTTTACCAAACTTAGTCTGTGGAAATTTAATATCCTTAGGTTGAAAAGGACCTTTTTGTAAATATGCTCTTCTAATTTGATCTCGATCATTTGGATGGTAATCAACAATCTTTTTTCTCAATCCTGGATATGAGGGAAGATCTTCAATATCTACAGCTTCACGTTGTCTCTTGGATGAAGTCGGTATCTCAATAGTCGCATTGTCATTTACTTTGTCATGTGATGCTTTTCGAGTTATCCCTCTCTTCAAAAATTTATCTATAAAAAATATATAATTACTTTAAGTTAGCATTATAATGAAAATAAAATTTTCCATCTATATATTTAAACTTTGCATCTTACCCATGTCAAAACTCTCCAATTATATTCTTTATTAAGTGCTTTTGCAATTTTTTTTCCCTAATTGACACTTTGCTGGGAATCAATATCTGCAATGCAATGATTGAAATAAGGAACCAATATCCATTATCCAACATATACATACAGCCATAATTCTGATAAAAGATTAATAAATTGAACTATTGAAGGAATAGAGAGAATCTTACCTGTTCGATAAACGAAAGTGAAATCAAGTGAGTAGAAAAATAGTCCTCAATGAAATGTCCGATAGCCTTTTTTATTTCTGTGCACAGCTCGATAGACTTTTTTTTATTTCTGCGAAGCAAACCTGCACGGCTACAAACAAAGTTTTTCAACAAGCAGCTATAATGTCTTTTACGGTTCTACTTGTTGAAGAGTTAAAAAAACAAATTTAAGCACAAAACATGTGTAATCGAAGAATCGACGTGGAAATAAATTTATCCGTACACCTTTTGACGTCCCTGCACAACCACAATAATTTTTATGCCATCTATATCACTATATCTATATGCAAGTATCGAGTCGAAAAATCACCGAACCAACGCAAGCACAATCACACACAAAATGAACTAAATTTTTAGCGTCAAAAAATCTACCACGACATGGAGGGAAAAAAATCACGGGATAAATCGACAACACTATACTATGAAAAATAGTAGTACACATTTCATCTCTCAAGATGTGTTCAAATCTTAAAAAATACAAATAAGAGAATGTAAGAATACGGGATTACCTTACACAGAATAAATCCCCAAATCAAAAACTTCAAGTTCAGGAGAACAAATAATATCAAAAATAAGCTTCACAAGATCGAACTCCTCTTCATTTTTCTCTCTGGCTGCTTCTTTCTTTTTCAATCTCTCCTTTCCTTCAAGTAAGGCGCACAGAGGGAGAATCGCTGCCGGCTGCTGAGTGCTGCAGTGTTGCGTTTTTTGTTTTAAGGTATGCAAAACGGCAGAACCACAGAAGATGAAAAGGTTTAGAACGGCCCCACCCCTCCCTTTAAATTCTAACCCACCTAATGAATATATTTACCAATCTAACCCATGTCTCCTTCCATCGTAACAACTCCCCACCCCTCCTTTAACTTATAACCCACCTAATGAATATATTTACCAATCTAACCCATCTCTCCTTCCATCGTAACAACTCACACCCCAGGTAAACATAAGTAATGCTAAACTTTGACACCTGACGCCTCCTTCCATGCAAATTTAAGATACCTATGGCTATAAAACCCAACATACGATGGAGCTGGGGGTAAATATAAATAAATCAAGGGGGGGCAATTGCCCCCTCTTGCCCCCCCTGGCTCCGCCACTGGTGGTGCCTGGTCAGAATGGAGTTCCAGCCGGAGCAATATCAGCCACCATCGTCAGAGAAGGCGCAGGTGATTCAAAATTCAAACCCCCCACCTATAGGGGTGGCTTTCGGGTCTCCCTCCCACCCGGAGAGAACCCGGACTTCCCCGATGAGATTTCGCCCTCGACTCGCTTCTCGAACCCATAGTCGTGACTTACTCGATGTCTGGGGTCACGGGGTTTTCGGGTGGTGTGGTTCGCAGGGTCGATCTGGTCTGATTGGGACCCTGCAACTGCTCATCTTCCTTACCCACCTCCTCTTTAGGATGAACAGCGACCTATGGTGGAACAGGATGGCCCTCGCCTCCGGCTAGGTGAACACATTACTGAGATGGATGACTTACCAGCGGCCTCCGCTCAACAGCGGGTGCAGGGATGGACTAGCGGACGACTGGAGCAAGTCACCGGAGAGATGTTGGAGTGCGCGGCTCCGTCTGGCCTGCAGTAGAGGCACGCCGCAATCGTAAGCCCAGTGGAGGCAGAGGGCAGTGATCGACACTCTCTGGTGGGCTGGTCACTGAACCTTGGCCATCCTTCCCTAGTAGTTGTGCCACTGGTGATGTGGCTCCCCATCGACTCGGTGTTCAGGAGCAGGTGGCGCCATACACCGGAACAAGGCCAGGGCTCGCTGGAGCTGGCATAAGGCTCTCCATCCCCATCCGGTGACCTAGGCAGCATCAGGAAGGCTGCTCAGGCCAGACTTAGGCTCAACAGACGCGTACAACACCAGTGGCAGCGGCTGCTCCTTCTGTCCAGGAGACGACCTCTCATGAAGAGGGATCAGGTCAGACTGATGCTCGAGAGGTGGTGCTCACAGACGAAGAACCAGCCACGCAGGTGGCCCTGTTCCTCCTAGGAGGTGATCCAGGGGGTGAGGATCTCTAGTCTGATGGAGAGGAGATGTCCTCAGAAGGCGAGGAGGTAATCCCGGAGACACCGGGTGCAGGCAGGATGAGGGAAGGAGGGCTGTCAGGGGGGGAAGACCTGTCATCTAAGGGGACTTTGGGAAGGAAAGAGATGACTGAGTTAGTCCTTTACAGAACCTGCAAAGGATCCAAAATGGTTGTGCAATTGATGAGGAGTTGAGAGCATTGCAAAAGAATCAGACCTGGGAACTTGTTGATCAACCATAAGGGAAGAAGTTGGTTGGCTCCAAGTGGGTATTCACCATCAAGTGCAAGTCAGATGGTCTGTTGATCGATATAAAACACGACTGGTGACAAAAGGATTCACCCAAACTTATGGTGTGGACTGAGAAAACCTTCACTCCTGTGGCAAAACTGAAATCAATCCGAGTTATTATCTCACTTGCTGCCCAGTACTCTTGGAAATTGGTTTAGTTGGATGTGAAAAATCCTTTCTGAATGGTGACCTCCAAGAAGAAGTCTACATGCAGCCCCCTCCTAGCTATTCTACAGGTGACAAAGTGTGTAAGTTACACAAGGCCTTTATGGTCTCAAACGGTCGGCTGGGGCTTGGTTTGACGTATTTCAGTTTGCTATGATTCGTTTTGGCTACACACTAAGTAATGCGGACCACACTTTGTCAAGTGGAAAGCTGGCAAGGTGGTCATCCTTCTCGTCTATGTTGACGATATGGTCATTAGTCATTACAGGAGATCACGGAGAAGAAATCACAGCAGACGGGGGGTCTAGTCAAAGAATTTGAAATTAAAAACCTGGAATTGCTTCGGTACCTTCTTGGACTTGAGGTTGCTTATTCCAATGAGAACATTTATGTGTTAAAGGAAATATGTCTTGGATCTGTTGATGGAGACTAGCAAGTTGGGTTGTAAACCTGCTGCAACCCCAATTGAGACAAAGCATGGTCTGTCTGCCTAGGCAGATGAACTACTCTCTGAGATTGACAAGGCAAGGTATCAATGGCTTGTTGGCCGGCTGTTGTACTTGATTCTTACATGTCCGGATATCACATATGCTGTGAATGTTGTTAGACAATTCATGCATGCACCAAGAACATATCACATGCAAATAGTGGACTGTATTCTTCGTCATGCGAAGACATGTCCAAGGAGAGGACGCTTGTTTACCAAGTCTGTTGGTTTACAAGTTGAGGGGTATGCGGATGTTGACTGGGCAGGTTCACGGGATGATAGACGTTCCACTACATGATATTTTGTCTTTCTTGGCAACAATTTGATGGCTTGGCATAGCAAAAAGCAATCAATGTCCGCTCGTTCCAGTGCTGAGGTAGAATACTGCCCTATGGCACATGGCTTGGCTAAGTTATTGTGACTGAAACTTCTGTTACAAGATCTTGGTTTGTCTATTACACTTCCCCTAAGGCTTTATTGCGATAATAATGCTACCTTCAACATTGCCAAAAATCTTGTGTAATATGACAGAACCAAGCACATCGCAATCGATTGCCACTTCATCATGGTAACTAGAGTTCGGAGAGCTTTGTCTACCATACATTCGATCTGGTGATCAGTTAGCCGATGTGTTTACCAAAGGAGTTACATGGGAGGCACTCAATTTTGTCCTAGGCAAGCTGTGCATGAAGGATATCTATGCTCAGGTTGAGGGAGAGTGTAGAAGATGAACTCATGTATAGGCTTATCTGGCCTTGTTTGAGTCTAGTTTGGGTCTGGGTCAAGAAATTGGGCCACTAGTTCATTATCGGACCCACTAAGATGTATCAATTTAACTTAAAACTCTTTTACTCTTAATACCCTTGATTAGAGTCATTATAACAGGGGTATTCTTGTCTTGTATTGATTAGGGCATGGGCATCTAATAAAACACCTAGGGAGGTATGCACCCAAGAGTATCAGCCGCCACCTCTCCTATTCACCCTCTCTTCCATCTTCTTCCTCTGCTCTCTCACTCTCTTCCTTTCCTCCAGCACCATGTAATTAGAGATTACATCATACCCATTTACATCCTATAAGTTTCTTTCCCAAGGAAGGTCTACTAGATCCCATGTGCCATGTTTCCTTAATGTCTCCATTTCTTCCTCCATTGCCTTAACCCACTTAGGATCCTTTACAGCCTTACGTGAGGTTCAGATTTTCAATTGGAGTGTGACCAAGAATGAAATGAGGAGCAAGAGGACTCATATCTAAAGCCCTTCAAACAAATCCTTGGAAGAGAAGTAGGATTGGGACTCAAAGAAAGCAACATTTTTCTAAATATACTTTCTTCCTATCTTGAGGTCCAAGCACTTGTACCCCTTTTGGGTGGAAGAGTAACCAAGAAAGATGCCCTTGATAGACTTGGGGTCAAGATGAACGTTCTTGGACTCAAATTGTGGATGAAACGTAAGCACCCAAGCACTCGAGATGGCAAAGGAAAAATCGGGTGGTTGTGACAAAGGAAAATCACAAGAATATGGAATCTAGGGACTCTGAATGGCATGCGATTGATGACATAGGTTGTTGTAAGAATAGCATCAGTCGAAAATTATTTTGGAAGATTATGTTGGAAGAGAAAGGCCTGAACTGTTTCCATCAAGTGCCTATTTTTTCTTTCCACCACTCCATTTTGTTGTAGAGTGCAAGGACAAGAACACTCATGAATCATTCCTCCTTCTTCCATGAACATACTAAGATTTTTTGGAAAGGGATTTTTGGTTTTAAGCCCCTAAAGACTTTCGAAATTAGAAATAAGCCCCCTTAATCCATCTATTTAGCCAAAAACCCCCAAAACCTTCAAAGCCTTGTAAAAAAATCCTTGCCGTCTCTCATCGTGAGTTAAAGTCTGGTTAAGCTAACTTAACCATGGTCTAGTCTAACTAGGGTAGGAAAAAGACCATAATAATCCTACCCATATAGAGACGCAGAGAGAGAGAGAGAGCGTAACGACCCAAGATCCGAATATCGGGAATTACCCGATACCATTCGAATCTTGGCCCGCCACCGACGAGCCGGAGGGCTCGGATGGGTTAATCGGTGTGTGGAGGTACATCAAAATTTAAAATAATACAGAAAATAACTACATAATTTAACTATTTAAATAATAGGAAATAAATTACATTTTCAGTTAATAACTTAACTAAAGAGTCCGGACCAACAAAGTACAATCTATAGGGAAAGAAACGTACTCAACTGCCGGGTATGTCCCCGGCTCTGACGAGCTGGCAACTACGAACCTTAGCGTTGCACCTCCGAACCTCGAGGAGGAACCGTAACACCTGAAAAGAAAGGGGTGAGCCTCATCTCATTGGCTCAGTAGGGTCTCGCGGATCCTCACCACAAAACAACGACGGTAAACAACAACGATAACATTAACAACAATAGCAGTAACAGTAGCGAGTGTACAACAACGGGAACAGAAGGAGGCGGCGGAAACATAGCTCTCTAAGCTACTCCTATCGGCCCGGAAGGGAAACCCCGATCTTACAGTCGGGTCCGCCGAACCACCGGTAAAACTACGACTATGCTACTAAAAGGAAACCACGACATCCTTGTCGTGAGGGCCCGTCGTCTTAGACAGAGGCCCAACCAAGACCACAGGGTCCAAGGGTACAGTCACGATCTAGCCATCGTGAACCCTACACTGTCTGAGTGAAACCTCGATAATCCTACCGGGAACCCTAGACCTCTATGTCGGGAAACGTACACAGAAACCGCTCGAAGAACCACGTCTCGCTGACGGGAAACTAAACCTCGAGTCACGAGAGTCACGTGTTGCGTGACGGGAGTACTGCCCACTAGAAGCAAGGCCGGATGCTTCCACTGACGACTTAGTCCGCGCCTCAGGTATCTCCCTACTTGCCCCAGGTGGAAACTGAGACACCGTACAAGTAACCAAGGACAAGGGTCTAGTCAGGGTCGTGCTCGTCAGTACGCGTCCGAAGTCCCCGACTACGTGTGCACACACTGACTGACTGCGCTACGTCAGACCCTCTAGCTGATTTTTCTCCTGGCCCGAACTCGAGCCGCCACAGTGGGAGGCCCTACGGCAACCAACCTAAAATCGTCTCTCTCGGGTCTAGCTGTCCACCTCTCCCAGGTGGGTCGGCACACGCGTGCCCAGGCAAGCTACGACTAGTGGGGGAAAGTCACTGGACAGAGGAACTCTCAGTAGAGAAGAAACCACCGAAGTACTAACGAGCTACGCACGCACCCATTCGTAAGCATCGCGAAGTACCGGGTGGCTCGGTGCCACCTGACTCTGGACAGTCAACTAGACCTACTAATCCAACGGTTCTTGAGTCACGCGACTCAAGCCAAGACTATTGTACAATACGCCACCGTGCCGTGAAATCATCCTAATCCAAGGGTCGGAAACCACGGTCAAAAGAATTCTCAAGGCGGCTCATAACCGCCATGTCCGTTCCCTTTCCAAGGGAGATTAAGCAGCCCCCAGCCCCAGGCTGAGTCAAGGGACTCACAATCAATGGTCGTACGCATGGCCCACATGGAAAACACTTTCCGAAGAAGCTAACGTCGTGCGGGGACAGCCCTCCGCACTTACACCGGTCTATGATGACTCGATCTAGCATATCGAAGAAGCTTGGAACACGCGGGCTCACTCGGACCTTCTAAATCACACGGGCACGCTAATCGAGATATAATGATTCTTTCGGACATCCAAAAATCACGAATCCAGTCCCCATGGGGTGTCCGGGACATCCACGGGGCCAAGGGTCGACCATTGGGTCTCAATCGGGTCGACCGGAGGCCAAAACAGGCAAAAAAGGCTGGGTTCGGTCTACCTACCCTTGGGGTCGGTCGACCAAGCAGGGGGGGGGGTCGGTCGACAGGCTGGGAACGCGGTTTGGGGGTCGATCGCGTTAAGTGGTCGCGGTCGCCATAAGGACCGCGATCTGCCAAAGACGCGGTGGATCGTGCAACCGCGTCCATGACCGCCTTACCATGGTCTTCTCAAATGAACGCGGTGTCTGTTCACGTCACGTTCATTATCCAGAAGATGAACGCAGTTGGGGAACTGACTGCGATCTCGTTTACGATTCGAACCTTCACGAACCCGCGCGAGATCGTCCGTTCCATGCCCCAATCACCTTGGGTGATGGGGAAAACATGGGAAAACTCTTCCTCAACCTCCTTAGCACCGGGAGGTCCCATTCAAACCACAAAAATCCCGCCGATTCGGTGAATCCGTCGCTCATCCCAAAAATATGCATTTTAACCCTGGCGTGAACAAAACCCACACTCCGCCTCACCTCGGCCTATAAAACGCGGGGAAATGGAAAGAAAGGGCCAATGATCCATCCCCCTACCTTTACGACGATTTCCCGCACTGAGGACGCCAATTCCACGCGAAAACGAATCTCGAGCCCACGCCGCCTTCACAAACTCACGAACGAGCTCCACCGTGCCACCGCCTCGTTCCTCGCTCCATCCTCGACCACTCGCCTACCTCCAACTCTGTCGGCTGCCCGGAGAAGAGAGGGAGAGAGAGAGAAACGAGAGGAGAGAGGGAGAGAATGAGGGCGAAAGGGGTGGGGGTTGTATTTATAGGGATTATTTTGGGATTCAAAAATCTGAAAAATAAGAAAAAATGGAGAAAAATCACCCTCACGATCCTCGGAAGACGCACAACGCGCTTGCAACGTCCCGGAGCCCGGACACTCAACGGTTCACCCTACACGGGGATTCGAAGGCTAAATAGTCAAAAATCTGATTTAATCATAAAAGTCGATCTTGGACCCATGAAAGCGCTCTGAAACTTATGGATTTTGATCCGAAAAATCCTGAGTGTTACACACACACACACACACAGAGGAACCCCTCCCTCTCGGTGTCGGCAATCATCTCGGCGCCAACTGCACCCCACTGAGGTTGCAAGGAGAGAGAGAGAGGAGCACTGGAGGCGGTCTGTAATGCCCCGGTTTTTCGGATTTGGATCCGTGGGTTTCGGATCGCCTTTCCGTGTGTTTCGGATTTGAGTCTGATCGAGCTTCAGACTATTTTTACCGGATTGTCAAACCCACTGGTGGTGTGCCCGTGAGTTTCCTTGGGTCCGTGCTGTTGTGAGGAGCACGCCGGTAATTTTCTATATTTTTCGGAGCACCTTTGTGGGTCCCCGGGTTGCGTTTTGGGTTTTACTCGTGTTTTCCGACTGTCGGACCTTCGGAACCCCGTATAGGGTGAACCGTTGCGTTCTCCGACGCCGGGACGTTACCACGGTGATCAGCGTGTTCCGAGGATCGCGGGGGTGTATTTTTCTATTTTTTTTGTATTTTCGGAATTTACGGATTTTCTATATAAACCCCCTCCCTTTTTCTCTCTCCCCATCTCTCATTTCTCACCCTCTCTCCCTCTCTCTTCTCTCACGCCCTCTTTCTCCCCTCTCTTCTCTGGCGGCCGACGGAGCGAGGCGGGGGCGAGACGGAGGCGGCGCGGGCGAGGACACGGGCAAGGATCGAGACGGTGGAGGCGCGTGGGAGCTCGTGGCGCGGTCGCGAGCCGACGAGGCTTCAACGGCGTTTCTTCGCGGATCGGCGAGCTCGGGGCGCGAAATCTTCGGTGGAGGTAGGGAGATGGACCCCCAGCTCGTGCTCTTTCTTTTTCGCGAGTTTCGTAGGCCGTGGTGAGCCGAGCGGGCTAATCAGGACGATTTGGGGAAAAACTCCATGTTTTGGGGTTGTGAGCCGATCTACCGTTTCATTGCGTTTTTGGCCGATCCGAGGCCGTAGATGCATGCTAGGGGTTATTTGGGGGCTTCCCCCTTGTTTTCCCCCTCTCCCGTGGAGGTATGAGGGCGTGGGACGTTTTTTGGGTCGTTTCCCGTCGTTCCGTTCTCGGACGGGTGTGACGGTCCTTCCAGTGACCGTCACAGACTGTGACGCCCCAGGGTGGGTGCGTCACAGGGCCTGTTTAGCCATTTGGTGGTCTGTGTGTGTGACGGTCCCACGATAGACCGCCACGGCGCTGTGACGCGCCTGGGTTGGACCGTCAGGGACGATCTGACCGTCGGCTCTCAGTCGTTGGTTTTGACCGTTCGGGGTCAAGGCCTGCGACGCACCAAGGCTGGCGCGTCACAGCCTTGTAACGCCCATGTGTGGGTGCGTCAAAGCGGACGCGTTCCCACCTTGTAATGCACCAGAGTTGGTCCGTTACAGCCTGTGACGCACCGAGCGGGACGCGTCACAGTTGGTTTCATCTTGTCTTGTGACGCATCAGGGCTGGCGCGTCACAGACTGTGACGCACCAGGGTTGGCCCGTCAGAGACTGTGACGCACCAGGGTCGGCGCGTCACAACCGGTTTGCACCGAGGGTCTGACGGCCCTGTGTTGGTGCGTCAGAGTTGTTGTGACGGTCGAGGCTTGGACCGTTACAGACTGTGACGGCCCAAGGTTAGACCGTCAGGCTCTGTGTTGCGCCGAGGTGAGTTTTCGTGTTCTCCGCGTTCGTTCCGCGACGTGTGGATCCCTGGTCGACCCGGTAGTGACCCAGTGGTCGACTTGCGGTCTCGTGAATGCCCCAGACACCCGTGGGATTTTGTGTCTGTGTTTTGAGGGTGTCGGGAGGACCGTGCTACCTCGTTTAGCGTGCCCGTGGGTTTGAGAGTCCGGGTGACTCCTCGCGTGTCGGGTTTTCGTGTTACGCTAGACCGAGTCACCGTGTATCGGTGGGGGTGCGGTGGGGTCTCCCCCCGCATGCCGTGAGTTTTCCTGGAAGATGATTCCCGAGTGGGCCATGTGTTTGGCCTTGGACTGTGAGTCCAATTATCGGCGTGGCAGCTTGTGCGTTGCCCTGGGAATCGTCCTTCTGTGCTTTCCGTGTGGGCCATGTGTGTGGCCTTGGACTGCGAGTCCAGTTGCCAACCTGGGGCTGGAGGGTTCCCGCCTTTCCCTGAGAGTGAGATTTGGTTTGGCGGCCTGTGAGCTGCCTTGGGAACCGTGTTTCTGCGTTTCTACGTGGCCGAGTGTGCGGCCCGTGGACTGTGAGTCCCGTTTCTTCTCCGACTGTGGTCACCGTGCGACGGTGCTGGTACGTGGGACGGTCCCCGTACTTCGTCGGGTTGGACGCTGTTTTCCGTTGACTTGAGACTCTACTCTCTCAGCGACCCTCCACTAGTCGTAGTCTACCAGTACGCGTGTGCTGGTCTCACCTCGGAGTAGGTGTACGGGCTTACCCTTAGAGACGGTTTCGGGCCCAACGTCTTGCAGCCAGAGTCCGGCTGAGGGGAAAATCGGTTAGAGGGCCAGACCAGGGACGCACGGTCTGTGTGTGCACACGTGGCTGGAGCGGTTGGACCCACACTGACGAGCGTGACCCCAGCTAGTCACTTGTTTGTAGTTACTTGTACGGTGTCTCAGTTTCCCGCTGGGCCGGAGGGAGACACTTGAGGCGCGGACTAAGACGTCAGTGGACGCATTCGGCCTTGCTTCTAGTGGGAGGTACTCCTGTTCTGGACAGAGAGTGACAGACTGTCAGTTTCCGTGACTTCGACCTTCGGGTTTTCGGTCGTGTTGACCGTTGAGTTTCGGTTGTTTCGCCGTGGCGCGTGTGTCGGTTTTCGCGCCGTGAGACTAGTGCTAGTGGCTTTACTGAGGTTGCGTCTTGTTGTGCGGTACCTGCGACCGGATGGTCGGGGTTGCACTTTGGACAGTGTGTCCAGGTTGGCCGTGTCCTGGGAGATAGGCCTCTACGGCGTGGTTGCCGTGGGTTTTTACTTCGGTAAGTGGTACTAGTGTAGTTCGGTAGCCCCGACCGTAAGATCGGGGTGTGTTTCTGGTACAGTAGGAGTAGCTGTAGTGCCGAGTTTTGACCGGCCACCGGTTCGCTGTTCCTGCTGTCGTTGTAGCTTTCCTTTCCGCTACCGCCGTCGTTTCTGTTGGGGTTCCGCGGGATCCCTGCTCAGTCTCTGTTTTGGAGACTCATTCCCTGCTTTTCAGGTGTGACGGTTCTTCTTCGAGGTTCGAGGGTGCGGTGCGGAGGTTCTCAGTTGCCAGCTCGCCAGGCCGAGTGTTCACTTGGCATGTGGTACGTTTTACTGCTTTAGACTGTACTTTCTGTTGGACTGGACTCTGTTGTAGCAGTAGTTGTTTATTTATATCTGTTAATCGTTGAATTGTCATGCTTTATTTCTTATTTCTTTGTGCCTCCACACTCCTTTTAGCCGTTCCGAGCCCTCCCGGCTCGTGGGCGGCGGTTCGAGTCTCGGATTATCGGGTCTTCCCGGTAATCGGATTCTCGGGTCATTACAGGGTCTCCCCCTCCGACGCCGGCTGCACCCTATTAGGGTCGCAAAGAGAGAGGGGGGAGAGAAAGAGGGACTGAGAGTGATAGAGCGAGAGAGGGGGGTATCGGAGGGGGTCTCCCCCTTTGGTGCCGATGCACCCCACTTGGGTCGTAGAGAGAGGGGGGGGGAGAGAGAAAAAGGGACAAAGAGTGAGAGAAAGAGTGCGAGACAAAATGTGAGAAAGAGAGAGGAGCACTGGACGAGACCTCTCCCTCTGGCGTCGGCACCTCACTGGGGTCGTAGAGAGAGAATGGGGGAGAAAGAGGGTCAGAGAGTGAGAGAGCGGGAGTGAGATTGCGAGATATAGTGGAGAGAAAGTGCAAGAAAGAGAGAGAGAGAGAGCATCACCGAAGGGGGTCTCCCCTTCAGCACCTGTTGCACCCCATTGGGGTCGCAGAGAAAGAGAGGGGGGTGAGAAAGAGAGCGAGGGGGGCCACTGGAGGGGGCTGGCACCGATGCACCCTAGTGGGGTCGCAGAGAGAAAGGAGGGAGAGAAAGAGGGACAAAGAGGGAAAGGGCGAGAGAGAGAGGGGGGAGCTGCCGGCAACCGAAGACCTCACACTGGTCCGCCACCGCTGACCATCTAGTTGACTCCTATCGAGAAAGAGAGAGAGAGAGCACAACTTAACGGGGTAGGAGATGGAATATTCTTTGTTTAGACGGCTGGTAACTCGACGGACTTTTTACTAAGGCTTTGAAGATTTTGGGGGTTTTGACTAAACAGATGGATTACGGGGGCTTATTTCTAATTTCAAAAGTTTTTAGGGGCTTGAAACTACAAAGCCCTTTTGGAAAATGCTCCTTTCCATTATCAGATCAGAATATTTTTATTTTCACCCCACTGGGGTTGCAGAGAGAGAGAGAGAGAGAGAGAGAGAGAGAGAGAGAGAGAGAGAGAGAGAGAGAGAGAGAGAGAGCGAGAGTACGAGACAGAGTGGAGAGAGAGAGAAGCACCAGAGGGGGTCTCCCCTCCAACGCCAGTTGCACCCCACTGGGGTCACAGAGAGAGAGGGGGGAGAAAAAGAGGGACAGAGTGAGAGCAATACAAAGTGGAGAGAGGGTGCGAGAAAGAGTGTGAAGAGAGGGGCATTGGAGGGGGTCTCCCCCTCTGGTGCCAGCTGCACCCCATTGGGGTCGCAAAGAGAGAGGGGGGAGAGAAAGAGGGATAGAGAGAGAGAGGGGGGGTATCGGAGGGGGTCTCCCCCTCCGGCGCTGCACACCCCACTTGGGTCACAGAGAGAGAGAGGGGGGAGAGAAAGAGGGACAAAGAGTGAGACAGTGAGAGTAAGAGTGTGAGATAAAATATGAGAAAGAGAGAGAAGCACCGGAGGGGACCTCCCCCTCCAACGCCGACGCACCTCACTGGGGTCGTAGAGAGAGAGAACGGGGGGAGAAAGAGGGTCAGAGAGTGAGAGAGCGGGAGCGAGAGTGCGGGATATAGTGGAGAGAAAGAGAGCATCGTCGGAGGGGTCTCCTCTTCAGCACCGGTTGCACCCCACTGGGGTCGCAGAGAAAGAGAGGGAGGGAGAGAGAGCGAGGGGGGCCACCGGAGGGGGAGACCCCCTCCAACGCCGGCACACCCCACTGGGGTCGAAGAGAGAGAGGGGGGAGAGAGGGAAAGAGTGAGAGAGAGAGAGGGGGGCACCAGAGGGGGTCTCCCCCTTTGGCACCAGTGCACCCCACTGGGGTCGCAGAGAGAGAGGAGGGAGAGAAAGAGGGACAGAGAGGGAAAGAGCGAGAGAGAGAGGGGGGAGCTGCCAGCAACCGAAGACCTCGCACTGGTCCGCCACCGTTGACCATTTAGTTGTCTCTTGTCGAAAGATCGAGAGAGAGAGAGAGAGAGAGAGAGAGAGAGAGAGAGAGAGCACAACTTAACTTGGCCGGAGATGGAATATTCTCTGGAATATTCTTTTTTTCGGCTAGTAACTTGACGGGCTTTTTACTAAGGGTTTGAATATTTTGAGGGTTTTTGACTAAATAGATGGATTACGGGGGCTTATTTCTAATTTCAAAAGTTTTTAGGGGCTTGAAACTAAAAAGCCCTTTTGGAAAATGCTCCTTTGCATTATCAGATCAGAATATTTTTATTTTCTTCTCAAATTGAGTTTGCACCATCTTGGAAAACATTTGAACAATCTTGGACACTTCCTCTCTTGATTTCAAGAGAGACTCCCAACTGCGAAGAGAGAATTCAATAAAAGTGATAAAAGTATCGATGGCCATCTCTAGAAAAAAATAGGTAAGAGACCCCAAATAACAGAATGAATTAACTCAAGAGGAGCAATGCTCTTCTTATTGAATCTTAAAATTTTGTTCTACACTGTTTTTCCAATTGGCAGACAAGACATTAAATGAGAGATGCCCTAGACGAAAATGCTATAGTTGGATATCCTTTAGTTGACTGGTCATGCTGCTGGTTGTACTTGAAAGCTTGACTCCCTTTGAGAGTGAGATGGTAAAGTCCCTTGTCCTCAAGGCCACTTCCAATCGTTCTCTTGGTCTTCAAATCCTAGGAAACGCAATGATCAGGAAAGGAGGTTATAGGGATTTTGTTAGACTACTAACGGACAGGAGATTAATTGGAAGTGGAGGCACATGTAAAGTAGAGGTCAGGGAGAGATGATCGTCAAGCCGGATGGTACCCTTGCCCGCAATTATAGCACGAGTACCATCAGCCACCATCACCTTATCTTGACAAGAACAAAAAGAGTAAGTGGAGAAGAAACTTGGGTTACTGGTCATATGATCAGTAGCTCCGGAATTGATGATCCAAGAGATACTAGTTGGCTAGGACACAACACTAAGTGCCACCCTTCCAAAACTGGACTTACCCAATGAAGTGGAAAAGGGCAGAAGTGTCAAGACAAGAGAGGATCTTCTGAAGGCTTGCAATAGTATTGGAAGAGAGGCCTTTGAGTTCTGGCACAGCAGCATCCGATGATCCTCAATCATTAGAAGAATCTTGGGCGACTGTTGCAGATCCCTTAGCCTTCTATTTCCCGTAGTTTTGAATGTTTGGGGCTTCTTGTCTAGATGAAGTTCCCAGCAGTCATCAGTCAGGTGGTTGATTCTGCCACAATGAGTGCACTTCCTGACTCTCTCCCTTCTTCAGTGGTGAGCATACTGGCCCATTTTCCCTTAGGTGCATTGTTGGCCAGTGTTGAGTGATCATCGGTAACCTGTCCACCAGCCACACAGCCGTCAGTGAGCATTGCCTCCCTCTTTCTTCAATCAGTACCTTTTGATATACTTCAGCCAAGGATGGGACGGGGATTTCATTAATATTTTGCCCTTTTAGAGGTTCTCATTCAAGGTTCAAACCCCCAAGAAATTTCAGAACTCTTCTATAATATCCCGGATCTTTTGGATCCTTCTTCTTGGGTCCCGAATCTGCTTTTCGGAGTGTCCGTCTCCGTTGTGTCCGAAATTTCGTTTCGGACATCTTTCGTGTTCGGGTCGGCGCGATCCGGAGTTGTTTCGGAGGCCCGGAGTGTGTCCGCGACTTTTCCGCGCGTGTTTTTCGAGTTCCGACGTGTGTTTCGGTAATTCCTTCGGAACCTCGTTGCTGGTGAATCGGGTCGTTCACCTAGGCTAGAGTAGTTCCGTTGCGATCGGTGCGTTCCGAGGATCGCGGAAATGTGATTTTTAATTTTTTGATATTTTTCGGATTTTTTGGATTTTCTATAAATACCCCTCTTTTCTCTCTCCCCCACCTTTTCTTCTTCTTCTTACTCTTTCCTTCCTCCCCCACCGTGAGAACCGCCCCCTCTCCCTCTCTCTCCCATTCGACCGCGGCGGCGTCCCCTCCGGCTGCAGACGGCACGGGGCGACGGCGAGGCGATCGTGGCGGTGCAAAGCTTGTGGGGAATCGTGAAGGGACGAGGGTTCTAAAAGCATCTTCCTTGATTTCGGCAACGATTCGGCGGAGTTTTCGCTCCATTGAGGTAGGGGGACGAATCCCTATGCTCATCCCGTCATCCCCCGCGATTTGTAGGCCGAATGGGAGCCAAGGGGGGCGTTTTTGAGCGGGTTAGGGCAAAATCATATTTTGGGGAGAGTTCACCCGATCTATTGATTTGAGCCGCGATTCGGCGTTTTGATGGCTTAGAAGCATGCTAGGGGTCCCCAGGGGTCTTCCCCTTTGTTTTCCCCCTCTCCTATGGAGGCATGAGGGCGTGGTTGGTATTTTTAGGGCATTTCACGCCGTTTCGCCGTCGGGTCGGTGTGACGGTCCTTCCAGTGACCGTCACATCCTGTGACGCCCCGAGGTGGGTGCGTCACAGCTCTGTTTTGGCCAACTGGGGGTCTGTGGGTTGTGACGGTCCCACGATAGACCGCCACGGCGCTGTGACGCGCCTAGGTAGGACCGTCAGGTGACGATCCGACCGTTGGCACTTGACCGTTAGTTTTTGACCGTTGGGGGTCAAGGCCTGTGACGCACCCGGGGTGGCGCGTCACAGCCTTGTAACGCCCCTGTGTGGGTGCGTCAGAGCTGACGCGTTTCCACCCTGTAACGCACCAGAGTTGGTCCGTTACAGTCTGTGACGCACCGAGTGGCACGCGTCACAGTTGGTTTCTTCTTGGCTTGTGACGCACCAGGGTAGGCGCGTTACACCCAGTTTTGCACTGAGTGTTTGACGCGCCTATGTTAGGCCGTCAGATGGCTGTGACGGTCCAGCGCTAGATCGTCAGAGCCTGTGGCGCGTCTAGAGTAGACCGCCAGGCTCAGGACTGCACCGGGTGGTTTACAGTCCCGTTTCTTTTCCGACCGTGGTCACCGTGCGGCGGTATTGGTACGTGGGACGATCCCCGTACTTCGTCGGACACGGACGTTGCTTTCCGTTGACTTGAGAGTCTACTCCGTTGTGACCCTCCAGTAGTCGTAGCCTGCTTACACGTTTAGTGGTCCCACCAGGGAGTTGTGGAGAGGCTACCCTGAGGACGATTTTTAGACTGATTTCCGTCGGACCCCACGTCTTGCAGCCAGAGTCCGGCTGAGGGGAAAACCAGTTAGAGGCCAGACCTGGGACGCATGGTCTGTGTGTGCACACGTGGTTGGGGGCAGTTGGACCCACGCTGACGGGCGTGACCCCAGCTAGTCACTTGCTTTGTGGTTATTTGTACGGTGTCTCAGTTCCCGCTGGGCCGGAGGGAGACACCTGAGGCGCGGACTAAGTCGTCAGTGGACGCATCCGGTCTTGCTTCTTGTGGGAGGTACTCCTGTCGAGTCGGGAGTGACAGACTATCAGTCAGTCGTTGTGACTTCGACCTTCGGGTTTTGGTTGGGTTGACCGATGTGTTCCGGTTGTTTCGCCGTGGCATGCGCGTTGGTTTTCGTGCCGTGTGACCGGTGTTTGTAGTTGCAGGGCTTTCATTTCCGAGGTACTCGCTTAACCGCTAGCGTAGTGGTTTCTCGATTTGCGAGGTAGGGTTCGGGTGATCCCTACTGAGCCTTGTTCCGAGACTCATTCCCTGCGTGTTTTCACCGTGTTTCAGGCGAGGCGCGGCTTCAGGGGAGCGCGTCTGAGGCTCAGCGTGGTTCAGGTGCCCAGCGTTAGTGCCAGATGTCAGAGCCGGGGTATGTCCCGTGTAGCTGTACTTTTCTTTCTTGTTTCTGTACTAGTTGTGGACTACTGTTGCTATTTTGTTATATCTTGTGGACCATATATCATGTAAAATGTTAATTTATT
This sequence comes from Amorphophallus konjac, assembly GCA_022559845.1. NCBI lineage: Eukaryota > Viridiplantae > Streptophyta > Magnoliopsida > Alismatales > Araceae > Amorphophallus > Amorphophallus konjac. The sequence goes on along the minus strand of CM040121.1, from coordinate 553,121,095 downwards.
TCCTACTTAATCTTATAAACTGTTTAATTTCTGCAATTATTTGTGATGCTTGTGTAGTCTCCACACTATCCTTTTAACCCTTCCGAGTCTTCGGGCTCGTGGGTGGCGGTGCGAGTCTCGGGTTATCGGACCTTCCCGGTAATCGGATTCTCGGGTTGTTACATCTTCCCTTCTGGACAAACTTCAAATGCCTTTTATGATCTTCAGGGGTATCCCAATCATCCACATCAAAGTACTCTAGTTTATCCCACAGGGTTTGTAGGATAGTGGAGTATCATATGACTGAAAGTGTGCCCTACTTCATTCCATAAATTGAGTTCTTAAGCTGATACACTCGTACAACATTCTTCTTCTCCCTGTACGTTTTCTCTAGGAAAACCCACATCTCTTTGGCTGTGTCCTTTCGCATAATCAACTTCCTTTGAGCATCTCTACAAAGTTTACTATCCAAGTCATCACAATACTGTTTTCTTCAACCCAGTCTTCAATTTCGTCACTATTCATATCTGGTTTTCCAATGCTTCCATTGATGTAACCATATTTTCTCTTTCCTCCGATGTACATTTTGGCAGAAGTCGACCACTCAACATAGTTGTTCTTGTTGAGTTTTACTGGAGTAATTTGTAGGGCATGGTGTTCATGACTAGACACCAATGTGCCCTTGACCATAGAGGCTCCGTCGCTGCCTTTGGAAGTGACATCAGAAGTGTAAGAGGAAATATGTTCGGCCATGACAGACTCTTCTATCTGATCACCCCTGCTAGTTCCACAAAAAAACACAGGACAGAGTCTGTCCCGTTATAGGAAGGAGGGAAAGGTGTGCGATCTCTGGAGAACCACCAGGGAGGACTTCGGAGGCAGTCCCCTCAGGTATCTGATGGTGCGGCCTCTTCTTAACCAAGTAGGAGCAACCCTTGAGGCAGCCACAGCACTGGTCCTGAGCGGAGAGGAGGAAGGAGACCCACAACTAGCCGGTGAAGACTCCGGTACAAAGATTCTAGGGTATCTGCAGAAGGAACCCTAGACCACAAGTGCCACTCCCTCCTGCAGTGTCCAGTAAACCTAGCACAGGTTGATATCTGGCCGGGATACCCTTCTCCACTGCCTTCTTCCTTGATTAAGAGACTTGCTGCACTGATACCATGAAGAAACTTGGCCGCAAGGAATAGAGGATGGAGAAGGAAGAGAGAACACAAGGGATGGCTGTGGACTGTGTAGGAGAACTTCTTACCTACTGCCGCCAGCCTCCCTTAATGTTATATATATCACTAGGGCAATCGTCCAACTAATTACATGACATAATTGCCCCTGGTTGAGTACTTAACCAGGGCGCACAGAAAGAGAGAAGACTAAGTAAAAACAATGGAAATGAGATCTAACTACCCCTAGCCTTCTCTACAGCCTTAAAAAGACTATCACCCAAGGTCTAGTTTGATAGACTTCGTCTTGGTATGATCAGATTTGATTTTAAACAATCAAATGTTGATCATACGCTATTTGTCAAATGGAAAGGGGGACGTGTGACTGTGTTGCTTGTTTGTCAGTGGCATGATTGTTACATGTGATGATGAGGTTGAGATTTAAAATTGAAAGAAGACTTAGTTGCTGAATTTGAAATTAAAAATTTGGGCGAGCTAAGGTACCTTTTGGATACTGAGGTAGCCAAGTCTCGAAATGGCATCTACACTTCCCAAAGAAAGTACTTGTTGGTTTTGTTGACAGAAATAGGAACGTTGGGATGCAAACCTGTAGCTACACTGATAGAATTGAATCATGGACTGACAGAGGCAAGGGGTAAAGGACTCTCACTTGAAGATAGTAGTAAGTCTACAAAGACTTGTAAGAAAGGTCCTGTATTTGTCTCTGAATCGGCCAGATTTGGCATATGCTGTCAGCATAGTCAGCTCACATATGTTCCATGGACGGTACACATGAAAGTTGCGGAAAGCTTGTTGAGGTACTTAAAGTCATGTCTAGGAAAGGGGATTCTTTTCCAGAAAACTGGTTGCTTGAATCTTGAAGGGCATGCGGACACTGATAGGGCTGGATCGTGAGATGACAGGAGGTCAACTTCTGGCTATTGCACCTGTTTGGGAGGTAACTTAGTTACTTGGAGTAAGAAGCAGACTGCATGCAAGATCAAGTGCAGAGGCCAAGTATCGGGCAATGGCACATGGATTAGCAGAACTACTGTGGTTGAAACTTTTCCTGTCAGATTTGGGAGTACCAGTTACGTTACTTATGAAGCTCTATTGTGATAACAAAACAGCAATAAATATTGCAAATAATCCCATTCATCATGACATGACCAGACATATTGAAATTGACCGACACTTTATCAAAGAAAGATTGGACTCAGGACAACTTTGTTTACCTAATGTGAAGTCACAAGAGCAAGTTGGAAATGTCTTCACAAAGGCCATGACTAAAGCTTAGTGTAAGTCTGCCCTTGACAAGCTGAGCATGAAAGATATCTATGCTCACCTTGAGGGGGAGTGTAGGAAAACAGAGGCAGATATGTAATTTTCTGTTTATTTTAGTCTTCTTTTGTCTTTCAGTCATCTTTTTGGTCACCCTCTCTAGTATGGGGAGTGATGTAATTGTGGCATTAGATAAATCAATATGAAACAAAGGCGGACTGGTCTTGTGAACAGTTTGACCTCTCTCTCTTCCTCTTCTCTCCACATTGCCTTATACTATCAAGGAATGACTTGGCCATCGATCATTACCAAATCCTCTTGGTTTCTCCTCCTATCTCCATATATTCTAACTTAGTTTGATAATCTCCACTACTGACATTATCACAATGGATACATCAGATTAAGTTTCAGTTACCACTGAGATATCATAATAATATCCAGTTGGATAAATATCCAATTACCTCGAGCCTATTTAGATTGAATCCAGATATTATCTCTCTCTGTTTGCAGGCTTAGGTAGCTCCTTTTCCCCATCAAGCTTCTTCCTTCTGACAGGCTGCTAACTAGTGAGAATAAAACCTAGCACTGATTTGTTACATGATGGAAACCTTTGGTGTATGCTATTTGCAGACAGCATTGTTGACGGGGACGTTAGCACAGTCAAGAAATTCTCTCCCTAGTAGGATTTCTCTTGCTTTCTTTCTGAGTCCCAGTAGGAGTCTAAGTAGAATATATATATATATATATATTTCTTTGATCGGGGTCCCATTAGAGTTTCTATTTCTTATTTTAGTAGTTCAATTAGGAGTCTAGTTGAGTCCAAGTTCTATTGGGACTTGTATTTATAGATTTCTTGAGTCTATAAGTAAGGTTGTAAGATCTCCTTTTGGAATCAAGAGAATTGGAAGAACTGAGTTTGAGAATCTCCAATAGGGAACTGAGAAACCCTCCGAGAGGGAGACGAGGGAGAGCCCCATCGTGAACCACTGCGGCACGCATTCTTCTCCTTGTTCCTCTTGCCACCCTCCATGTTCTCTCTCACTTCTTCTTCTTCTTCCCTTGTGCCAAGTCCCCAGGCAACCACTTCCTTCTCTTTCCCCTTGTCCTTTTTTGTTTCTTTCTTCCTCCCTGTTCTATTGTCCCTTCCCCAGCTTCTTTTTCTTCTTTATTCTAATCCACTCGACAGCCCACTCCAGCCATTGTTTTCACGGCCGCCTAGGCGACAAGGTGCACCAGGCGCCTTGGTGAGCAGCCCATTAAGGCACTTACCTAGCCACCTTGGTGCACATAAGCCACAGTGGGCCTACCTATCCTACCTTGGCAGTGCATCCACTCCTTGTTTTGTGGTCTGTTTTAGTATTTGGGCAAAAGTTTAGGGGCAATTTTGAAAAAAATGACAAATGATATGCCAAGATTGGAAAGGAAAGATAAGACTTTCATTTCCCCTTTCTCTCGGATTCTTCTCCTATCTACTCCTCTTCCCTCTTAAGGATATTGATTCATATTTGCATGGTGCACTTTTTGAAACTAACATCATTTTTGTGTCTCTATTTAATAATTGACAAGTGCAAAATTTTGAAATTATTATATTGATGTGCTTATAATTTACATAGAAATGTGTCATATTTATGTTTCCTTTGAATATAGAGCATAACTATTTGAATACCAAATTTTAGATTAAAATTTTCATTTTGATTGACAGGTATTCACAAATTATTATTGGTTTTCTCCTTATTAATTTGTTCTTGTTTGTCATTTATTATTTTTTGCTTCTTTTTTTAAAGTGGCTAGTACCGTTTTAAATGAAAAGGGAATGTACAAGTGTAGTCAAGGCGCTCCCAAAAATCCTTATACAAAAGACACACCAATGGTGTGGGGCACATTAGCCCCCCAACAAAACAAAAGGAGGGGAATTGAGGGAATTCACATTAAAAAGCAACTTAGTTCATTCTCTCACTCTTGCACAAATGAAAGAAACAAGAGAGTCCTCCACTCTAGACTCTCCTAAAGATCCTATTGTTATGTTCGCCCCCAGCGACCAAAGAATGACGTGCAAGATCAACCACCACACGATGCATTCTCCTCTAATGGGCCACCTCCTCCCCCAGGATGCAATAAAGTGGTGCACCTCATGCCGTCGACCAAGTACACAACGGGCTCTCCTAGCCAACCCCTCTCACACCTCCTGAGAATAGGTTCAACCTACAAAATGGTGATTTAAGGTCTCATCCTCCTGACCACACAGACAACAGGTCGGCTGGATCCCCGTGAGAAACTGAAGTAGTCTGTCACGGTGGGTAACCTCCCATGGGAGATTCTCCAAGTGAGAAGCTTCACCTTCAGTGGACTCTGTGACCTCCATACCTGGGAGGCGAGGCTGTGGCACATCCCTTCATTTGAGATGATGGAGTAAGCTAATCTCACTGAAAAAAACTCCTCCCTCCCCCACCTCCACGTCCACGCATCCTCCATGTCGGAGTGTGGAGCGTAGCCAAGGAGGAAGAGTAATAGATCAGCAAGTTGCTCCAACTCGACGGTTCTGAGGTCCTCGGTGCCCAAGTTCCTCCGAAAAGTTGGGAGTCAAAAGCCTGGGTGATCGACCCCAAAGGGTCGGCAGAGACAGCAAAGAGGTTGGGGAAAGAAGCCTCCAATGTGTAGTCGCTGCACCATCTGTCCTTCTAGAAAAGGCACTAGTCGCCTTTCCCGAGTCGGACTCGCACACCGGAAGAGATAAAGCCCTTGCAAGTCCAAATGCCACACCAAACCGATGAAGTCCGATGCTGAGGTAACGAATCCAAGTCCGATACTCGCCTCCTACCAAAGTATCTCTACCTGATGACCTGTGCCCACAACCTATCATCATTTGACCTTAACCTCCACAACCACTTGTACAAGAGAGCCAAATTAAAATCTCTAACATCCTTGATCCTTAAGCCTCCCTCCTCCTTGTTAGTAGCCAAACTGCCCCACTTGATATCATGCCAACCCCTACAACTCCCCCACCCCCGTGCCAAAAAAATCTCCCTTGAATGGACTCAATCTTCTTGGCCACCGACTTCAGAATTCGGAACACATAGAAAATAGATAGGTAAGCTGTCGAAAATCGATCTGCACAAAACTAGCCTACCGCCATAAGATAGAAGCCTAGCCTTCCACCCAGCCAGTCTAGACTCATATCTCTGAATGATAGGAAGCCAATCTGCGCACCGTTGAACACCTGGTACAGGGGAAGGCCCAGGTAGGAGATAGGGAAAGCACCTACATGACAGCCCAAAATACAAGCAGCCCTCTGAATATCCATGCCCTCTATGGCTCCATGTTAACCCCAACAAGTAGGCTCTTGTTGTAGTTAACCATCAAATCAGTGACCAATGACCTCCTCCAGCACTTTCAACAATATTCTAGCATCATAGAGCTGCTGCTCAGGCTCTGCCAAGAAAAGGATAGTGTCATTAGCATACTGCAAATGGGTGAGAGAGGGACCTCCACCCCCAACCTAGAAACCCCTGATCCGACCTGCTGCCTCTACTTGTAGCCACACCCTACTCAACACATGAGTCACCAACACAAAAAGAAGAGGAGATATTGGGTCTCCCTGTCGCAGGCCCCTACCACTAAGGAAAATAGATGTCGGCTTCTCATTCACAAGGACAACAGAAGAAGCAGAAGAGATACAAGCCCGGATCCATCCAATCCACCTATCTCCAAAGCCCATCTGATTCAACACGTCAAATAAGCATTACCAATTAACCCTATAATAAGTCTTCTCAAAATCCAGCTTGAGGACTACTCATTTCCTTCTTTGAGTCTTCATGGCAAATAAACACTCGTGGGCCACCGAGAAGTTGTCCTGGATATGTCTTTCCCTGATGAAAGCTCCCTGAAAGCAACTAACCGCCTTGTCCATGACTCTAACCAATCTCCCAGCCAACATCTTAGTGATAATCTTGTAGGTGACATTCAACAAGCTAATGGACATGTAGTCCCTAAAATCTTGGGCTCTTTGCTTCTTGGGGATAAGCATTAAGAGGGTTTTATTTATGCCTCCCAAGTGTGCACTCCCCTCTTGGAACTCCCTCACAGTAGCCATAAGATCACCCTTGATGATATCCCAACACTTTTGTAAGAAGTCCAAGGGAAAACCATCCGACCCTGGAGCTCTGTCCCCAGTAAGAGAGAAGATTGTCTGGCTCACCTCCTCCTCAGTAAACTTCTAAGAGATAGCATCCCTCTCCTCGACTGTAAGCGGGGGAAGGAGGCCCACTACAATCCTAGGCTTGAAGTGGTTGTCCTCGGAAAATAACCTAGAGTAGAAGTCCCTCACCATGCTCCTGATCTACTCATCCAAAGAAATAGATAGCTCCCCAACCCTGATGGAAGTAATAGCGATAACTCTCCTCCTCCCTGAGACCATACATTCGAAATAAGCAGTATTCTTGTCCCCCTCTTTGATCCATCTGTCTCTCGATCTTTGTCTCTAATAGCTTTCTTCCCTAGAGAGGATCTCATCAAATTAGCCCATGAGAGAATCCCTGAGCTCCTATCATGTGCATCCATAAGACCTACCTCCTCCAGAGAGTTCAGACTCTCAATCTACTGGAGAATTCTGTCCTTACCAGCCCTCCGCGGGAGGGTCTTATCAGCCCCCTAAGACTTGAGGACCCGAGCAACAAAACCAGAGTGGCCATAGTAGATCTACTAGTAACCTGTGAAGTCCTAGCTCCCCTGGCAGTGTCCATGAAATTAATCTCCCTAAACTAGAATTGCTCCAGTCTGAAAATAAACCTCCTATCTTGCATATGACTAGTCTTTAGAAGAATGGGCTTGTGATCCGACACTAATCTGGCCAGAGGTAGCACCTGCACATGAGGATGGTGATCCTCCTAATCAATAGAGATCAAGAACCTGTCCAGTCTAGAACAAGAAGCATTAGCTCGCAAATTGGACCATGTGAACTGACCATGTGACATGCCGATGTCCACCAAAACTGCCTCCTCAATGAAGGTAGTGAAGTCCTCCATCTCCCTTGAGAATACATTCTCCCCCGTCCTCTCCCAAGGGGCAACCACCGCATTGAAGTCCCCACCAACACATCACGGCCTACCCGAGGACATGTGAAGGCAAACCAAGTTCTCGCACAGACGTCGCTTCTCCTCCATGTTCTGAGGTCCGTACACCCCGGTGAAATCTCACGCAAAACCATCCCTCGCATTAGTGAAATGGAGGGAGATGGCCCATCTACTCATATATCTGTCCAGCTCCACCTTAACAACCTCGTAAGGGTTCCAGAGGATCATCACCCCCCCCAAACCTACCCTCTGCCGGGGATACAACATCCCTGGAAAGTCTAGCACCCCCTAACCCCTTCATAAGAGCTTCTCTCTCTCCTTCACATCTGGTCTCTTGGATACAAAGAATGTCAATCTTGCATCTCCTAATCAGCTCCTTCACTGCCCTCTTCTTCTCCACCCCCTCACATTCCATGAGACTATCCTCATTAAGACAAGGGGATAGACCTTTCCTTCTCACCCCCTCCACCTCCCTCTCTGCTCTCTGTTGCGACCTCTCTCTCTGTCTAATAGATGCCCCCCACCTCTTCCTGATGTTGGTGAAAGCTCATCTCACATCTTCATCTGCCCCGGCTTCAAAAGAGACAACTCCCTCCTCAACCACCTCCCTCATGTACTCCTCTGTAATTTTTTCAACCTTGGCCATCAACTTCTTTACTTCCTCCCTCCCCAGAAAGCGCTTCACCTTGGGCTCGTCTCATGCAATAAGTAGCCCCCCCCGGATGATTTGCTACCACCTCAACAGTTAGAAGCTCCTCCCCCTCCTCCTGCTCTACAAAGTCTTGAGCATCCCCACCTGAGCTGTCAGACACGTCGACCAACAGGGCTTCAGCATCTCCAGAGTTGGTCCGCTGAGGAAGGTCAACGGCTAGCTGCAATGGTGGGGGAAGCTCACCACCTGGCACCAGAGAGAGCGCGATCTCCGGAAGGCATCCCAACACCGACGGACCCTCCAGCTTGTCCACATGCTCGCACCCCTCCACAGAGATGCTCCCCCCCTGAGCAAGCCTCCCACCAGGCTCTGTCTCCTGGTCCTCCACGACCTACTTTCCCTTCCGGTCACCGGGCGTCACTAGAGAATGGCTGCCTTCCTGCACCTCCTGTGGGGGTCGCCGGAGCAGAGGACCGCCCACCACCGTAGATCCCTGCCAAGGGAGGCGAGCAATGAAGACTGGGAACAACTCATCGACGGCGACGGAGAAGAAAGAGCAGCCTAACAAGGCCCCTGATTTGGAGGCACCTGAAGCTTAGAAGCAGCAAGAATCCCTAGCAAGATCGGGCGAGGGAGACGGTACTGTGTGGGCCACTTAGAACCATTAGGGGGGGGGGGGAGAGAAGGCAGGATCGGGTAAGTTCTGGGTCTCCGGAACATACCCGCGATCAACACCCACCCCGCTAAGAGCCGCCCCCGACTAGTTCGAACCAACGCCCGGCTCAGCCACACTTGAACATCGAGATGAGCCGTGAGATGGACTGTGTTCAAGAGTGGAATTTGAATCGCCTGCCCTCATTCGCGGCCATACATCGTCAACCTTGGGCGCCCCGGGCAGGAACCCTAATCCCAACGGCGGCAGCGTCTGCAACTTCTCCTAGACCCAAAGTCATATGAAAAAAACCTCTCCATCGAGCTCTGCAGTGATGACCCCCGGCACAGCCGCCGGACTGGCCACCCGAATGGTCGCCACGACCGTCGTCCGCGACCCTAGCTTCGAGAACCCCAGATTGCCGACCACCCGCCCAAAACCCTTCACCAAGAAGGAGATCCCCTCCAAGTCGCATAGGAGTAAAGGGATCACTCTGATCCTCCTCACGTCCAGGTTGGGGAAGGTCCCTCGGTGTACAAACCATTTCTGCATCCGGAGGAGGGCGTCGCCTGCTTGCTGAAAACCAGCCTCCAATACTCTTCCCACCAGCCCTCGTCCTGGCCAACCACCAGGAAAGCCTTAGTGGTGGCATGGGCCACCTCCCAGCAGCCATCCACCCTCTCCTCAAACCGCCTCTGGATCGTCTCAGTAGAGACCGATCCATCCAGTGTGGTCGCACACAGGCAGCGCCTCAACCAGCCACACCTAGCCTGCAAGAGCTTCACCGGGAACACTTCGGCATCCGACTATCTCTTGCTACCAGGCCTAAGCTGCTCTTGAACTCGAGACTCGGACAGACCCGCCAGATGTGCCCCCGTCTCCCACACTTGAAGCAGGTCAGCAGGCAGCCGCCGGCGGGGTGCCAGACAGGCGGAGCACCCCCCCTCCACGAACCATGGTGCCAATGATACTGAAGAACAAACTTTTTTCTGTTTTTGCTTTTTAAAATATATGTATATGTTTTAGATATGTGAATATCAAATTTTCTATTAACTAAAGATAGAACTTATATGTAGAAAATGTATGGTAGTAGTTCTCTTGAATTGTACATAGTTATATAAAGTAAGCTTCGCCTAGGTGCCTTGCCTTGTCACCTAAGTAGTAAGGCGGTGGGCCACCGCCTTGGTCCCCTTGGACACTTTGGATGCTTTGACAACCATGGGTGCAGCCTGCTACTGCAGCCACACCAGTATGCCTTCCTGGCAGACCAGGCATGCCACATGCCTCTGCTCCCACCTGCCAAGCCCGCTACCACCCTTGCCAGCCAAGCCCACCATGTCAGCACCTGGCCTACACCGTGTCAACACACAACCTCCTGCAAAGCACTGGAGCCCCTGCAGCCGTCCCACCGTTATGCCTCTTCTTCACTCCAGCACACAGCAATAGCAGCCATTGCCGCCTTGTGCAGCCTTGGAATCAGCCGTCTTGCCTACTCCATGGTTTGCTCTATCAGATCGACTCTGTCCATTACAGCCGTATTGTGTCATACCAGGACTAACCCGAGCCTCAATATGGAGTGTGCGACTTGGCCGAGACAACGTCCATACATGATACAATGGCCTCTATTGTGCGACTCAACCGAATTGGTCTAAGACGGTCCAAGTCAAATTGTATCCTGTCATATCAGGGCCAGACTGAGTCGATCCGGATCACTGATCTGGTGAACCTTGGTCTACACACCTGGACCCTGCAGGGTCAATGCCAGCCATGTCGGCAAGTACCCAGACCAGCAACCGCCGTCCATGTTTTTTTCCCCTCTCCATCTCTTCTATTTCTTCTCCTCCCATGTACCTCCTTTCTTTCCTTCTGGTGTCTAATTTTTAATTCTCTCCCATGTAATATGTTCTCTCTTCTCTCTCCGGTCTGGCAAGCAACCCCATCTCTCTCTCCACACGAAGCTACATGCTAGAACCTTACACTCTGGTTATTTATTTTTTCTACTAGTATGTGTGCATGAAATCTCATTGAGAGGATGCCGTAGTTAGGATTATTTTTAATTGTTGGACGAGTGAGAGAATGAACCTAAATCATGCTTTTGCTAAATCTATTTCATTGCAAGTTGAGCAGTGCCCTAATTATGTGGTAATTCCTTAATTGCCAACAGTCTGCGCATTTTACTTTGAAGGCCGCCGCAAGTGGTAGTTTCTTCCGGACTCTAGCTCTCATGCAGTGTTCGTGCAACTTGGTTAATTTGTAAGATTTGCCATTTAGGACCTTTGCTTGCTTTGTCGGGTTTATGTTGTCGTCCTGCATCAATTGTTGTAATTGATGGGGATGTAAGAGGTGTGAATGCTAAGTTAAGAGTAGTGAAGGGGTGCTTTGGAATGTAAAGATTGTAATTCATCAAACAAAATCAGAGTATATGAAATGTAATTTTAGTAACTTGGAATAAACCAAGCGGATTTTGTTCTGATTGATGATCAAGTTTTCCAGAAAAGTGGTGAGTTCCAGTATTTAGGATCTATTATTCAAGAGGCATTAGTTGTATGGTGGCTTCCAGTCTGCCTGTAGGCCCCATACCACAGACATCCATATGCCAGCCACTACTGAAATGATTTTGCCGCAAGAACCATTCATGTGAACCAGAAAGTGTACGAGTAGAGAGCATTTGTGTGGGAAAAGATTTTGTTTCCACTTCTTTTTTCGTAGCATCAGCAGACTATCATTGATCAATATCTTGCTTTCTATATGTGTGATATCTTTTTTGTTTATGTTTCTCGTTTGTCTGAGCTTCATGCAGGGGCGGTCAAAGATACTGTCTGCAGAAGCAAAAGATGCGGCATTCCAAATTGTTCGGCGGCTGTGTCTGGGATCCAGGCTCAGTGAACTTGTCAAAAAGGAGGAGGATGCACATGCTCTGTTTGATCTCTTCAGAAGTGAAGCCTACATGCTTGTGGAGGAACAGGGAAATTTCTGCGTAAGTGAACGATGCAAGGGAATTCTTATATAATTAATAATTTGTTTTGTTCTGCATGTTACATTGAATGCAAGCATCACGAATGGGTACAAATTCCATTTCCCCTCGCCAAGAGAGATGTACTGTTATTCAGTAGTCAGGGCTTGTCAAAAAGCTACTGTCTTATGTTTGCAGTCTTCACTGAACTATTTCCAATTCTCATTCAGATAATACTTAAAGAAGACTCTACACCAGAGGACATGCTGAAATCTCTGTTCCACGTGAACTATCTGTACTGGCTGGAGAAAAACTTGGGATTTGAACCAAGGGACATTGTTGATGAATGCAAGTATGGTGGGAGGCTGCAGATATCTCTGGATTATGTGCAAAGGGAATTCAGCCACATCAAATGTGATGGACAACAATATGGGTGGGCGACTGAAGGGCTCATAGCAAGACCTTTGCCAAACCGAATACGCGTTGGTGAAGTGACCTCGTCTCAGGCAAGTAGCACTTGTTCATTGACAAATAAGTAGGTGTTGTTCCAATGACAGCTTGCAGGAAGAATCGGCAGACTTCTTGGTTTCATGCCTAGTATGCATGGACATGAGAAGCCGAGAACTGGCATCACAAGTTATCAGTTCAGATGCACTTGTACAGTTAATATCTGCAGGCTCACCAGCCGGGTCTTGGGTATTGGCACCAACACCAACAAGCTGGTGCATGTTTGAATCCTGCTCTCCTGCAGATTTAAGCTCAGGGTAATCCACTGACCATATTACCAACAAATTGAAAAAAAAATGAGAGCAGAATTTCAGTGTCATCATAGATGCATACAAGATGACCAGAGAAACTTGCACGTTCCCCGTCATTCCCTTTGACTAGCATTCCTATTTTATTATACTGATCTATAATTGATCCATGAATCTTTGTGGTTAACTTCATGCCGAGAGAGCAAAACAGAAGCTCCCTCGTGGCAGGTACCGAGGAATTTTGTTAAGTCTGTGCATGCTAATGGCGGTGACCAGTCTGTGCTCTGGGGGAATGTCTATGTTTTCTGCTTTCCAAGTGTTGTAAAAGGGCTTTGCCTCGGGGACCCAAGTCCATCTCCAGGAGCTGTATGAATGCACACAGCCGTAGGAAGTTATTTTACTCTGGTTTCTTGCAATTTACTGTGTAATACTAATCCACAACCACTTCCCCGATCCAAGAAGAAAGAAAAAAGAGTGGGGGTCCATCCCATTTTTGTTTCATCGGCTATTGCCAAATGCCAAAGGACCTTGTATACCTGCTATTTCCTCTTTTTACTGGCAGTTGATATGAAGTAATTGTTTCCTCTCATTCATTCATTCTTGTAATGCCTCGTGGTTTCTTACGTCGTGCGGTTGGTTCTGCTCTTTTTCTCCTTCCACGCTGTTGCATGTTCGATCTGCGGATGGGCTGCGAGTCTCATCAATGGCTTTGCCACGGTCCTCAAATTGTGGGTTTACAGCCTGCTGTGGCACCCGGGCTTTTGGTGGATGGTCTCTCTTATGCGTGCATTGTAGTAGAAGAGGATCTCTACGTCTCCCTGACCTTCCCCCGCAACCATCTCCGGCTTAAATCTAATCTTCGAATAAGCCATATGCTCGAGAGTGCACAGAGAGTCTGATACGTTGATGTTCTTGGGAGCATGGAGGAGTCATCAATCCAAAAAATATCCTAGATGGACTCTGGTGCATTACATTACTTGGTGCATGGATGATGTACTTCTAAACTGTGATGCCAGTCCCAAACACCATCTCCTCACATGTGCATCTGAATGGGAGAGAGTACCAAATTCAACTGATGCTGCGCTTGCTCAATTTCCATAATATTTCAGTGGGGTGTTTGGTGGAGGCCTTTTGTTTTTTTGGTATATTTTGGTGGAAGTTCTTTGTTTGTTTGTATCTACCCACCATCTGTACAACAGAGAGAGAGAGAGTGAGAGAGAGATTATTCTTGTCAAAAAATGTGAAGAAGGATTCCAGCGGCCTGGACATGATGTCTCCACTTTCCCGGATTCAGACCCTTTTTTATTGAATATTTATATATATTGTTTTTACAATTCAATAAATAATGAACTGTCAAGAGAATAAAATAATAGTGTGGCAAGTCAGCTTCCGAACTCACCTAATCACGCGCCCGCACTCACATGGCCCCGCAGGCTTCCGATCTTGACTCACTCCCGTGGAGTTGTTGGAGTCCCGTCGGAGACCTCCATCATAGCCGTTGGATCATTTTAGGCTTTGGTTGATCCCCCCCCCCAACTACCAATGGGGCTCGGATGAGATCTACGCATAGGTAACCTCCTTCTCCGAGGGACGTCTTGTTCCCTCTTTGCTGTGAGACACACGAGCTGTACAATGGGAAGTCCACATTTTATTTTATTTTTGATGACGGAGAATCTAATTAATTAATACTCTAATATACAAAGAATATTAGTTCAAACTGGATTTACCTGCGATTTATCACAGAGGATGATGTTAGTGGGCCAATGTTTCTATCAGAATTCTGTTTTTTAAAAAATACTTGAGAGAGTTCCACAAATTAAAAGTATTTAAAATATGTTGAAAACATGTGTAAGAAGTTTCTACCAAGGACTTTATATATATATATATATATATATATATATATATATAGAGAGAGAGAGAGAGAGAGAGAGAGAGAGAGAGAGAGAGAGGTGACTGGTAATATGAGATTTTAAATAGCTGATGGCGAACAAGAAAGGTAGTGGTGGCAGCATGGCAAAGTAGCTGATCGATTAATCTAGCAGTAGCAGGCTTCTTCATGTTACTGCCCCTGTTGGAGGAGACTGAGGCAGAGGCGACCGTATTCCTCCGCCATCCTCCTGCCCTGGCCCTCCTCCCCATCGCAGGCATGGGTACCCAGAGGCATCGTTGGCAGCTCGGGACGGCGAACTGGGTCTCTCAGTGAGCTGCCGTCGGTGTTGGTGCTTGTGGTGATGGTGTGGAAGATGGGGAATGGGACTTGGTGCCACGACGCGGGGTGGTGCGGGAAGCCGCTCTTCGTCGCGATCTACGCCGCGGTCGTCGCCGGAATAGTCTTCTCCGGCCTCTTCATCGTCTCCTCCCTCTACTCCTCTGGCTTCTACTCTGGCGGGCCCGCGTGGCCGGCGTCGCCGCCTTCTTCTCCGTCGTCCGTTACCCGTGTGTGGCACTCCCCTCCCTTCACTACTCGTTTCTGCTTTGTTTATGTTCTTCCTAGTTTTTACGCAGGGGAGTTGAGATGGATTTTTGAACAAATTCTTGGTCAAAGATGCCTCTTTTCCTACTGCCGGTGGAGTTCTCTGGAGCCAAATCCGCTTTCTCCGAAGTTCTTCTTCTCTAACTAACGCCTATGTTAGGATTCCACAACTAAGTTCCGCATTATTGTAGGAATCCACTGTCGCAATGCGTGTGAGCAAGGTGTTGGATCAGCAGCTCCAATTGTGGGTTTTTTGCCGGTTGTACTTGTTGGTGTGTCCTTTTTCATGTACTGCAGAGGATTGTGGTTTTCTTCTGTCTCTTTCTTTAATCGTTTGTGAAACAACGTCGGTGAAACATCGCTGTCTTTGCTGGCCTTCTTTCCAATTCTAATCCTTCCTTTCTTAACCTTGGCTATTGACTATTGCATTTTTGGAAGCGAAAGTCCCATTGGTGGTATGCTTTGAATTTTACATGTGACTGGAGTTTGTATTGATGATCAAGATGGTTGAAACAGCACTTCCAGTTGAGGGATTTGGTAGATGGAGTTGTTGGTATTCATTTGCTGCACTTCATGGGATCGGGACTTTTCAAAGCCCTCCTCCTTAACAATTTATCGGATGAGATACTTTACTTCCTGCTTTTTGGCAGCATTCTTTCTAGCCCAAATATTTCCTTTATTCCTATGTTTCCTAGTGGAGGAGACATCGGTAAATGCTAGTTGAGATTCTAATGAGGGATGTGATGAGGATGCCAGTTGTCACAAAGGCTCCATCATTTCTAAGCATCATTCCTGTCTCTCTGTTGCCATTACTGCCTGCTCTGTGGAATGGTCATGTTGATTTTTTAAATTCCCTTTCCTTTTATTTTTAAGAATTGGGAACAAATTTCTTGAGAAATGTTTCGTTCTTTTTCAGTGTTTTCTCAACCAAAATGCCTCTCTTCTACCTCTTATCTACTTCTTGTCTTCATTCCAGAAGTGGCAGTTGGTTGAGTATTATGTCTTATGCATCTGACTGCAGAATTGCTGGGGAGGTTTTCACGTGCAGTCTTGTTCCTTGGACCTTTAGCCTACATTTCCTTCAGAAATAGAATGTAATTTTAGATTTTACTACCGGAGTTATTTTATTTTCTCGGAAACCGATATTTGAACCAAAATTTAATAATTGACCAATATATGCTCTTTAGTTCTGCTCCTTGAGATATGCTTTTGTCTAAAGAATATATCATCTTTTAGATGAAAAGCTAATTGTGTTTCACTCTGGAACCAACCACGAATCTCATCTTAATCTCCTTCTTCATTGATCACTTTTTGTCTTTGTCTCCGTATCTGCCAAATCCTTTAATTTAAAATGTCACTCTTCCCATTTCTGCTTTTTATTTTGTGAGTGTTCAAAAGCTTTAGCACCGGCAGGGAGCTATAAATCATCCATCTAAATTATCTCTTCCCTTCAGTGAAAGGAATTTCCCTTTGGCAAGGAACTTGTACACAATGAACTTTAGTTTTAATAGGAACTGTTGACTGATTGATGATTATATCAAGCTGTTGCTTTCTCCAATCCTGATGGATGGCATGCCACTCCTTTGTTAAATGCAACTTTTTCAGATGTAAATTCTGGTGCTGTTTCTGCCAACTTCTCTGGATCAAGCAGTAATACAACATTAGATAACCGTGACAAGCTAGTAAGAAGTTTCCCAGTCCCACAGTCACAGTCTGAAAACATATGGACAAGGTCTATATGGGATGCTCCGCCTTATGGGTCAAAAATGCCCCCTTTGAATGCCTTCAGGTTGACAAAGGAAACAGCAAAGTATAGGGTGAAGGATAATGTTCTCATTGTAACATTTGGAAACTATGCTTTTATGGATTTTATCCTGAATTGGGTCAGACACTTGACGGATCTGAGCGTCACCAATCTTCTTGTTGGTAAGATTGTCATCCCTGCAAATCTACGATACCATATTAAAGTTTCTAGAAGGTAAGATCTACATTTGCTATAATGTGTTATTACTTTGAATTATTTCCACAGGTGCAATGGACACAAAACTTTTGGAGGCATTATATTGGAAAGGGGTACCAGTGTATGACATGGGCAGTAACATGATGACAGTGGATGTTGGTTGGGGTTCCCCTGCATTCCATAAGATGGGAAGAGAGAAAGTTTACCTGATAAATGCACTCTTGCCTTTTGGATATGAACTTCTGGTCTGTGACACAGACATGGTCTGGTTGAAGGTAAACAATCTTTGTTTGTTGCTCACTTTGTTGTTCAGCACAGACGTACAATGTCCTCATCTATTTTATTCTAAGCAGAAATCGAGTTTCTCCTTGCCTTGACTCTGGCCCATCTGACTAATATTCTGTCTGAATGGGCATCTTAAATTTTTATTTCTTTCTCTTCTTTTATGACATAAGTGTGAGCGCTCTTGTTTGTGGTCATATTCAGTTTTAGGGGTTTCAGTAAGCTCCTTGTGTTTTTTACTTGGAGGAAATTATTAAATTATTAAATTTTTAGTTGTTTATGGCATCATATGGAAAACAATATGGGAAAATTACCTATATACACCTAAAAAATCCCGAATTACCACGATACCCCTACCTTTATGGAATCTATCCATATAGCCCCAAATTCTCTTAACCTGAGCCATGGTGCCCCTGGAGTTACATTCGCAGTAGACGGCTGTTTTATCGAGACGAAAGCGCGTCCCTCTCACGGTATTATGAGATTATGATGGACGGCATTTTCTGTTATGAACGGATACTCCTTTTTTTTAATTACCCCGAGCGATCTTATGCATTTAGGGTTTAGAAGTTTCCTGTGATCACGGGATGGATTCTCTCTGAGGAGGCGAGGGTATACATGTAGAGCTTAGATGAAAGACCGATATCCGTCCTGTGGGGTGCGCATTGTATCGGGCGACATGGGTTCGAGCACTGGACCTTTCCCCATTGACCGTGGTCAGTGTTGATTTACATCGGCGTAATGTCTAAACACCTTTGTTTAATTGACAATAAGAAGGCTTAAAGATCTACCCCATGGGTTCAAAGAAAAAGAGAGGACGTATGTTGCTTAAAATGTCGTGTCAAGCTCTTAACTCCCAGCGGGTGACTGCAAAGTGGAGAAGGCGGAAGCCAGTAGGAGACCTGGTTGAACAGGCTAAAGTTGACCGTTAGAGCTTAGCTGCTAATCCAGGCTCTAGGGGTACTTTGGTAATTGAATGGTGTTGACGTCATGAAGGGCATAGAGGTCAGGGAGCCGGAAGAATGTCCAAGGTTGTATAAACATCCATACATGATTAAATGCCCCACAGGGGGATATACACAATTTTTCATTGAAGAGGGTTTATTTGTAACTTGTTAAGCTGGCACGCACCGGGGGCCGCATTATAAGGAAACTTTGTAACATTACAAAAGAGCGTCGACGAATCGTCAACTGTACAAGAAGCCGTCACACTCAAACGGGCATGCTTCGATCCCGATGTCTTTAAGAGGGGCATTTTAGTCATTATATCATTTTAATGACTAATAAAATGTCCATCCATTTTCTTAACATACGGAGAACGAGACCCGGAGGATCGACGTTAAAAAGCCCATATGGGGGCATAAATACAACTCACACATAAGATAGGTTTTTCCGTTGAGTCCACATAGGGGCATAAACGGGAAAAGCCAACCAAACTTACAACCGCCCGCATAGGGGCGTATACATAAGCCCCGGGGAAGTGACATACCCCAAGTGGGCAAAAACAACGAACAATTTCTCCTTGCCGAACTCTAAGTCTCCTTCCCCCCCCCCCGGTGGGACCCCATAGGGGTTATTTATAGAAGGTAGGGGACCGGCCCGGGATGGGTCGGACCCGGGCGGGTTAAGACCACCCCGGGCAGGTCACTCTCCCTTTCCTTCCCTCTTTTTTTTATTTTTGCAAATTTTTTTTGATGTGGAGAGGTCGCGGGCCTGTCCTGCCCCGGGCGGGTCCGCCCGGGGGCGCGGCACCCCTGGCGGGTCGCCCGGGGGCGCGGCACCCCGGGCGGGTCCGCTCGGGGGCGCGGAACCCCGCGCGGGTCCGCCCGGGTGCGCGGCACCCCGGGCAGGTCCGCCCGGGGGCGCGGCACCCCGGGCAGGTCCGCCCGGGTGCGCAGCACCCCGGGCGGGTCTGCCCCGTCCGCGTGCGGCCGCGGGGAACCGCCCGGGGGTGATTTACCCCGGGCGGGGTTCCCTCTCCTCGGGTGGTCCAATCTCCAATTTAAAAGCGTCCGTACGGCTTCGACAGCGACTTTTCCGCATCTTCGACTCCGTCCGGGCACGTGGAAGAGAGGAAACTTCCTTCCGAGCTTTGTTCGTCGTCTTCCACGCATCGTTTGTTCGACGGGTGAGGAATTTTCGATCCTGCGAGACGTGATACACGCCGTCGGGATATTAAAAAGGTGTGCATAGCACGTTCTTTTGCCCCTAGGGCTTGATTTTGTTGATTTCACCCGGCACCACATGATTGCAATAATCTCCGTGGATTTATCACGGGTTCTTCTCGCTTCTATGGAGTAGAACGGGTTGGACTAAGCCGACGCCGACAGCATGAAGCCTCCGTGCTTGCATGTATATTTTTCCGGTTACAACAAGTGCCCCCCACGGGACATCCGGGACAACCGGAGGCAGGGGCGGAGGGCCCGTGCATTTTCATATGTATTGTGACATGTCCACTGAGGAACTTGTGTCTGGAGCGTAGCTCCTACATCGAGATGGCTTGAACCATAATCTCTAATGCTCTTCTATTTTCTTCTCTCTCTTCTTCTTCTTTATTTATTTTTTTTTTTTTGAGAAGTTACAGGTATGGCTCGTTCAAGCCGGAGCCGAGGTGTCGCGCGGGGGTCGAGAGCGACCGGCCCTAACGAACATTATGTGCAACGGACTGACAAGTCCATGCCGCCTTTGCCTCCTCGCCGTGTCGCTTCTGACAGCTCCGATGCATTTGATCGAGGCACCTCTTGGGTCGCTGAAGGCCCAACGGAAGATGTCCCTGTCAGCGAAGGCGTGGTTGATATTCCCCGGATTAGCTGCCGGGGTGGACTCTATACATATGACCGTTCTGGGGGGTATCCATCTCACTACCCAGTAGACCGTCATTTGATTGCTTTTGTGCAAAGCTTCATTCCACCAGGGCTAGACAGTGACGACCCAGTCCTACTAGATCAGCGGCGGCGGCTGGAGGGGGCTATTCTAGCCGGCAGGGACAGCATGAGAGGCACCTGCTCTTACTCATATCCCAGCTTCCCTGGGGGATTTACACGGCAGCCACAATTTCCTGACAGCAAGTGCCTTGGATTTTTCAAGGAGTTGGATGCTTCTGTGGTCAGATCGACACCTTCTTCTCCTGCAGTTTGGCATTTGGCGGGTCATCATAAAGCCGCCGACGTGGTCCTTGACGGGATATATTTAGCTCCCTCCGGGGTTCGTTTTGTCCACGATGGGTATGACCACTTTTGTATGCTGAAAGGAATCCTTTCATTGAAGGTTCCTAGCTGGTATGGGAGTTGGTCCGTCGTCCCCTCCCATTGTTTCCGCAGAGGTGCAGGTGAATGGCTATGGGGGATATTGACCGTGCACGACGCTACTTTGGACAGAGCCGGGATTCGCCATGCCGTTACAGCAGCACTGTACTCATACCCCTGTCATACGGGTTTGCTCCAGGCTATGGTGGAGAGGTGGAATAGACGCTGGAACACCGTCGTCACCGCTGAGGGAGAAACTTCTTTGGACCTGTGGTCCTTTCATCGCATCTCAGGCCTACCAATCAGCGATCAGGCCTATGAGGAGCTATGCCTTGATGACGCCCATCTATATGCTTCAGATGGAGAGGGCCAATATCTCTTGCCATATTGCTTCCGGTATCTTATGAAGACTTGGAGGGATTTGGCCCTGGTGGGCAAAGAGAAGACTGCCCGAACACCCAGAGTTACTCTTAACGCCTGGATCATGTATTTCTACAGCGGGCCATATTGTTTTTATGAAGAGTTTCCTTCATTCGGCACCACTTGGGACCAATGCAAGGAGGTCCTTATAAAGTTTGCGTCCAACCCTCGTCATTTGCCAGCTCCGGAACAGGGCTGGAATTCCAGGAGGCTGCCTACTTTGACATACCTGGCTGCCTATTTAGCATATTGGCTGTCCACATTTGTCTTCCCTCATGGGGAAGAAGAGCTGCTACGAGCTGAGGTGATTTATCCAGCATGTTTACTGGCATGTGGACGTCGACTGGCTTTGGCCCCGGCTGCTTTGGCCAATATTTACCATTCTCTGGGTGCCTTGAGCTCGCATTCCAGCCCCCGCGACAAGAAGATTTTACTGCCCACTCATTATTTGAGTTCTTGGGCTGGACTGCTTCTGCCAGAGCTATCTCAGCGGTCTCCTATCCCCAATACTAGGGCTCCGCTTATATTTGCATTCGCTGGACACCCGGATCAGGATGTTGTTGCTCAGCTTGCAGGTGCTCGGCGGGCTCTTTCTTTCCTTCACGCAAAAAGGGGCGAGAGCTTGGAGTTTGACCATAGCTCCCGTTTCTATCGCCCATTTCTGGAGGGGCAAGGAGACTCAGTGGTCTGCAAAGTATCCTCTGAGGGTATTATTTCCCCACATGCCTTGGGAGATTGGGTCGTGTGTATACGACCCGGTGTGCTGGTCTATCGGCGCTCGTGTACGGCGGTCCTTGAACCATATTATCCGCACCGATTTGCGCGTAATTTTGGTTATGACCAGGCTATTCCACCTAATGTTGATTTTCCCCTAACTTCGAGGCAGTACAAGCAAAAGGACGTGCATCTACTAGCTGCTTGTTGGCAGGACTTTCTTTACAGAGGTGTGAGGGAGCATATCCCTATTCCAGCCCAGGCCCGTGTGGGGCACTTTGACATCCATTATGCCCGTTGGTGGTTTAAATCCAGCAACATCTTCAGAGAGCGGGCAGACATTATTAGAGCAGCAGAAGAGAAGCGCCTGAAGAAGGAGGACCTGCCTCCTCTTTTTCTTGATCCCGGTTTTGTCAGGGCCCACTTTTCCAGCTTGGCTTCAGTGATTCGGGATATTGAGACCCGATGGCGGGATCAGGGGCATTCATTGCCCGTTGATCGGAGTCAGTACACAGGAGCGTTACGACCCCTGAGGCCAGCGTCTGACGGGGCCTCCTCTCCGAGGTCGCGCCGTAGAGGCGCTTCCGGCTCTGCTTCTGGCTACTCCTGGTGGGGAGACTTGAGGGTCTCTTGTGGTTTGACCCACGATTCTCAGCTATCTGAGGCTGTCCCTGAGGGAGCATTGGCGGGCACAGCTTTCGCTTCTTGGAAGGCCCATGTGATTAATGCAGTGGGCTGCGCCGGCTTGCTGGACTATGTTTCAGCCCTGGAGGTTGCTTCCACGCCTCAGGCACTGAGAGATGCTGTGGAACAGGCAGCACGAGCTCTCCGAATTGACTCCAATCAATTGATTCCCCGGCTTCATCTTGATGCAGGAGCGACAGGTATGGCCTTTCCGGCTTTTCCCTTGTCATTGTCATATATGTATTTTGGAGTGGTTGATTGCTGATTGCTGTATTTCAATTGTAGGGACAGCTGAGACTGCGGGTCATCCTTTTCCGGAAGGGGTTCCCCTTGACCATTCTTCTGGTAGTGCCAGCCTGGCGGCAAAACGGCGACATAGCGGAGGCTTAGATATTGATGCCCAGCCTTCATCTCGCCTTCGGGTGGACACGATCCCTCCAAGGGACGGGGCTCCCTCGAGTGAGTTGGGGCTATAAGTCCCCCCTCCTTTTTTTTTGTATCATTTTGTACCTATATCTCTGTTTGCTAAGAGAATTGCTTTATGTGCAGCTCCTCCTGAAACGAGGCTACAGGGGCAGTTTTCACCAGGTCTTGCGAATATTTCTCCAACAGACGTACCAGTGGCCGATACGTCATGCGACCTGGGATTTGATTTAGAGGACTTGGATCAACCCCTAGGGGACTTTCCTCCCGCCGATGTAGCTGCCCAGCAAGGAGAGGATAGACCTTCTCTCACATCTGGTGAATTTAACTCACAATTCCTCACTATTTGCTTGTTGAGCCAAATGAGGAATCATTGTTTAACTGACCCTACCCTTCTTTTAACCAGAGCCTCAAAGAGAGCAGCAGGCTTTCAGAGAGGGGGAGGAGGTTGGTACATCTACAGATTCCAGTACCTCCTCGGGCAATAGCAGCTCCAGCACTAGCTCTGAGACAGACTCCTCCATCTCCTTGTCGAGCTCTTCTGAAGGAGGTGGTATGGGCACCGTTTCTGGTATACCACGAAACTTTTGATCTCCTCTGCGGTTGATCGCTGCTTTTACTACTCCACCCTTTGATAATTGTTCTGTGCAGCCACTGAATTAGCCGCCTCCACAGCAGAACTGGCTAAATTGATTTCCTCCGGCACTGCCCCTGAGCTTCCGGCCTACGATGTTGACCTAGGAATTTCTGTTGGGGCCCCAGGAGTACTATCCTCGGCAGTCGGGGTTTATCATACCGGGGTACCCGGTTTCGCCCCAGATTTGCTACCTCCTGTTGGCGGACCAGCCGAGGAAGAGGAGAGAGACATCGCTGGTGTACTACCTCCTGTTGGCAGACCGGTCGAGGAAGAGGAGAGAGACATCGCTGGTGTGCCCCTATTTCCCCCTGCATTTGCCGTTTGTTTGATTAGTTTCACTTACAGAACTAATCATGCTTTTGTCTAAGCAGCAGTTGAAGTCTCAGTGACTTCACCCACTCATCTTCCCCCTCCAGAGACAGTTCCCCTTAGAGAGAGGTCACCGGCCCTTGCACATGAAGGGGCTGATCAGCCATTGAGGGCAGATGCTGCTGCAATCGTACCATCCGGTATTACTTGATGTACAAGCTCCAGCTCCTCTTTTACTCATGTGATTATATCATATCAACCATCCTCTTGCTTTTTGTGCCGGGTAGACGCAGGTTCTACCGTCCTGGCTTCTCAGATAGAGGGAGAGAGCCTTGGGGCGGTTTCTAAGGACTTGAGTGCAGCTTCCCAGGAGATAGAACTACCCAAAGTCACGGCAAGTGAGGCGCCACTGAGGGCAGAGGGCGCGCCCATGCCTAGTAATCACGTTGCGCCGGAGGTCGCTACATGCGTTGCCTCAGAGGTTCCCTTAGGTTTGATGTTTGGCTAGCCTTCTTGTTGAGTCATTTCTTGTTCCTTTTATATTGCCCAGGACTGATATGTTATTTTCCCTCCGCTGTCTTCTCAGGTGCTGGGGAGGAGACTCCGTCAGTTCCAGCGGACTTTCCAGCTTTGGGAGTGGAGTGGCCAGAGGGACCCCAATTCCTGGTGGCTCCTAGAGGCGGCGCCCTAGAGGCGGGGCTCATTGAAAACCTCCAACTCCTTCTACAGATGACTCCGCTCCCCTCAGTAGAAGCCATGAGAGAGCATTTAGCCACCTGTACCAAGGGGTATCATGCGTTCGGGTTCTCCCGAGCTACCTGGATGTCCCGGTTGGAGCACTTGTGGGCTGAATTTGCCTGCCGCCACGTGGCTGAGACGAGGCGGCGACAGTTGCAGTCTTTAATTCAGCAAGAGGAGGAGGCAGTATCTCAGCTCCGCACCAGACGGGAGCATATATCCGCCCAGGCGACGGCAACACAGGAGCAGCTTCAGGTTGCTTCATCTTACGCTGATGAGCTAGTACGGGAGTTGGAGACTCTTCAGCAGCGAGCCCGAGAGGCTCAGAATGCTCGAGACCTTCTGAGGGCGAAGGTGATAGATTTCCAGCGCGAGCTCAGTGGAGTCGAGGAGGTGTTGACACAGCGAGAGACACATCTTGCTGACCTGCGGGCTGATCTCGCCCTTTGACGGCTTTCGTCTCCTCTCTTCTTTTTTTTTTGAATGGGGCTGCATTTAGACCCCGGCCATGTATAGCTTCCCCGAGGGCTTGTCTCGGGACTTTTCTGATTGGCATTGGTGAATAAAGAACAGCATTTGTTGATTTAATTGCCATTCCTTTGCAGACATGAAGACTTTGTCACTCTTTCTTTTTTTTTTCACTTTACCAGTCCTACCGCCCTTTCGGGTTTTCGCCAGGACTGGCCCCCTTTAGCTTTTTCCAGTGCGCCCTTGCGGGTTTTCACACCGAGGGGTTACCCATTTTTGCCTGAGGCGCCCTTTCGGGTTTTCACCTCAGCCAGGTTGAAGCCTTTTTGCCCTTGATTGCCCCTCCCTAATGGAGGTAACTAATCAAGTCTGCTGGGGTATCATTTTTTTTAAACCCCTTTTTTTTTTTTTAACTATAATGCCCAAGGGCAGAGAACTAGACACTCTCTTAGGGACGCATGTGTCACCCAGTGGGACAAAAGGAGTCAAAAGGCAACATCGGTTGGCAGCTCGAGAGAGCATACTGAGGCCATGCTCGATGGGACAAAAGGAGTCGAAAGACAACATCGGTTGGCAGCTCGAGAGAGCATACTGAGGCCATGCTCGATGGGACAAAAGGAGTCGAAAGACAACATCGGTTGGCAGCTCGAGAGAGCATACTGAGGCCATGCTCGATGGGACAAAAGGAGTCGAAAGACAACATCGGTTGGCAGCTCGAGAGAGCATACTGAGGCCATACCCGATGGGCCACAAAAGAGTCCAAAGGTAACATCGGTTGGCAGCTCGAGAGAGCATACTGAGGCCATGCCCGATGGGACAAAACAAACCAAAAGGTGTAATGGATTGGTAGCCCGAGAGAGCATACTGAGACCGAACCCGGTGTGACAAAGGTAGATTCTGACAGCCCTGATGGGATATGGAGGTCAAAACCGCAAGCCGATAGACATGGTAGGTTGGCAACCCGAAAGGGTGTACTGAAGCCAATCCCAGTGGGACAAGATGTGCCTAGAGGCGAATAGGTTGGCGGCCCGAAGGGGACATACTGAGGCCAAACCTGGTGAGATAAAAATGAGCCGAAAACCATAATGGGGTGACAACCCAAGCGAGCATACTGAGGCCGAGCCCAGAGGGACACAAAGGGCAATCGTGGGTTGGCAGCCCGAAAGGGGCATGGGTTGGCTGAGCCCAATGGGGCAGAATATGACAACCTCAGATTGTCGGTGGGACTAGGTGTCATAGAATGACATATAAGGCGTAGCCATGACATCAATATGATGTTTTGGTCGAGACGGGGTGGAGTCATTGACTTAGAGCCACCCTTAAAATAGATAAGGAGAGAATTTTTTTTTTTTCACATTACCAACCTCACCGCCCTTTCGGGTTTTCGTCGAGGCTGGCCCCCTTTAGCTTTTTCCGGTGCGCCCTTGCGGGTTTTCACACCGAGGGGTTACCCATTTTTGCCTGAGGCGCCCTTTCGGGTTTTCACCTCAGCCGGGTTTGTGGCCTTTTTGCCCTCAATCGACCTTCGAAAGTCATTTGAGTCCGCCGGGGCATCAACGTTTTTAACCCCCCCCCCCTTTTTTTTTTTTGTTGAAACCTTCACTGAGGAGAGGTATTGTCGTATGAGGACTGCTGGGGAAACTCTTGCTGTGGCGCGTAGTAGAGTTTCATGTGCTTGCCGTTGAGAGGAGGGAAGGGACTATTGCCTTTGTAGTCGACTACCGTATAAGCCCCTCCTTCGTATACCTTCTGGATGATATAAGGCCCTCGCCAATTCGGTTGGAGCTTCCCACTCGACTTTCCAGCTAAGACCTCCTTTTCCTTGAGCATGACCAAGTCGCCTTTCTTGAACGCCCTGTGTTTGACTAGCTTGTCATAGGCGCGTGCCATACGAGCTTGGTATACTTGCAAATGTTGGTAGGCTTGAAGCCTCTTGCCTTCCAGCGAGGATAATTCCTCTAGCCTTCTTTCAACTTCAGATTGCTCTTGGCCAGGCAAACCTACCTGAACCGCCACCCGATATGAGGCCAACTCAATTTCTATGGGGGTGATCGCCTCGGCACCATATACTAAAGAAAATGGGGAGCACCCCGTAGGGGTCTTATAAACAATCCGATAGGCCCAGAGGGCTTCGTGGACTTTCTCTCCCCAATCTCTTTTGCGACCATTTATGATCTTCGCCAGCAACTTGCAAAGTGTTTTGTTAAAGGCCTCAGCTAAACCATTAGCCTGGGGGTTATAAACCGAGGAGGTCCTCCAATCAATATGGAATTTAGCTGCCATTGCATACACTGTCCTGTTCCTGAAGGGCGTCCCGTTGTCTGAAATAATTCGGCTAGGGACGCCAAATCTATATATAATATGATATCTTACGAAGCGAGCCACTGCTTCGCCCGTAACTTCTCGAAGAGGGATGGCCTCAGCCCAGCGGGAGAAATAGTCTGTGGCCGCCAAAATAAATTTATGTCCCTGGGAGGACGGGGGGAATGGTCCCACTATATCCATACCCCATTCTGCGAACGGCCATGTAGGGGCTGTCGGGTGTAAAGAATTTGGAGGCCTCCGAGGGATTGGCCCAAAGGCTTGGCACTGATGACAGGTGCGAGCGTACTGGTTACAATCCTCGTACATAGTAGGCCAGTAGAAGCCCTTGAGTTTGATATTCATCTTCATCTTTGTCCCAGCCTGATGGGCTCCACATAACCCGGAGTGGACCTCCCGCATAACGGCTTTAGCTTCTTTGGGCGAGAGACATCGCAAAAGCACTGGGTGGTCCTTCTCCTGGACAAGCCTGAAAAGAGTGCCGTCAATCAATCGATATGATGCAGCTCTTCGAAGCAATTGTACCCTTCGAGCTCGTTCCAGAGGAAGCCGCCCGTTCTTGATTTGTATAAGGGGCTCGCGCCAATCTTCTCCCTCGGGAATGTTCCCTTCCTCGAGGTTATGAACTTCGTAAATAGTGAGGCCAGATTCTTGGTCCAGCACACTGGGCATGAGCCTTCGGTGCCTGACCGTTATGTTCAATTCTCCCTCAGGTGGGAGCTTCAATGCGGCCGCTAGTTTTGCCAGCGCATCTGCCTGAGAGTTGCTGCTTCTCGGCACATGACTTATTTCAAAGAGATAGAACTTCTCTTTAAGCCTCATAACGGCCTCATAGTAAGGGATCAGCTCCCTCTTCCGTACATCATAATCACCCAAGACTTGACGGACAACAAGCTGAGAATCCCCATATACTTTGATACATTTGAGCCCCATTTCCAGCGCTAACTGCAGCCCAATGATCAGCGCTTCATACTCTGCCTCATTATTAGTCAAAGACTTCATGAGGGCACAAGAATTATGAAGTATGCCCCCCTGAGGGGATACAAAGACTATGCCAGCGCCTGCTACAGAGCCTGTGAGACCGTCTGCTTTCTTGACGGCTCTGGATGCACCGTCGAAATATAGCTCCCAGAATGGTGTGTCCAGAGACAACACATCTTGTTTAGACTGGGGCGAGATTTCTGCACCCTCTTCTGCATCAGATGGTCGCCCCAGCTTCTCCTCGTCTGGTAACTCGAAGTTGAGAGGGGACTCCTCCGGCACAGGATGTGCTGCCAGAAAATCGGCCATTGCTTGTCCCTTGATCGCTTTACGCGGGACGAAAGTGATGTCGAATTCCATCAAAATGAGAGCCCACTTTCCTAACCTCCCAGAGAGGACAGGTTGGTTGAGCAGATATTTGAGTGGGTCCCATTTGGAAATGAGCTCCACTCAGTGCGCCAATAGATAGTGCCGCAACTTTTTGACGGCAAATACCAAAGCAAGGCACATCTTTTCCATGGGTGAGTAGCGACACTCGGGGCCAACCAGTTTTCTGCTGAGATAATAGAGCGGCTGCTCTTTACCCTCTTCATTAATCTGGGCTAGGAGAGCTCCAAGAGAAGCATCCATGGCTGCGATATAAAGAATGAGGGGCTTCCCTTTGACAGGTGCCCCCAGGACTTGTGGGGTCAAAAGGTATTCCTTGAGCTGCTCAAAAGCCTTTTGACAACTCTCGTCCCAGATAAAGGGCGCCCCCTTCTTCATCAATTTGCCGAAGGGCATGCACCTTCCAGAAAGATTAGAGATGAACCGCCTGATATAAGCAAGCCTCCCCTGCAGAGATCTGAGCTCCGTTATGTTCTTGGGTGGAGGAAGTTCCTTGATAGCTCTGATTTTGTCAGGATCTATCTCTATCCCCCGGTATCTAACGATGAAACCGAGGAACTTGCCACTGGAGACCCCAAAGGCGCATTTCATCGGGTTCATCTTGAGCTGGTATTGTCGGAGTCGCTCAAAGACTCGACGCAGATCAGCTAAGTGATTAGCCCGCCTTCTTGACTTAACGACCAAGTCGTCGACATAGCACTCAACAACATCATGCAACATCTCGTCAAAGATCTTGGTCATTGCCCTTTGATATGTGGCGCCGGCATTTTTCAAGCCAAATGGCATCCTCTTATAATTGAAGATGCCTTTCGGGGCCCTGAAAGCTGTATGATCCTTGTCTTTGATGAACATATGTATCTGGTTGTAACCTGACGACCCGTCCATAAAAGACAGGGCCTCATGACCGGTGGTCATATCCACCATTGTCTCGATGATCGGGACAGGGAAGTCATCTTTTGAACAAGCTTTGTTCAAATCCCGGAAGTCGATGCAGACCCGGACTTGGCCATTCTTCTTTTTGACGGGGACTATATTGGCGAGCCACACAGGATACATGCATGGCTCTATGAAGTCCACATCTAACATTTTGTCGACTTCCGCATTCACCTTGATTTCTAACTCATGGCGCATGCGTCTCTGGGCTTGCTTGACCGGCTTGGCTGTAGGGAGTATAGCCAGTTCATGTTCCGCCACGGAGGAATCAAGGCCCGGCATCTCTTTGTATGTCCAGGCGAAACAGTCTCCGAACTCACTCAAGAGTTGCTGGTATGCCTGTCTTTCTTCCCCGCTGAGGAGGGCACTTAGGAAAGTGGGCTTGTAGTCGTCCTGAGTGCCGAGATTGACCTCGACTAACTCATCGACGGTTGCTTGTCCCCCGTCCTCTAGCTCCGGGGGAGCTGGCTGGAGGTCGACGAAGTCTTCATCTTCGTCAGTGCTGACTTCGCAGATCTCGAACTCCTCCAGTCTTGCCAAGTCGCCGGTGGAAGTTGAGGAAGTTTCCCCCGCCTGCAAATTTTTGATGGGCGCTGACAGAGGAGACGTCATAGCTTCTTTAGCCTCATGGCAAAGTTCTTCAATCGCAGGTTCTTTCTGGGCCTCTTCACCAGAGGATGGTAGAAGTCCTATTGCATTGACTGCATAATGGACTTGAAATTCCAGCTCCTACTCATAACCCAATCCTCGAGTGTCTTTACGAGAGAAGGGTGGTTGCCCCCTGGCCTGAGGAGGATTCCAGAGATTGGAAAAATATGTTTTCTGCGCATGGGTTTGAAGTTGTGGAACTCCCTGCTTCGTGCATATGTGCTTAAGTCGGGGAGGCATATAGGCCATTCCCTGGATAGGCTCCGGCGCTTCATTGGCTGGCGCCATCCACCCGAAGTCGTCCTCCGGCGGGCTTGGCGGTATTAAGTCCCCTCTGTAAAAGACAATCGGCTGAGGCGGCTGGCCGTCTTTACTTCGACCTTTGCGTCTATAAGAAACCACAAATGTCTTCAACTCTTCCACACCATGCTCTTCCTTCACAAAGGGAAGTTGGATGCATTTTGGGGGCAGAGGAACACTATAGTCAATAGCTTGACTAATGAGGTTGGCCTCGAAGTCGACCTTGCGTCTTTCTGCTTGAGTGGGTTTCGACGCTGGCTTGAGACTCAACTGATGGAGCTTCAGCATCTCAAGGTTGACCGTAAAGAGTTGACCTTTCTCCGGTTCAGCTTCCACCTTCTGCTTCCCCTCATTTTGGACTTTATCAGGGATTGAAATAGTGGGCTCCCCGAAGTACAGGGAGGCATCCGCCAAATGGCATTCATTGGGGTGAAAGGGAGCCTGGTCTGCAAAGACAGTATACTGCTTTCCCCCTTTGGAATATTTAAGACACTGATGCAGGGTTGACGGTACGACCCAATTTTCATGCAACCAGGGTCTTCCCAGCAACACCTTATAAGAAGTGTCAGAATTGATAATATAAAACGTCGCCTTGGTGGTGAAGTCGCCCAGGACAAGTTTCACCTTGACACGACCAAGGGCCTCCTCAGAGCCCTGATTAAACCCCGAAATCTTGACGGCGCTGATCTTCTGCAAGTAAGGTGCCAAATAAAGAGACTTGAACGTCTTCAGCGACATAATGTTTACCGCGGCACCCGCATCTACCAAGATTCGGTTGACTTCATGACCATTAATCGTCCCTTTCATGTATAAAGGGCGATTATGACAAGGGGAGGCTAACAACATATCCTTGTCCGTAAAAATAATATTGGGCTTGTAATTCTGCCACATGAGCCTCATAGGGCTTCGGGGTCCTGAAGCACTTTCACAAGTGCCTCCCGAAGGTCCTTACTCCAGGCGATAGCTTCCCATACAGTAATGCTGGTCGGGAACCGATGCATGTGCTGTATGATCTTGCGGTCCGCCCTAGCACGGATTTTGTCAAATGGGGGAATAAGTTTTTCCAGAGTCTTTGGAGCTCCGTAGGGCTTCTCCCGCTTAAACGGACGTTGGCCTTCATCTTGCATCTCTGCTCCTTCTTGAAAGAGTGGCGCCAACGACTCGTCCTGGTCAGAATGACCTGAGGGATCCTCTCCTGAAGTATCGTTGGAAGGACCCGCCTGCTCCTGAGTCGGAGCTGACGAAGAATCACCTGCGGGGACTTCTTCTCTCTCTGAGGAGTGAATTATAAAAGGGACGCCGCCTGTCCTTCGGCTCTCCGGGGTTTTATCAACATTCTCCGAGGATGTAGGGATGAAGGGAACACCCCGTACTCGTGGCGCAGGAACAGGGCCCGATTTTTCTCCTCTGAACATTATAACCCGGTCGAGGGTCAAAGGACTTTCTCGCCCTCGACCGCGGCCTCGACCACGAGCCCGCCGACTCCTCCCTGATCGGCGTTGATATGTAGCCATGGGTGCATGATTTTCTTCACCAGGGGCATTTATATTATCTGGAGGTGGAATAGCCACCATGTTGCATGACAACTCCTGCATAGCTTGTTCGAGGGCTTCCACCGTGAGCTCTTCGTCCTTGTAAAATAACAAAAACTCTTCCGGAATTAGAATCTTCTCGCCGTCTTCAAGACGATGTAGAGTCTCCCGTAGCCAATTGAGGAGCCGGGTCTTGTGCCCGAGCTTCTCCCAGGGGATATATTTATCCAATGTGACCATCCCGGTGGGGCAAGACGGCACATATTCCTCCAGCTGGTCTATGAGCTTTTGCAACCGCTGCACGGGAGTGAGTTGTTTGGAGGCCTCTATGGCAGCTACCTGTTCCGCCTGCTTTTTAAGCCTCCTCTTCAAATTTTTTCTCCGGTTCTTTTCTTGCTTCCTGAGGCGTGCGACCTCCTCTAAAGAAGGGGGAGATGGCTTTGCAAAACCAAGTTGTTTGCCGCCAATATTTTGACTCCCGCGTCGCACTGGTCGTTTGGTATTTTGACCTTCGCGGCTCTTTCTTGGGCCTACTCGAGTCCACTCCCCTGCCTCAAGAGAAGGCTGGAAAGTAGCATCAATCCCCTGAGCAACTATTTCCGATGGCAATTCCTGAAATTCCATCTGGCCGAAATAGAACCCCAAAGGGTCTTGTGGCATAGCCAATTCTTTTTTCGCCGACAGTTGGGAGCTTGTCTGCTTGGTGCAGATTTGAGCCTTAGGCGGGACCCCTGCGACTTTGTCTTTACCCTTGCCATTGACCTGTGGATGGTTGGCGGCAATCTTCTCACGACAGCCGGACTGGGTAGGGGCTTTGGCCGGCCCTTTGATGATCTCCGCAGATCGGGGCTTCTCCAAGATCTGTAACTTGGTTGATTTAGTAGGGAGCTTATACCGGAGATCCAGGACCTTGGCCTTTCCTTTATCAGCTGGCCGAGGGTTCTCTTTTATGACAACGCCGGGCTGGCTCGGCTTGGGTTGAACCTTGGAGCTTCGTCCCATAACATGGCCTCCCGGGTTCTGGGTCTTAGGCCTCTCACGAGTGGTCCTGTCTTTGGTGAGTAACGGGAACTCATCATCTTGCTCAGGCTCACTTGGGCGGGCCAATCGGGCAGAGGCCTCATTTTCCCGTCGAATCTGCTGGAGAGTCTCCTTGGCGGCTTCTGCGAGACGTAACCTCGCCATAAAATTCCCTTGGGTATCAATGACCCGTCTTCGGATGAGGGCTTCAATGAAGTCCTGAACATCCTCACAATGCCGAGTGGGATGAGACACCCTCGCATGGTATTTGCAATAGCGGGGATGACTCTTGGCCGTCTCATTATAATAAGACGGGGGATCATGTGTCAGCACCCATCCATCTTCTAGAAGCTTGTCGAAGATCCTCTCAGTGTCTCCTTTAGGAAAAGAACACTGATGGGAAGGCCGCCAGGCTGGGTACCAGAGCGTAGCCTCAGTCCCGGACTGCTGAGAGTCGTCCTCCCCTGTGGGGGAATCAGGCAGATGGAATGCCAAAGGAGTATGGATGACGTTGACTGAGAAGGTCATTGCCCCCTGCATATGTGGCTGTGGAGGGTGTACTAAGGCATCACCCACATCAACTATCCCTCGCTTAATGAAGTCTTCTGCAAGGTCCTTAAAGGGTTGACAGTTGAAGATGATATGTCCCGCCGCCTCATGATAAGGACAATAATCTTGATAAAATCGGGCTTCAGGCCGCTGGTGATTAATCACCGTTGAAGAGGTCACCAGCTCAGCACGGCAACATGCAAAGTAAATCTGCAAAGTTTGCTCGCGGTGAAAAGAATACAACTTTGTGGACTCTGTCTCCTCTGACGAGCTTGATGAGTCTTCTGATAACCAGCCGTTCGAGCCAGGCCTCTGCGGGACCGGCGGAGGAGCACTTGCCCCTGCTCCACGGAGATTCGCGGGTTGTCCATCCCGGACTTGGGGAAAAGCAGCCAGTTGATTATCCAAATAACGAAGGAATTGCAACAGTTCACGCTGCTCCTGTCTCAATTGATAAACTTCTCGACGGATCTTCCGAAGGAGTCTTCTAACAGCAAGGCATTCCGTCCTCGGCCAGCGCGACGACTCGAGAATGGCTCGAGGCCGCTGACTTGATGACCCAGCCTCGACGGCCTGCAAAGTTGAAACCGGCGCCGCCATATAGACCACATTGGCCGATCGGGTTGATCGACTCCAGTGATGCGGCTGTGGAGGCTCAACCGCGTGACCAAGCATCTTTATCAGACCTTTCTGAATAAGGTCTTCAGCTATGTCTTTAAAGACATAACACTCCGCAATGGTATGTCCCAACCTCCGGTGGTACACGCAGTAGTTGGGGTCATCCGTTTTGTCTACCTCTTCCGGCTTCCGCGGCTCTGGCAAGGAGAGCAATTTCTCTTGCATGCACAAATCAAAGAGCATCTTTGTATGTTCTTTTTTAAAGGAATATGGCTTCTTCATGTTCTCCGCCAAGGCATTACTGGTAGGTTTGGCATCCGACTTCTTGCCACTGCTTTTCGCCTTGGTGCCTCCTTTCTCACCATTTGTCGGGGAGAAATCAACTGCATTGACTTCTTTTCCCCCAGCCGGGCGATCCTTGGGTGCTTTACCCTTAACAGAAGGATGTGTCGGGTGATCCGCGAAGAACATTTCGATCTCCGCTACCACCGAATTGAGTTGGTCAAAGCCCCGGATGTTGGAACCCAAGAGCTTCTCACTGACTTCTGCCGCTAGGCCTCGGCGACATATGGTGATGGCATCCTCTGGCGTGGGAGGGTTATCACAATGCATGCTAACATCCCTCCATCTTTTAACGAAGTCCAGGGCTGTCTCACCTCTTTTTTGCTTCAAAGCGCAAAGTTCCGCCAGGGACACTTTGCGTTCAGCGGTTTGGAACCGGTCCACGAACTTCTTCTGCATATCTGCCCAATCGGTCACCGAGTTGGGCTTCAACCGGGAGTACCATTGAAAGGCAGTGCCCGTCAGAGAAGTGGCGAAATATCGCAGGAGATAGGACTCGTCCAAAGCCAACTCGCCCATGGCGGTCACATAGTAAGCCAGATGCTCATGGGGCGAACCCTGCCCATTGAACTTTTGCAATTTCGGGGCTTTGGGACAGTCTGGAGGAAGCTTCTTGAACTGGTGGTAGAGGGGATAAGGCACACTGTATAAATCTACAGTGGCCACTCCTTCACCATGTTGAGCGAACTTTGCCTCCACAATTCGCTCAATCATTTGCCGCTGGGCCATCATGCTGTCAGCAGGGGTAGTGGAAAACCCCACATTAGGTTCCTGCTGTGGAACCTCGACCTCCAGAGCCACAGGTGACCTGGCCGCCATCGCAGATGCATTGATGATGACTGGAGCCGGAGACGGTTGCGGCTCAACACTGGCAGGTGCTGCGGCAGGCTGGGCAGGAGACTCCTTATCACGCAGGAGTGTTTGTAACAAATTTTTCAACTCCTGGTTCTCACGCCGGAGTTCCTCTAAGGTGAGAGTTTGAATCTCGTCAGTCGGGCCCTCCTCACGGGGGGAATCAACATCTCGACCAGCGCCGTGGACGCCATTCTGACGCTCCTCCTGCTGTACATGGTCAGGCTGTGACGTTCCTGGCAAAAGGGTCGGGTCTAACTGAGGCACGACCCGAGAGACGTGTCTCGACCTCCTCATAGTTTGCAAAGGCTGAGTGAGGTCTTCCTGAGGGGTCTCTGGCTGCTTGTCGGTAGAGGAGACGTAGCAAGTGAACACCCTGACAGTGTCATCTGTGGCTTGGGTCACTCGCCTCTTCCTCGGCGGGCGTCGCGCCGGAGTAGGCATCTCCCCCAGTCTGTCAAAAACAGACGCTCGGGGGACAGGGTGCTGTTGGGTATCCCCCCCTCTTGAATCTCCTGAGCTGGCCTAGGGGGAAGTTGGGCGCACCGGTTTGGGCCGAGTGCGGGACTGCCTTGGCTGCCGGCGAACCTTTGTCTTATGAAGGGAGGAGGGTTCGGCCTGCTCATGAATAGGAAAGCCTTGCCCCGAATGTGACTTAACCCGGTGAGGGCCTTCTTCCGCTCGAGCGCGCTTTATCGCCTGAGCCTCTTCTTTTGTGACCCAAATCTTCTTCATATGGAGCTGCCGCTCCTCAATTGGATTGCCCCCAGACCTGACTCTGGGAACCGCCACCTTGGGTCGGAGCGCAGCGGAGTTCTTCGCTTTTGCTCCCTCCTCCCGGACCTTCCGGAGGAGCTCGAACCTGTTGGAGGTCGGAATGGTGGGGACGTGTCTGTCCCTAGGGATAACCGGCTCGCCTCCGTTGAGCCTAATACGGATGTCCCCAACAAGGATAGTCTTGCCGGAACGCGAAGCCGTCGCGGCGGGCCGAGTTCTGTTCCTTGCCTGGCGTTGCCCCCGCTGAGCAGGGGCGGCCGTTTCGGTGCGGCTACCTCGCCGACGTGGACGGCGCTGTCCCCGTTGGGGAGGAGCGACATCAACAACAATGTGGTTGACCGAGAACATTCGGCCGACCGGATGGACTGAAGACCTGACATCTCCAGTCATAGGCTTCTTGATGGCCTGACAACTCAGGCCTATAATGGATGTCGAGGGCCTGACACCCCCAGTCGTGTTGTCGTGTCTGGCCGACCAGGCTCGGCCAGTTATAGGCGTAGAGGGCCTGACACCCCCAGTCACCGTCTTCAAGACGGCCGATCCGACTCGGCCAGCAGCAGTAGTTGAGGGCCCAACACCCCCAGCTGACATCTTATGGACCGGGCGAGCCCGGCCGATAGCAAGAACAGAGGGCCTGACACCCTTCACAGCGGTCTTCTTGGCCGGAACAGTCCAACCAGCAGCTGGAACTAAGTCGCTCTCAGCGACCGGGACCACCCCTAAAAAGAAGGGGGACCCGACCACCGGGGGAAAATCGCCAAAAGCGACCGGTGTAGCCAGGTAGCCGAACCTGGCGTGGTTAGCAATTACTTGCGGTCCGTAGGTCACCGCTGCCATTGCCTTGATTGCGATGTTCAAGTGCTTGAAACTGACAAGCAGATCGTCCTTCCCTCGTCCTGTAAGAGAGAGAGTAATAAGAACCTCGAAGAGGTTTAAGCCTTCTGTTGTCAAAGAGAAGAAAGGCGGGAAATGTCCCACCGGGCGTGCCAGTCTGTTTTATCGAGACGAAAGCGCGTCCCTCTCACGGTATTATGAGATTATGATGGACGGCATTTTCTGTTATGAACGGATACTCCTTTTTTTTTATTACCCCGAGCGATCTTATGCATTTAGGGTTTAGAAGTTTCTTGTGATCACGGGATGGATTCTCTCTGAGGAGGCGAGGGTATACATGTAGAGCTTACATGAAAGACCGATATCCGTCCTGTGGGGTGCGCATTGTATCAGGCGACATGGGTTCGAGCACTGGACCTTTCCCCACTGACCGTGGTCAGTGTTGATTTACATCGGCGTAATGTCCGAACACCTTTGTTTAATTGACAATAAGAAGGCTTAAAGATCTACCCCATGGGTTCAAAGAAAAAGAGAGGACGTATGTTGCTTAAAATGTCGTGTCAAGCTCTTAACTCCCAGCGGGTGACTGCAAAGTGGAGAAGGCGGAAGCCAGTAGGAGACCTGGTTGAACAGGCTAAAGTTGACCGTTAGAGCTTAGCTGCTAATCCAGGCTCTAGGGATACTTTGGTAATTGAATGGTGTTGACGTCATGAAGGGCATAGAGGTCAGGGAGCCGGAAGAATGTCCAAGGTTGTATAAACATCCATACATGATTAAATGCCCCACAGGGGGATATACACAATTTTTCATTGAAGAGGGTTTATTTGTAACTTGTTAAGCTGGCACGCACCGGGGGCCGCATTATAAGGAAACTTTGTAACATTACAAAAGAGCGTCGACGAATCGTCAACTGTACAAGAAGCCGTCACACTCAAACGGGCATGCTTCGATCCCGATGTCTTTAAGAGGGGCATTTTAGTCATTATATCATTTTAATGACTAATAAAATGTCCATCCATTTTCTTAACATACGGAGAACGAGACCCGGAGGATCGACGTTAAAAAGCCCATATGGGGGCATAAATACAACTCACACATAAGATAGGTTTTTCCGTTGAGTCCACATAGGGGCATAAACGGGAAAAGCCAACCAAACTTACAACCGCCCGCATAGGGGCGTATACATAAGCCCCGGGGAAGTGACATACCCCAAGTGGGCAAAAACAACGAACAATTTCTCCTTGCCGAACTCTAAGTCTCCTTCCCCCCCCGGTGGGACCCCATAGGGGCTATTTATAGAAGGTAGGGGACCGGCCCGGGGTGGGTCGGACCCGGGCGGGTTAAGACCACCCCGGGCAGGTCACTCTCCCTTTCCTTCCCTCTTTTTTTTCTTTTTGCAAATTTTTTTTGATGTGGATAGGTCGCGGGCCTGTCCTGCCCCGGGCGGGTCCGCCCGGGGGCGCGGCACCCCGGGCGCGCACCCGGCGACCGCCCGGGGTGCGACCTGCCCGGGGGCGCGGCACCCCGGGCGGGTCTGCCCCATCCGCGCAGCCGCGGGGAACCGCCCGGGGGTGATTTACCCCGGGCGGGGTTCCCTCTCCTCGGGTGGTCCAATCTCCAATTTAAAAGCGTCCGTACGGCTTTGACAGCGACTTTTCCGCATCTTCGACTCCGTCCGGGCACGTGGAAGAGAGGAAACTTCCTTCCGAGCTTTGTTCGTCGTCTTCCACGCATCGTTTGTCCGACGGGGGAGGAATTTTTGATCCCGCGAGACGTGATACACGCCGTCGGGATATTAAAAAGGTGTGCATAGCACGTTCTCTTGCCCCTAGGGCTTGATTTTGTTGATTTCACCCGGCACCACATGATTGCAATAATCTCCGTGGATTTATCACGGGTTCTTCTCGCTTCTATGGAGTAGAACGGGTTGGACTAAGCCGACGCCGACAGCATGAAGCCTCCGTGCTTGCATGTATATTTTTCCGGTTACAACAACGGCAATAATAATACACATGAAGGGACCGTTTTACCCCTAGTGCAGAGAGAGAGAGAGAGAGAGAGAGAGAGAGGACGGGGTGAGATAGAGAGAGAAAGGCGGCTTGCCGGAGCGACCGGGCATGCTATCCTCCCTGTTCGGCACCTACTTGCCGGGGGAAAAGATGAAGAGGGAAAGCAGCTACAATTTCTGGTGAGGGCGCAGGGAGTGAAGAGAAAGAGAGAGAGGGCGGAGTGAGAGAGTGAGTGCCGGAGGGGGTCGCCCCCTCTGGCGTCAGCACCCCCTGCGGGTGCACAAGAGGGAGAGAGAGAGAGAAGGGACAAAGCGTGAGAGAGAGAGAACGCGGGAGGGGGGAGAGCGCTGGTAGGGGAGGCACCCCGTGCCAGAGAGAGAGAGAAGTGTAGAGATAGAGAGCACGCAGGAAGGAGTAGGGTACCGGACCCCCTCTAGCACCGGCACCCCCGTGGGTGCAGACGACACAGGAAGAGAGAGAGAGAGAGAGAGAGAGTGAGGGAGCGTGAGAGAGAGGAGAGAGAGCGCCGAAGGGGGTTGTCCCCTACGGTGTCGGCACCCCCTACGGGTGCAAGAGAGAGAAAGAGGGCATGAGCCCCAGCCCACCATAGACGATGACGCCGACGCCGGGCACGATCACGCCGTTCGTGGACCAGCTACGAGCGGCATGCCGGCCACACCCAACTCCAGTGCCGATGCAGAGAGAGAGAGATGAGAGAGAGAGAGGGAGGAGCGAGGAGATGGAGGAATAAGGGAAGTCGCTATGAATCGTAGCAACTTTCACTTGAAGTCGCTCCGACTCGGAGCTACTTTCAGGTTTCAAATTAAAAAAAAAAAAATTGAGCTCGTTCCCACTCGAGGAGAGTTCCACTCTCTCTCACCCCTCCTCTCCGGTTCATCTCTCCTGTCACCCTCTCCACCGACCCACCCCCTCTCTCTCCATGCATCCCCTCTTTTTCTCTCTCTCTCTCTCTCATCGCCTCACTCTCTCGGCCCCCCACCATCTCTCTCTAGATGGAGAGGATGCCAGTGCCGGAGGGGGAGATCCCCTTCGATGCCCTCCTCTCTCTCTCACTCCTCTCTCTCTCTCTCTGTGTGTGTGTGTGTACCTCTATACGGAGTGCCGACACCGGATGGGGTGGAGGGGTGGCCTCCTCCCTATGTGCTCTCTCTCTCCCCCACACCTCTCTCTTACCCTGCGGTAGTTTAACCAAAGATTTCCACCTCTCACCCACCTTCGGTTAACCGGGGTAAAGGCTCAGTCACGGTAGGGGCACAATGGCTCATTCTTAAGGATTTTGGGGGTATTACGGTAAATACGATAAAGGTGGGGGTGTAAGGGTAATTTCACAAGATTCTAGAGATATATGGGTAATTTTCCCAAACAATATACTCCATCCTTCTTCATGTTTTTCTCAATGAGCAAAGCTGATCAGAAATGAAACCACTTCTTGTTGTTGGACTTCATATCTATTGACAGATTTATCATTAAATTTTGCAGGTAATCTGCCACTTTGTGTGCTATTCTATCAGGTTTCTTCACTCAAAGGATCTATATTTCCAGTTATATTGCCAGTTATATTGTTCCCACTCTCAAACAAGCTTGGATTTCCCTTATCAGTCTTTTCCCTTTTATGTTTTTAGATGGATGAAGTTTTTTTGGGGTAGGTATTTTTTTTTAAAGGGGAGGGGAGAACTCGGGACCTCCCCCAAAAAGGGAGGTGGTGAGACCACGGCAAGCCATGGACTCAAATGAAATTAATGGCTCTAGATCTTTAAAATGCCTCTCTCTCTCCCCCCTCTCTCTTGGTGACATGTTGTTGAACATGTCATTTATCTCGAATAAATGGAGACAAATAAAATTAAATTCGTTGAATGACGACTGAAAATTGGTGAAAAGCCGAAGCCGTCATGAGACGGGGACAAATATGGGCTCTCGAGAACCCCCGCCGGAAAGACGACATGAAATAAAATATTTTCGCAGCAAGCGGGTACTCGAAGAAATTTATTATTATGACTTACAGCGTGTTCGAGCTCGAGCGGGAAGAAATCCTTGAAGGACAAAGTCTCCCCACGCAAACAACGCAAGAAACGAAGGCACATTAGCACAAATCCCGGATACGTCGCTTTCCTCCCACGTAGAAGCACAAAAAATAGGAAGAAATTTATTATTATGACTTACAGCGTGTTCGAGCTCGAGCGGGAAGAAATCCTTGAAGGACAAAGTCTCCCCACGCAAACAATGCAAGAAACGAAGGCACAATAGCACAAATCCCGGATACGTCGCTTTCCTCCCACGTAGAAGCACAAAAATAGGAAAAAAATAAAAAACGGGGACCTATTTATAGGCCAGCCCCCCTCTTGGTCCTCATGGGGGTCACCCGACCCGGGTAAGCTCCCGCGGGAGCCTACCCAGTCCAGGTTAGGCTCCGCAAGAGCCAACCCAGGTCCGACAAGCCTTGCAGGGCTTGTCCAGGCCAGATAGGCTCCTGTGGGAGCCTACCCGGTCCGGGTATGGTTCTGCAGGAGCCCTCCCAGCAGTCTTGTCTAGCCGGATAGGCCATGCGCGGCCTGTCCGGCCTGGGCGGGGCCGCGCACCTTGTCCGGACCGGACAAGCCCTCCGCAACCTTGTCTGGGCCCGGTAGAAGCCTTGCGGCTTAACCGGGTTGGGGAGGCCACCTGTGGGTGCTTACCCGACTGGGTAAGCTCCCAAGGGAGCCCATCCAGCCGGGTGTGCCCCAAAACCCCTTATCTTACCCGGTTAAACATCCTTGGCCTATAAATACCCCCTAGGGGGCCACCTAAACACAGACAGAGTACAAAGCAAACTCGGAGCTCTCATGAAGACTGGTGTCTTTGTGTTTTGTGCCTTAAGGGTATGTAAAAATAACCTTGTGATGGCAGTTATGCCCTTGTGCATTTTTGTAATGTAGTTTCTTGTATTTTATGGGAAAAATCATGTAATTATGAAAATATATCTAAAATTACAAGAAAGCCCCTATAATGTTATAAAATTGCATAAATGTCCTATAATATGCAAAAATGATAGATACGTCCTTGCATTTGTGCAGAAAGTTCTGTAAAGTCTACAATTTGTCAAAAATGTCTTGTATTTTTCAGAAAAGTTTTGTAAAGTTTTGTAATTGTTGGAATGCCTTGTATTTTATAAAAATGTCTATGGTTTACAAAAATACCTTGAATTTTTTGTGAATTGTGTAAGCATCCCTCCCCTATATGGGTGTCTTGTACACATGTTCTCATCTCACCGAGATCAACTCACGGCCTTCATCCAACAGTCCGGCAGTGATACTCTCGGTGATCTGGCGGCTTAGTTGCGATGAAGTCTGAAATTAATTCTCCGGCAAAGGTCCGAAAGTCTGATGAAGATAAGCTCCAGTCTAACCAACACGAACCCAAAAAAAAAAATCGATGTCCAATTGCAATTAAACCCTAGCCAATATCAAACTGCAATTAAACCTTAGGTAGTACTAAATTACAACCAAATTCTAGTCAGTACTAAACTGTAATTAAACTCTAGTCAGTACTAAACTGCAATTAAACCCTAGCCAGTATCAAACTGCAATTAAACCTTGGCCAGTATCAAACTACAACCCAACTCTAGCCAGTGAGAAACTAAAGACAAACCTAAGTCAATACAAAACTGCAAATATGCCCCTACTCATACCAAATTACAATCAAACCCCTTGGATTGTGCTAAACTGTGAATGAGCCCTTA
Organism: Amorphophallus konjac; assembly: GCA_022559845.1. NCBI lineage: Eukaryota > Viridiplantae > Streptophyta > Magnoliopsida > Alismatales > Araceae > Amorphophallus > Amorphophallus konjac. The sequence goes on along the minus strand of CM040121.1, from coordinate 553,078,401 downwards.
GCCAGTGCCTAATTTTCCACTTAGGTCATTGTTGGACACGGAATATGTATTCAAAATTTGTTTGGTGTTCTTTTTGAAAAGAAACATTTTTTATATGAGAGTTTATTCCGTGGGTGCGCATCGTATTAGACGATTTGGGTTCGGGTGTTGGACCTTTCCCCACTGACCGCAGTCAGTGTTGATTTATATCGGTCTAACGTCCGAACACCTTTGTTTGACTGTCAAAGAAATCTTGAAGTCCTCTACATAGGTTATGATGTTGAGGGCATGCTCGCTTGGGTGACTCACAATTATCACTCCTTCACCACCTACAGACTGACGGAACTAGGGTTTCATCAAAGGCCTCTTAAGTTCAGGCAAAATCTTAGAATTTAGAAGCATGAATGCAATTCTGCAGAAGCCATAGGCATTTTTGAAGTGGCGGGAGGTTTCTTGGACCCTGGGGGTATTTTGGTAATTTTATATTTTCAGGGGCTATTTTGGTAATTTTATCAGGCCAGGGGTGTTTCTAAAATTTCTGGGTTGGAAAGAAAGTAGGGTAGGATCCCTGACTTCCTAAGGCGCTGAGGCCATTTGTGAAGGGTTTTAGGAGATAGTAGGCCATTTCCATGTCATAGGGGTATTTTAGTAATTTTATCAGACCCTCTATAGACCTAACTTCAAGATGGCACCCCAGTATAGGACTGAGCTGGCAGTGTCCCCGAACCAAAGGAGTGACGAGGGGCTTCATAGAAGGCGCATATGTGTCAATTTGCAAAGGTAGGGGCATGTATGCAATTTCTTGAAAGTCAGGATTTTCTTATAATTTTCTCTGACTAGTGTGCAAAGAAAACCTGCAGAGTACATTAAATATATTTAGGGCCCAAGTGGGTATAAGGGTTGTCGGCCAGTTGTCGATTGTACATCACAAATATCCGCACTAACGCGAGAAGTAGGAGCGTAGCCCCAATTACAAAAGATTGCAGGGTAACACTGCAAACAATAGGACTTTTGTTTCTCGCAATCCCAGGGAGGACATTTCTACAATTATCTCATTATAGGGGCGGAACTACATAATTTAGCCGTCCCGAGACGTAAAAACTCACAAACATAGCCCGCAGAGGGGCATAATTACAAACATACCCCTTATGGGCATAAATACAAGACTCGGGGATCACCTACCCCTTAAGGGTCAAAACAACAAACAATTTGATGCTAACTCGATGCTTGATGCATGTTCTTCGATCTCCACTTGATTGCCTCCTTCTAGACCCCCAAGCGTCTATTTATAGAAGTTGGAAGGCTACCCGGGGATGTTTGAACCCGTATGAGGTGAATGGGCTAAAAATGACCTCGAGAGGGTCTTTTTTTTTCCTTTTTTTCCTTTTTCTTTTTTTTTCTTTTTCTGCGAGAGAGAAAGAAGGGGCCAGGGTCAAATGACCCTGGACCCACCCGGGGTCAAATGACCTCGAGCAGGCCCGCGCGGACCTGCCCGTGGTCATTTGACCCCGGTTGACCCATGGCAAGTCCTACTCGGGGTCATTTGACCCCGAGCAAGGCCCACCGGGGTCGCGCGACCCCTGGCAAGTCTCCCGGGTCGCGCGCACGCCTCCCCGGGGTCGGGCGACCCCGGACGAGTCTGCTCGACCCCGGTCGGGTCTCCGGCGCTGGCTTTTTGTATAAACCCTGGTTTTGGGATTTTTTCAGCCCTTTTTCTCGCAGCACGCCGGGTGGAGAGAGAGGAGAACACCCCCCTTGTTCGTTTGTCGTCTTCCCCGCACTGTGGGCCGCGAAGAGGACATTTGTGCTTGTCCGAGTTGCGTGATACACGTGCGTGGGACTTCTTCGACGGTGAGTACACCATCCTTTGCATCTCCCTCCTTGCTGCGAAGTTTTCTTTGTTCATGTTGAGCACCCGAGAGATAAAAACCTCTCCTTTTTAGGGTTTTGCTCGGAACCACGCGATCCTGACAATCGTTGTGATTTAATCCGGTTCCCGACCACCTCGCTTACTGCGAGGAGTCTATAATTACATAAATATACGGGCACAAGTCCCGATGTGTGGAAATATTCCACAGAGTGACGATAAGCCGAATAGTGAACCCCGACCGACTCAAGGGTACTATCTCGATTTATCCGTGACAAACAATGGGTGCAACAGTCATAAATTCGTTCATATCCCTACATATTTGCCCTACCCTTAGACTAAATCACATAAAGAGCCTCATCCATTCGAAAGTGTTTGTTGTTGCAATTGCAAATATGCCCTCATTATCACAACTGGTGTCGGAAAGGTTAATGATTTCTTTGACAGTTAAACAAAGGTATTCAGACTTTACGCCGACGTAAGTAAACATTGATTGCGGTCGGTGGGGAAAAGTCCAGTATCCGAATTTGAAATCGTTTGATAAATTTGACTTGCGGGATTAACATTGCACATGCTATCTAAATAGCTAATAAATGTGCACAAATGTTCAATCAATGGACACCAAATAACTAATTTCTTTGAATATTCAATGTCATTTATTTAATTTATTTTATCCGTTAATTCCCACATGATAAACACATATCTTAATGCTTATCAAGTGATACATTTCATCATCTGGCAGTTATGCTATATTTGATAATGATATGCAAACATAGACCTCATATTTTATTGCATGTAAGTTTTGACATGCAAGTGAACAACTGTCTGCTTAAATTTTATATTTCATGCTAGCTTAGTAACAAGTCAAAAGTTCGTAAAAGGAATGACTTTAAAGGAACTTTTTTTGGTGAAACACTTGTAGTTGTACCACCAGTTTCATCGCAAAGGATTTGACATATGCACTATATGTAGGAGTTCACCATTAATGTGAAATGGATGCTGCTTGCAAATCCATCCCAAGAGTGTCCATCTCTACTTACCTAGTTTTCTTTTTCCCATTAGGCATGAGTCAAATATGGGGATTGGATGTCTACTATACTGTCTTCAAGTCTGAGTAACTTGTAGGAAACAATGCATCTGTATTAGATCTTGTGCTACTTCTCCCAAGAGTAAGCTGTGATTTTTTTTTTTACTTGGAGCAGAATCCACTTCCATATATTGCCCGTTTTCCCAAAGCAGATGTCCTTACTTCAAGTGATCAGCTAATACCGACTGTCACTGATGACAGCTTGGACATTTGGAGCCTAGGTGAATAATAATTGTATCAGCTTAATTTGTATTATCGTAATTCCTTTCTTTCTTCTGACCAAAATCTTCTGTGTTACAGTTACTGGTGCATTTAACATAGGGATTTTCCATTGGCGTCCAACCGAACCAGCAAAGAAGCTAGCCAGAGAATGGAAGGATCTGCTTCTATCCGATGATACCATATGGGATCAGAATGGTTTTAATGAGCTTGTGCATAAAGTCTATGGACCAGCTGTTAAGGATGCAAATGACCTTGTCTATACTTTCGATGGAACACTCAAACTGGGGATCTTGCCAGCGAGCATATTTTGCAGTGGTCATACATATTTTATTCAGGTAGGATTACATGTTTTCATAGTTCATTTTTATGGAACTTACATGACAAAATTGTTCTTCTCCATGTAAATACCAATTAAATATATTTCTTGAAGGACCATGCCTGCTCACTGCATCAATAGGTAACATCAGTGGTTTTGATTGCTTACTTATGCATGCATCACTGAATTCATGCATGGATCTAATTTTTATCATAAATGTATATTGATTTGGATTCAGTGAGATATATTTGTTAACTGTATGAACAGGCACAATATCAGCAGTTTAGATTGCAACCTTATGCAGTGCATACTACATTCCAATATGGTGGGACTGAAGGAAAGCGTCACCGTTTACGTGAAGGGATGGTTTTTTATGATCCTCCAGAATATTATGATAAACCAGGTGAGATTATGTAACATTTTGAGATCTAAAATATATGGGTGGAGATTCTGCTAACATTCAATTTGTGAACCTTTGTATGCTTCAAATTGTACTAGTAGGAGTTCACAATTCATAGAATCACATACCTATGTTCTCTGTAAACCCTTTCCAATCCCTGGGGAAAATCATGGGATGCCTTTTCCCTATGCATTCAGTTTAAACTGTAACAAGAAAATTAACTTCCTGAATTGACTAGACTGCTCATTTTGCAATTCCAATGTGATAGTGTCGCAGAACACTGCACATTGATACAGCTAACATCATGCTGAAAATATTCAGGGAACTTTGTAAAAAGTCATATGATCCTGAGGTAAGTCCGAGCTGACGCAATTGCTTGATGGGATTAATCTTTCCAACCATGACTATGAGCAAGTCATTTGCATGTCTTCAATCATTTGGATCATGGTTTGTCATATCGGATCTCGGCTTCGTCTCAGGGGGGTTGGAGAGAAGAGATTTTGGAGAGATCTCGAAAAAATCTCGAGAGATCGGGTTCGGTGATTTCAGAAAATTTTTCATATGTATAGCCTATTTCTAAGAAAATTTTATTTTTTTATACTAACCACTCAATTTCACAAACAAGTTTTTGTAATTGACAACTCAATTTTACCAAATAAAGAGTAATGATAACAATAACAAATCTATTCACATGCACTAATGTCAATATACATTAAAAGTTACACAAAAAGAGATGCATAAAATGGTACATGAATCACAAATGAAAGAATACATAAAAAATTATCAATAATAAAAAGAAGAGCGGTGTGCCTCAATCTCTCTCTCTCTATCTTTGTCTCCCCCTCTCTCTCTATATCTATCTCCCTCTCTCTCTCTCTCTCTCTATCTCCCCCGTCTCCATCTGTCTCCCCCCTCTCTCTATATCTGTCTCCCTCTATCTCTCTCTCTCTCTCTCTCTCTCTCTCTCTCTCTCAGTCTCTCTGTCTCCGTCTTTGTCTCCCCCCTCTCTATATCTATCTCCCTCTATCTCTCTCTCTCTTAGTCTCTCTCAGTCCCCCGCTCTCTGTCTCCCTCTATCTTAGACAGATAAGGAGGAGACGGAGGGGGGGGAGAGAGACAAATAGACAGACAGAGAGGGTGAGAGACATACAGGGAGAGAGAGAGAGAGAAAGAGAGTGTGAGGGAGTGTGGGAGAGAGAGAGAGAGTGGGAGATAGAGATTGAGAGAGGGTGAGAGACAGAGAAAGAAAGTGGGAGACGGAGAGAGAGAAAGAAAGTGGGAGACAGAGAGAGGGCGGGAGGAGAGACAGACATAGAGGGACAGAGAGAGAGAGGGTGGGAGATAGAGACAACGTGAGAGAAGAGACTAGGGGCGGAGAAAGACAGAGAGAGACGGAGAGAGAGGGTGGGAGACAGAGAGAGGGCTGGAGAAGACTCAGGAGACTCGGGGGGGGAGAGAGAGGATGGGATCTCCCTCCCTCCCTCCCTTTCTCTCTCTCTCTCTCTCTCTCTCTCTCCCCCACACATACATCCACCCCCCCTACGGAGAGAGGGAGGGAGACAGATGGGGAAGGAGGAAGACGGGGGCGGGGGAGAAGAGAAAAACACATACCGGAGGGGGAGACACCTGATGCCCGATCGCCCGTCCACTCGGAGATTCGACACCGGCGAACTCGGTCGTACACCTCTCGCCGGCGATTGGGCCAACCGGACGGTGGGGAGAGTCACCTAAGGCGGTTCCGGCGAGCTCGGGCAAGAAGACGCAGTGAGAGTGTCGGGGTGAGAGAGAGAGGGCTCGACCGGGAGGCGAGGGGCGGGGGGTTTAAAGGTTACAGGTTACACTTGCACCGGTTTGGGGGACTTTAAAACCGGTTCACCCTTTCGAGACTGCCCGGCCCAGACGTGTCGAGAAACGTGGGAATTGGCCTTTCCGTTTCTCGCGGACGTGGCTAGACATATCTCGACTAGATCTCACGAGATGGCATTCCATGATTTGGATTTTATCCTCTTATATATAGCAAGGATTTGCAACTGATATATTCCACCACCATAAACAAAAATAGATGGAAGAGACTAGAAAGCCAAGTCTGAAGGAGTGGACACCCAATATCCCCAACCTACACAAGATGGTCAGCACCATTTATCTAATGAAATCCACATTGATTCAACACCATCATCAAGCCTTATCCCATCCTTTTGGTTTTGCTTAGAACCCAGAGAACAGACCCCCTGAAGGTTCTTCTCTGCATGCTCAGCCCAATGTCAACCTCATATCTTATTTGTACTATATCACGAGGTTATTTTCTCTATCATCATTGTCGCTATTTCTGATTTTTCTTAGATAATTTATGCCAGGTGGTTTCTTATCATTCAAGCCACATATTCCTAAGAAGCTCTTACTGGATGGAGAACATACAGTTGAGACTCATTTTGCTTTGGTTAATTACCAGGTATATGTAATGCAGTAGGCTATCCAAAAGTGCAGCACACTATGGACTTCTCTTTGGTTTACAGTTTTATATTTTAGGATCAATTGACATTGGGCATGTGTTTCGTTGATCATTTACCTATTTCCAGATGAGACAAATAAGAACTGCATTTGCCATCAGTTCACTATTGAACCGGACTCTGGTGAGTTATGAAAGTCCTACTCAGTTCCTTCAGTTGCAAATGTCATTATTATTAATAACGGCATAACCATTTTTTTATTGTGGAAGAACCAAAATTCATGCTTCAATTGCATGTTAAAAAGAATTGCACATACGCATGAAGAAAAAATGTGATATTATTTTCAAAATCGTTATGTCTGAATTTCCAAGAATGCAGGCTCTAGAATGCATTTCGGAGTATCCTCGTTGGTTGAACCATGCCAAGAAATCCTGACATTGATATAAGCAAGCGGATACTTAGGACGAATCTGGAAACCAGTGGCTATGAAGATAGGGTTCGGCTAGAGTCTGGGGCTAGATCCACATTGACTATATTCAGAGCCCATGAGCAACACAAAATGCATGTATTGCATATCACACCCCATGGTTCTTGCGTGTTTGTCACATCCATGTTTGTCTCAGATTATCCTAATTAGAGGGGAAAAAAGGAAGGGAAAGAGGAGTCTCACTTTTTTGACTTTGCAAAAGCACGCACGGTGGAATTAAGAATATCTCACATCTCATTTTACAACTTACATGGTATCCTAGACTATAGCCTGACATTTACTTTTATTTTGTAGGTGATGCCTCCAATATGGTGTCGGCTTGATAGACTATGGTTTGGGCATCCTGGAGTTTTGCCTGGGACAATGTCCAGGCAACCCTTCCTCTGCCCTTTGGATCACGTATTTGAGGTATGGTCATATTCTGAGCAACCAATAATGATAGTTTATAATTATTGAAGTCCATAAGCCATTTCTTTGTTCCTTTGTACTTGTTAGAAAAGACTTGTACGCTTGTCTAAAGAACTTCAATTATCTCATCATGGCTGGATATGTTCAGTTTCAAGTATAATTCCTATCTAAGACATTCTGCCTAGTATGCATTCGGAGCAAGGGGGTGTTGCATTCTCAGCTTTCTGGGGCAACGAACAATCACGAGAAATATTCGCCCCCCCCCCCCAATGAGAAATATTGGGAAATAATTCATTGGAAGGGGAAAAAATACTCATTTCTAAACTTCATAGGAAAATGGTTGGAAAATAAAAACTGAAAGGCATGTGTTTGCATTCTCACGCAGAGTGAGGGAGTGAGGAGTATAGAAACTAGAGAGGTTGTAGCCAGAGTGAGGAGTGGTTGAGAAAATATTCCCCATGTTCTATTTACCATGGGGAGAGTGGAAACTGGAAAAAAAGAATTTGGAGAAAAAGAATATTCTGAGAAAATGGGAAAATGCTTTCCTAACTTACATTTTTCTTGTGTTTGCAAAACACATTTTTTGCATTCTCACGCAGAGTGAGGAGTGAGGAGTATAGAAACTAGAGAGGTTGTAGCCAGAGTGAGGAGTGGTTGAGAAAATATTCCCCATGTTCTATTTACCATGAGGAGAGTGGAAACTGGAAAAAAAGAATTTGGAGAAAAAGGAATATTCTGAGAAAATGGGAAAATGCTTTCCTAACTTACATTTTTCTTGTGTTTGCAAAACACATTAAGAAAACAAAAGCATGAGGAAGTTTTAAGTCACAGAATCCCCTTTTTTGTTTCCAAATATCATTGTTTAACTCTGAAAAATTCCCCAAACCCGGAGGGACTCCCTCTGGGTATTTCAAATCCGGAGGAACTCCTCGGGGTATTGTTAAACCCTAAACCGTATAAAAATAAAAGGCCAAAGCGGGAGGGACTCCCTCCGGGTATTTCAAACCCGGAGGGACCCCCTTTGCCTTTGGGTATTGTTAAACCCTATAAAAAAAGAACCCAAACCCGGAGGTGGTCCCTCCGAGTATTTCAACCCGGAGGGGGTCCCTCCGGGTATTGTTAAACCCTAAAAAAAAAAAAGAAAAACTCGGAGGGACCCCCTCCAGGTATTGTTAAACCCTATAAAAAAAAAAAATCAAACTCCCTCCAAGTATTTCAAACTTAGAGGGACCCCCCTCCAGGCATCTCTCAATCTCTCCACCCCTTTTCCACTTATGCCCTCCTTATTTGAGACCCAGAGGGGCTAAAATGTCCAAAAGCCTATTCATCTCCCTCTGAGTAACTCCTCTCTACTACTATAAATAGAGGAGGAGTTGGCCATGGGAAGGGAGCTTGCATCTTTCGCCCCTTGGAGCCCTTGGAGAGGTTGGCGCAAGGAGGAAGGAAGACTTGTAGTTTCTTGTGAAGGCTTGAAGACTTGAAGACTTTTGTTGTTTGCAAAAGCTCACAAAGGGTATGATGCATACATGCCCCTAACCTTGGAGATATGCCCTTGTTATTATAAAAATTTGCTAAAATGATGGAGGAACCATGTGAATTTCAGAAATAGCCCAAGTCCATGGAGAAACCTTAAAAATTATGGGAAAACCCTATTATGTTCAGAAATTGCAGTTCTACCCCGACATTTTGCGAATTTGTGGAAATGTCCAAAAAATATGAAAAAAATCTGAAATTTTCATAAATTGCATAAAAGTTTTTTGCTGCTCAGAAATTGCACTTTTACCAGTAACTTATCACAAATTTCAAATAAACCCCTTGCTCAAGAGAAAATTACAAATAAACCTAAAAAGGGTTCAAAATTGCAATTATGCCCAAAAATGGTTTGGAATTCTAAATATATCCAAAAAAGGGTTTGAAATTGAAAATATATCCAAAAAGGGTTTGAATTACAAACATACCCTAAAAGGGTTCGAAATTACTAATATGCCCCAAAAAGATCTAAAATTACATAAACACTCCTGTGGTGAAAAATTATAGAAATACTCCTGATAGCAGGAAAGTTCTAAGAATGCCCTATGTTTATGAAAATTGCATAAATGTCCTCATCTTCTCAAGATAAATTAAGAATTGCAAATATACCCCCCCCCTTGTGCAGAAATATCCTTTATGGACATCAAGTCAACTTAGTGGTCTAATCTTGACCAGGAATAAATCTGATCGATGGTCAGATCATGACCGAAAGTCAATTTGACAGTTTGATCGTGGTCGTATTGGCGATTAAATTGTCTAATCAGGATAAAATTCAAAATTAATGGTAAGATTTCGATCTGTAGTAAATCTAACTGTCAGCTCTTGACCAACCTTAAATCTAACGGTTAGATCAGGATCCAGAGCAAATCCGATGGTCAAATCTTCACCAAACTCAAGACTAACACTTAGATCTTGATCTAGAGTCAATCCAATGGTCGGATCTTGATCGGGAGCAAATCAAGCAGCCTAATTGCGACTGGATACAAAATCCATTAGTCCGATTGTAGAGAGAAGCAAATAGGATGGCTTGATCTTGACTAAATATAAAATCTAACAGATCATAACCGAATGTAGATCCAATGGTGGATTTATGACCGAATGTAATCATTTGATTAAGGTTTCATGTACTATGTATAATGAATGTAAGGAATGAAATATTCAATTTTCTCCTGCAAATGTGTATCTCTAATAGATAATCCCTTTGATCAAATCTATTAGATAAAACCCTCAATATCATTAACGGATATTGTAGAGGTTAGGGGTGTCTTTGACAGTTAATCAAAGGTGTTCGGACTTTATGCAGATATAAATAAACACCAACTACGGTTGGTGGGGAAAGGTACAACACACGAATCCTAAATCGTTTGATAAATTAAATTCACGGAATTAATAATATACATGCTAATCAATTAACTAAAACATGTGTATATTTATCCTACAAATAGATATAAAATAAATTTCCTGTGTGAAACAATCATTCACCATCACTATCAGTGCTCTCTCTCTCTCTGATGTGTGCTGATGCGTCTGAGAGTGTGAATTCTCATTTCTCTATGATTGTGCATCTACAGGCATCCGTATGCATGTGTATATGTCTACCTCCATAAGATTACAATCATCCACTCCAACCAGCCAGTTTTCTACAATTACACCCTGTGCATAAGTTCACAACAACCAATGGCTCTGTCTGGTGGGGAAGTGTAGTAGATAGGTCAATGGGAAAGCAACCATCTTATAGCCCAAAGTTATAATGCAAGCTTCAAAGACCTCCTCAAGAGCACTGACTGTAATAGAGCTTTTTTGGACTTTTTAGTCCTATGACCTCTCCAAGTAGTAGACATAAGCTGTTGAGTTTTGTTTTAAACAATACAAAGGGAAGCCGAAGGCTTCTTACAGTCTTTTGTGCATGTAGAAGGATAAATCTTGGTTTGCAAAGTATGATACAGTGGATGGGGGGAGCCGAAGAGTGGGGGTAAGGTAGTTGGTATGTATTTCAGGAAGTGCTCTTGTAGATGGCCTATGTGGAAGATGCAAATCCTTCTAATGATTGGAGGAAGTTGTTAGCATGGGATACATGAGCTGGATTACGCAGAATTCCTTTTCATCTACCACTTTATGAGGTTCTTTCTTTTTGTGCTCTCTTTTGTTTTACACTTTGTTATATTGTACTTTGCTTATGGTACATGGAATGAACAATGTTTGAATAAATTGGAGACAAAACTCATTGTTACCAATTGTTAATTTTTCTGTTGTCTGTTAATTTTGTCTTAGTTATTATCATAGCAGGAATATGTTTATTTCTTTTCGTGAAATCAAGAAGTGCATTACAATGCATCTAGGTAAATATCATGCTAAGTGACCTGCCAGAAGACGAATATGGCCCGAAGATCGACTTCAGAGAATATTCATTTCTTGACAATCCACTGCTGCCTCAGCAGGTATAACTGCATCCACTTTTAGGACCGCAGCAGTAAGTTTTTTTATTCTCTTTCACTTGATGGGGCGAAATTTTCTTATTTTTGCCTTACAGGTAAAAGAATCCTGGCTTGAAGTTCAATTATGTGAAGAGGGATCTGAGGATTGTCATGCAGAGGATGAAGTCAAACTAGGAGTTCTCAGATTGCCTAAGCATAGCAGTCAAAAAATGGTAATACTACTTGATTGTTCATCCATGCATGCAAAATCACGCCTTTAATTTTGTTCACTATTTTTTTACAAAATTAAGTTTTTATTAGTTTCCTTCATGTGGAAATTCAGTTTTCCTTCATCTTTGTCATCATTAAATTGATAATGTAAGTTTTTTGTTGCCCATTTGTATACAAAATGGTACATATTAACTTAAAAAGGTACAATTCAAACACAATAATGCCTAGACTTCAACAGATTACAGTTCCTGGAAGAAATCCAACTGATGGTGGCTGGTATGCATATGGACCATAATGTTGGAAAGTGATTTTTTCTGAAAATTGTTGTGGCTTGTACCACCAATTCTATGAAATAAGTAGAGGCAGTAGAAGCAAGTGGGGAGCGGAGAAATTTCTCTCCCTCACCGAATCAACTCATATTATAGCGTTGTAAGAGAGGAAGTCATGCACCTTTCGCTCTGACCCCCCACCTACAATTATCAACAGAAAATTTGAGAATAGATCTACTCCAGACACTTTTACTGTTTAAGTGTTGATACTTTTGGCCTATTCTTCTAGTGTTGAGCTCTTCTACCGACACCACATCCAGACGCTTTGCCATGTTCTTTTAGATTTCAAGGCTTCTCTTCATCCATTTGAGCCTTGAATCAAGTGCTAGATAATATAGTGGGTGTTATAGTCAAAATCAATCCCTCTGGGGGGATAGCAGCAAAGGCAGATTAGTTTTGCCTAACTATATTAGCTGTTCTTATGTTAAACATTTTAATTCTTTTAAAGATGTTATGAAGCTATATCTAATTATTGGTTCTTTCAGTTAATGCAACTATTGTCGTCGCGCAAGGATGTAAAGGTCATCAATTTTGATTCCATGGAAGATGCATTTCAAGGTTTTATTGACAAGGCAAGAATGTACTTTGTAGTCTTCTTATTGGTATCTGAATTGATTTAGATTTTGTTCCTTGTGTATCTAAGCATGTGAGTTCTCAATGAACCAGGTCAGAGCACAAAAGTTTAGAAAAAGGATGTCAAGGTACGTCGGCATTTGGTGCTGCACAGAGAACCGTGATCCTGGCCACATATACTATGACATGTACTGGGATGAGAAACCTGGTTGGAAACCAGAGCCACCCAAAAGCCAAGAGGAAAACCATCCGCCTTGGATATATTAGGCTTGAGCTACAACACGTTTTAGAGAAGGAACATACATAGCCAAGGAGGATCCATATCTACATTACAGCCGGAGACCACCTTCATTTGAGATGGCCGAGAAAGATCAATAACTCGCTGAGCCTAGCCATTACCCTCTTGTATGCTGTTGTATCTTCATCCGACAGCTGATAGAGATACTATTACACAAGCATTGAGATGCTAACCAGTTTCCTCGTGGGGGTGGGGGGGGGGGGCGGATGCGCCTTGGTGGCAACCAAATTTTGGCATAGAATTTGTTGCAGGATATAGAAAATATGTTCAAATCTTAACATCCAAATGTCTGACAATGATGAATGAATTTCTTACTATTCTCCATTGGAAGTATGAGCAGCCGCAAGGTAGTCGCAGTTAATCATTGTATTTCTAGCTGAACAAGACAACCTTGTCCGGAAGAAATCGGGAAATTGTCTGAGACACCGCAGGATGGTTGGCGTTTGTCATTGTATTATAACAGTAGTTGTACACCTCCGGACAGCTAAATCACTGCCTCGTTTTCTCTCTCGTGGTCCGGGGAAATGAACCCGTCACTTTCGTGTTTGGGACTGCCCTCTCCATTGAGCTGCAGCTCTCTGGTGACGCTGAAGACAACCAAGCATGCTGATGATCGTCGTGTTTGCAGACATAAGTACTGCTTGTATAGGATTTACATTGACGTTGTCCCTTCCATCTCCATCCGATTGCTTTGTCCAGCAACATGTATTTTCTCGATCCGTTTTCCAGGTTTCAATTCCGAGTAGTATCGATTGCTACGAACTAAAAGAAGATCAATTTTAAAGCAGACAAAAAAAAATTAGAAAGTGTAAAGCTGACGAAAATATGGTCATCAATTTTTGACATATGACTGGTTCTACAAAACTGGAGACTTTAATGTCCGTTCCCCTGCCCGAGAATAAAATACCGCTCAACATGAATAGCTAGGAAGCAGCAGAAGAAACGTCACGTTTTCGGTACAACCTTCTGTATATCCTCGCCCCTTCAAATTCTGCATGTACCTCCCTTTCAGTTCTTATGCCCATTGGGTTGCTCAAGAGCCATCCATCAGCATCACATGGAATATGTGGGGCAAGGCCATCGACATGCTGGAAGAGATCCGACAGCGGATCAAACTGATCCCTCATGTCAAGCGCCACTTCAAGCACATCCGATTGCAAGAAAACCTGTGGACCGAGGAATTGCATCTTTAGACGAAAACGATCTGTTTCAATTCAAGTGTTACGGGGTATGATTCGCATGAGAAACATGAGAAAAAGAACCATCTGGAAGTCCATGTTCGTTTTTACCAAAAAACCGAACACAATGCTCGCTTAACTAAACAAGCACACTGCAGCATGGAAGAAGCAAAGGGAGACTATGATATCGATGGTAGATGTGAGTTGTGATGTCGTCAAGACCAGAACACCATCTTAGCCGTCCCTAATATTTCCCCTTTTAGCCCTAAGAACAGTAGACAAGAGTGTGGAAGCCATGAGAATATATCTTTCACCATGAAGGGAGGCAAACAAGGGTGGGAGGAGGGGGGGTGGCGGCGGGGAGATGTATATGCAGTATTTGCAGAATGTCTCTGGATGCTTAATGATTTCCACTGCTTCACTGTTTACCAGTCGGTAAGCAGAGACCAGATACGTTTCTGGGGAGACACATGGTGCAGACTTGGAAACATCTCTGGGGGACTACTATAACATATGAAGTTCCCCACAAAAACGCTGTATTTTCATTGAATTGGGGGAGAGAATAGGCCAACCTGGGACACCAGGTTCAGGAAACCTGTCGGACCAGGAAATGAAAGATCTGCCCGTATAGCTGTAACAGATAAATCAACCGTGTGCATTGGCGATTTGAAAGAAAGACCCAAGGCCTTGGAGAACAGAATGGCCAATTCTCTGTTTAATTGATGACGACCTTACTTCTGGCAGGGTACATCAAGTAAAATGGTGGAGGATCATGAACGCAACTCCTTCCAGCAAGAATCAGGATTTTCTTTGTGGAAATTTGTCCTCCTCAGGCTTTCCAGAATGTGACAAAGACATGACTCAAGCTGACTACAAATCGAATACATTCTGCGACATAGATCCGGGAAACATGAATCATGTATTAGTTCAATGTTGCGTGACCAATGTTTTCTGGTTCCGATGATGTATAATCAGCCATCAGCTCGGATTTCTAATCTGGCAGAATCATTGCACTGTCAATGATGAGAAAAGGATCGGTCCCTTATTTCCTGAACATATTATTGCTATATGGCGAGGGATAACAGAAAATTCTAATAAGTCATCAAATCACTTTCACAGGTGCTAAGGCAGTCTTTGAAGCTCATCTTTGACTGGAAAATTGCTGACCAGAAAATTAGTACCTAGGGACCTCCGACCTTAACCAAGCTCTGGATACAATAGTTTCACTGAGATAATCCCACACCATGTGTTTTCATCTCTCATATGTACTCCTGATTTTAAATTGATCTGACAATTTTGTACTCCAGAACTACAGCCATATTTGTGGCAGACATAAGGACATATTTGGAAATACTTATGGAAGGATTGCAGTGACCAGAAGCCCCAGCAAGGGCCAGACAGCACAGCCACCTCCCATTTAATGTGTCTACCGGTGCCCCTTCAAACATCATGATTCCCTTTCTTTTTAAAGGGTACACATTCCATGTCTCTCACTCTCGGAATTGGCCAGGAGTTGGATTGTTCAAAATCCACCGCGTTTCCAGTGACTCTCGGACAAAATCCCAAGGCAAAAACTGGGCCTTTCTCACACCCTTTTGCATATGTGTAATTATCCCATACCATACGAATGCATTGGGTGTTCTTTCGGACCCTTCCAAAGAAAAAGAAAACTGATAGGATAATTATTTATTTACATCATGCAAACAAGTTCACTACCATGTTTCTCAAATATCAGAGTGCAAACCTGTCCTCCAGGACTCAAATGACTCGAAATGGAATCTACTAGTGGCTTCTGTACCACTCTTCTTTTGTGATGCCTTTTCTTGAAATGAGGGTCCGGACACTGTAAATGAACAAGCACAACATGTAGCCACCATGTCTTTAAGACATCCAAAACACAAGCAAAATGTATAATTGGACAAAAGAGAAGTCAGAGGCAATTATTTAATGGAATCCAAGCAACTATATTGAACTGAGCCAAAAACTCAGAAATCCAAGTCATGTAACTATATTGCACAAAAGGCTACAATTGATAAGCTCACCAGGATTGAAACTAATACTAAAGGTCCAGGATATGTTGCTACTAGTTGATCAAAGGAAACTGCAGCATTTGCAAACATGAAATAGCTGTGACAGAAGACAGCATGTATAAGCATCTTGGAAAGGCAAGAACACTAGTCCTATATGGTCCAATGAAACCTCACATGTTTGGAAGAGCCAAATCCTGCACCCAGAATTGTGCCCGTTTAACCAACTGCAACAAGGAACTAAGATGTGAGCGAAAAGCATTGGCAACTTACTTGAAGGATAGATAAAAGAATAAAAATCTGACAAGTACTACGTGCATACATACAGAAACAAAAAAGTTCATCAGGGTAGTAAGGCAAGGCCTGGAACAGTCACATACTTTCTGCCGTATTTCCAATCCCAGGTAGTTCCTTGGTTCAGGTGAGTTTTTTGCAAGCCAGATGAGGAATCTGCCACTTCCTGGGAATTTTTATTTGTTAGGAGGATAAACCAAAACAAGAGGAAATGTAGCCAACAGAAGGGAAAATAAATTGAAATTATACATGGAAAGTTCTGACTTTAGATAACCTAAATATTGAAAGAAAAATGTAGTTCTAAAACCTATGAAGAGACAAACCACCTTACAATCCAATGGATCTATACTATATCTGCTTTTTTAAGCACCAGAGTCCTGCATTACTAGAGAAGGCCTCAACCGACATGTTGGAGCATTAACAGAACCACGTAACCATGCACAAACATGCTGACTGATAACGCTCAAGAACTAGGGTGAAAAGTCATGTACCGACCATTGTCTTGGGTGAACACACTTTGGAATGTTGCCACAAAATTGAATCTTTCAAATCAGAAAAACAAGAACAGAACACCATGCATCTGAGTTTCAGCTCAATCAGAAAAGGAAATGACTTAAAGCAGTTGGACAGATGCAATGATACCCTACCGCTGCCAATATCGACCATGAGTGGGAGCGTTGAGTCTCTGAAGACCTCCTTCCAGTCCGGGATTGGTACGGGGACCTGTTAATGTCACAGCAACCCCTATATCCTTGATCAAAACAACTACTTGATTGATCAACTATAATCTTCCGATAAAGCGTTTGTAAGCAACCTCATCCTCACAGAAAGCAAAAAAGAGGAGAACGACAAAATGTGGAAACGAAAAGATGATTACAGAGAAAGCCGAGCTGAGAGGGTTCACGTGCTGCCGGATGCGAACATGACCAACTGCGAGCATGGAACAAGTTGACAACCTAGTCAGACGGTTCTAAGTAGAAAATAGAAATTGATGGTAAAAAGAAGCAGACCAAGAAACCTATCAATGAGAGTAACATGCAAGTGCAGTTTGGGATTTTGGACGATAAAAATTCAAAATTTTGGGGCCAAAAGAACCAAAAAGAAAAGCCATCGCCGGTAAGGGGGAAAGGAGACAAAAAGAGCGGCACCGAAGCATTTCTCTTTATTATGCTACTGCGAGCATGAAAGGTGCAGCTGTTGCAGGAGGAAACAGAGAAAAGAGAATAGCTACGAGAATCCATTGTGGCAAACAGAAACAGCAGTCGCAGTTTGGGTAATGCGAAGCGAACTTTTATTACTGCAAAGTGTTGAAGGGAAAGTAGAAGTAACCGCGGTTTGGATTATAAAGAAGGGATTTTTTTTTTTATCATCTCTCCGGATGATGATGAAGAGGACGGACATGGCCGAGCTTCTCCTTGAGCTTGAGGTTGGCGTACTCCCTGTCGACCAGGTCGGGGCTCCTCAGGAGGACACCACGTCCGTCGCCCGCCACCCCCTCCTCGTCCTCGCTTTCCCCCACCGCCACGCTTCTTCCGTTGCTGCAGTATCCGGAGGAACTGCTCCTCAAAGGGGGAGGACACTTGGTTAGAAACAGCAGCTCTGCTGCCCCTCTACGGCCGCCCGCCTGGGTAGCGGAACGGCGAAGACACACACAGTGCGCACCTGCACACGTGGCGACGCACCGGAGAGCGAACATGCCGCCGGAGGGGGGGGCGCGCAGCAGACGGCAGAACTTTGGTGTGGAACAAGCGGGGCGGGGGCGGGGGAATAACTTCTTTTTCCGCAGGTGCAGGGTGTTGAGAGGCGTCCAGTCTAGATGATGGGTGTGATGTCGGGGATGGTTCGTATAAATGGGGAATTCAGAGGCCTTGGTCGGTGATTAAGGTGAGTTTATCTAATTACTCACTCTTATTCTAGTTTAGTAGTAAAGTTATTATAATCAGGATCGATGAGGGTTAAAATTCGTATCTCGAAATTAACTCATTTCATCTCTCTCATATTAACATCCTATCCGATCTTAATTAAAATAAGTTATCAAATCAATAATTATTCCGACTTGAAAATAAGTTAACTCGGATTCACCTCGATTAACTTATCTTAACTTATTATTAAAGATATTCAAATATTCTCAGAGTGCCCAACCACTAAGTTAATTGTAAAAAAAAATTTGGAAGAATCTAATTTCATTGGTTCTTCGTTACAAACAGGAAGACATATTTAGCTGTATCGTGGGATTTCCTAATCACGAGATCTTGACACATGTCTGATTAGACATGTCAACAGAACATATACAAAGTGAATATATTCGTTTCGTTTTAAAATTTAAATTATTTAATTTTGATCTATTATCTGATAAATTATTATATTATTTATTCGTATTCGATTCGAATTAAAATTATAAATTGTTTAAAATAGTCGCTCCGATTTTTAAATATTTTATAAATTTAACATATTTACGGGATTACTCTCAATTTTTTTCAAGGACAATGAGATATTCAAAAGTTAAAAATATATAAAATAAACTCTAAATTAAAATATAACTATAAAATATCTACATTTTTTGTAATATTATTTATTTTATAATATATTATTTAAAAATATATATTATATGATATATAATATTATGAACGAATATTTTATCAAACGAATATTATAATATCTGTATCTGTTCTGATTCAAATTCGAATATTATCTATATCTGAAAAAATAAATACGAATTCGAATATTATCCACTAATACGATTTAAATTTAAAATATCCGAATCCGTTAGACGGACCTATGCCTGACCATAATATCTGAGTTTGCAATACCCACCTTGCACCTGTCAACGATAAGAGTGATCCTCCACGGGGGAGCTCGATCGATTTCCGGCCAAGTGCACTGATAACATGCAGAGCTTCTCCCTCAATCATCACCGGGCAAGAAGCTGATTTTGCTACTTTAATTGCTTCCAACATTGTTGCTGCTTCGAACACCTCTGGGTGCTTCTGGTGATGGAATAGGATGCCTATTCTGGCTATTACTCTGGGTTCCTCATGATAACTCCCCCCAGAATCAAACTTGCAGGTTGTTGCTCCATCAAAATTTATTTTTAAATGACCCGGCAGGGTTGTCGCTCCATCAAACCTGTTTTTTAGTATGATGGTTCTCGTTGTGAGGATGATAATTTAGGGGTGAAGTTAGCCAGGCTAACACTGTTGATTTGGTCAGTGATTTCAAATGTTGCCCTTTCTTTTTGATGAACATTACCTTTGCATTATTACGAGAAGTTGAAATGTTATATGGCTGTGATTAACGCGCTGAAAAAAGCTCCCATGGAAGTGGAACATGTTAGGTTTAATCCTAATATTGTGGTCCACTTGTCATTGGGCCACACACACTTAAACACACCATTAAGTCCAGTTAAAGGAATATGTTAATGGGCTGAACCTATTGAGTGCCCATTAGGATCCTGTATAGGTGGGATCATGTTTTAGCCTAATTGAGACTGGTCCCTCCTCTCTACATTAGTGTGTAACTCCCCATTATGTTACACACAGACATACAGTACGTGAGATAGATAGAGGAAATCAGAGGGAGAACGTGATTCCGTTGCTCTCTTCTCGGTGTTCGTGAGCGTGGATCGTCTTCCTCGATGTCTTCCTTCTCGTGGTGGGATGGCTTCCGCTTCAGGTCACATCCCCAACATGTGGTATCAGAGCCCGAGTTCTGATCTCTCGGACTCCTCTCATCGTTCTCGGAACAATTTCACACGAATGTGTGTACGGGGTGACCTTCAGGGTCTTCACCCTCCCGGACCGACAGGGTTTTCAGTCGGGGGGTCTCGGCGGCCATCTTCTCACCGAACGACGTCGAAGGCGTCGTCTTTAGTCCGTGGGATAGCTGGCGGTCGCCGGCGGCCTTTCTCCCCTTCCTTCCCTGCAGCTGTGCCGGTGTTTAATAAAAAAAAAGGGTTTTCAGAAGCTGTGGGATCCCGGCGGCCACCTCCCCATCGGACGACGCCGCCGGGGTCTTCAGCCAGTGGGGAGGCCGGCCGTCACCGGCGGGCCACCGCCCCGGCTATTCCCTACGGGCGGACACCGCTGCGGCGGCCAACCCTCGCAGGGGCGTCGCGAGTGCATGCAGGGGCTTGCGCCCGCGCCCGGGCGCCTGCTGGACCCCGCCGCCTACGTCGTCTCCGGTCGGCGGGGGTCCGACGGCGGCTGCCCCCCCCATTCCCTCCCCTCAAGGCGGCGGCGACGGTCCTCTGCATTTAGGGTTTGGGGCATGGGGGGCTTCGCAACGGTGGAGGAGATGAAGGGTCCATGACCCTTTTACCCCTCATTAAATTAATATCATTAAGTTGAGAATTCAAATTATGGGATCCAATAAGGCTTGTGGATCCGGTTTTGGGTCTCCTATTAATGCATTTGGTTTTAAGTTTTGGGTTTGGATTGTGATCCGAGTTTAAGTTGTTTAACGGTTTTGGTTTTGGATATTGGGTCTGAGATCCATACGAATCTTATTTGGAACCCGAATCCGGATCCGTTTACGTATCCGAATCCAATTAAAATCAATTCCTTTTAAATATTCATATCCATTATTACTTAAGTGTATCCTTTAAGTATAAAACTGTTTATTAAGATTCATTTAATTATATCCTTATTCTTTAAATTCTGTTAATGGGCCTTCTATAGGATCCATTCAGTTCTGAATTTTCTACCCATCTTTTCTGGGTCTGATTTGAGCCCATTAACATTCTTTAAAGGATATAGGGTCCATTTTGTAAACAGTTTGGATACAGAAGTAATTTCTGTGGGTATGTTTGCAATTCGGTGGTTATTTCTACAAACAGACATGGATATTTATGTAACAGCATGCTAAAACTTGTGTTTTTAACCCTTTTTAATTTAGTTTTGGCATGATCGAGGCTTATTAGTGAATAAATAATTATTGCTTTAATATTAGGAGATAATTTTGTGATATTTTGACCTCTCTACAGAAATTATTCATACATTAATATCTCCATTTCAGACTGCAATAATTATTATGTTTATGTCCTTTTTGCTCATATTAAGTGTTATTTGATGCTATTATGCAGTTTTGTGTGAAATTTTTGATTTTTAAGTTTTTAGGTAGACCACCAAAGTGGCACTAACTACGAGAAATGATAAAATTTTACACTCTTAAGTTATAAATAGTGTCATTTATGAGCATTATGTTTTGTTTGTTATCATTTTTAATTGGGGGGAGGATATTTTAGCATTCAAAGTGTGTAAGTTGACCACCAAAGTGGCCTTATGCATGGAGAATAATAAAATGTTCTCATTAAGGAATTAAAATGATATCAAACTTTTGTGTTCCTGATTTGAATGTAGAATTTAACTCCCAAAGGAGTGTTCTATTTTCATGCCACGAACATGATAGAATAAAATTTATGTGCATAGCGACTCTTGAGAGTTTTGTACCCAAAGGTGCTCTCTCTTGACATCAAAGTGTATATAAGTCTTAGTTCTATCACTTAAGTTATTTTGTGGGGAGTTTGTCCATTAGCATGCTAAAGTAATTTATTTCAGTTGTTATAATTACTTAGCATTCATTTGTATGTCTCATATTTGCTGCCATTTCATATTTTGATATATGTGAGCATTTGGTTACCTTCAGGTGCTTCTCCTTTGTTTGCACCTTTCACTGGAACTGTCCCTTATCTGAATGGCACTAATTTCACTGAATGGAAATAAAGGGTACTATTTACTTTAGGGTGCATGGATTTAGATTTGTCTTTGCGTGAGGAAAAGCCAGCTCCACTTACAGCAGAAAGTACACAGGAACAGAAGACTCATTTTGAGAAATGAGAAAGATCCAACCGCTTTTGCCTATTGTTCTTACAAGGACATGTAGGTCAGAACATTAAGGGATCTATCCCTGAGCAGGCCACAGCTAGTGGATTTTTAAAGGCTATTGAGGAACAGTTCATCAGTTCTGATAAAGCAAAGGCTAGCACCTTAATGGCTAAGCTTTCCTCAATAAAATACACTGGTAGTGGTAGCATTAGAGAACACATTATGATGATGAGAGATATTACATTTCAGCTTAATGCAATGGAGGTTACCATTTCAGATACATTCCTTGTCCACTTTATTCTCAACTCTCTTCCAAATGAGTATGAGGCCTTTAAGATCTCATACAACACACATCATGCTAAATGGTCACCAAATGAATTGATGACCATGTGTGTTCAGGAGGAGGAGAGATTGAGAGGGGAGAGAAATCAAGTTGCTAACTTCTCCTCTCATAAAGGAAGTGTAAGTTCAGGAAATCACAAGAGTGTTCAGAAGAAGGGTAAGAATAAGCACTACAAGAAAGAAAAGGGCAAAGGCAAAGAAAAAGAAAAGGAAAATGAAAAGAAATGCTTCTTCTGTCATGAACCTAGACACATTAAGAAAGAGTGCTTGAAATTCAAGGGATGGTTTGAAAAGAAAGGTAATCTCTCATCTTATGTCTGCTATGAGTCTCATTTAGTAAATGTTCCTAATGATACATGGTGGATTGACTCAGGTTCTACTGTGCATGTTGCCATTTCTATGTAGGGATTCCTATTCCAAAAGTCTATCAATAAGGGTGAGTAATGCATCTTTTCAGAAATAGGACGCGCTCACATGTGAAGGCTATTGGAACTTATACGATCATTTTGAGTTCAAGATTTGTTCTAGATTTGAAAGACACTTTTTATGTACATTCTTTTAGTAAAAATTTGGTTTCAGTCTCAAAACTTGCTTCAGAAGGTTTTCATGTTAGTTTTGGAAACTCTTTAGTTGAATTAATGAAGGATTCCGTTGTTATTGGCACTGGTTCTATATCTGATGGTTTATATAAATTGTGTCTTAGTAATGTGAATGAACAATCCTTGAATACCCTGCATACTTTAGTTTCTATTGGCAACAAACGTGGTAGAGTTAATGAAAATTCATCTATGTTGTGACATAGGAGATTAGGGTATATCTCTATTAAGAGGCTTAAGAGGTTAGTGGGAGAAGGAGTGTTGTACACTCTAGATTTCACTGACTTTGAGACTTGTGTTGATTGCATAAAGGGAAAGTAAACACACACGCCTAATAAAGATGCCACTAGAAGTTCTGAACTTCTAGAAATAATTCACACTGATATCTGTGGTCCCTTTTCACCCTGTCTTACTGGTGAGCGATACTTTACCACATTCATTGATGACTACTCTAGATATATGTATCTCTATCTACTTCTTGAAAAGGCAGATGTTTTCAATGCCTTTAAAGATTTTAAGAATGAGGTAGAGAAATAATCAGGAAAATCTATTAAGGTAGTCAGATCTGATAGGGGTTGTGAGTATTATGGTAGGTATACAGAGATGGGACAGAGGCCTGGACCATTAGCTAGGTTCCTTAAAGAAGAGGGTATTGTACCTCAGTACACTACTCCTGGCAGCCCTTATCAGAATGGGGTTGCAGAAAGAAGGAACCAAACGCTTAAAGAAATGGTTAGGACAATGTTAAGTCACTCTACCCTTCCTTTGTCTTTGTGGGGGGAGGCCTTAAAGACAGCTGTACACATTTTGAATAATGTTCCTACTAAAGCTACTCCTAAAACTCCCTATGAGTTGTGGAGTGATAGGAAACCTTCTGTGAGCTATATGCGCACTTGGGGATGTCCAGCTGAGGCCAAACCATATAACCCACAAGAAAAGGCTTTTGATCCTAGGACAACTAGTGGATTCTTCATTGGTTATCCGGAAAGATCAAAAGGGTACATATTCTATTGTCCATCACATGTTCCCATCATTATAGAAACAAATAAGGCAAGGTTTCTTAAGGATGGCGAGTCAGTGGGAGTGGACCTTCTCGAGAGATTTCTTTTGAGGAGTTACATGATCCAGTTGAAATACATGTGACAACTGATAACTTTGTTCCCATATTTATTCCTCAGAATGATATTCAGAGGGAACAAGAAGTTGTAGTTGGTCCACCTCAAGTGGCCCAGAGCCAGAAGATGCTGTAATTGTTGACCAACCACCTCCTCAGGTGGATCAGGGGCCAGCACTACGCAGATCTGAGAGAGTTAGGAGACCTGCCATATCTGATGAGTTTTTGGTATACCTATAGGAGGATAATGTAGACAGGGGTGACATTGATGATCCAGTGACATTTTCACAAGCCATGAAAAGTGAAAAGTCCACCTATTGGTTTGAAGCCATGAAGGAAGAGCTTGACTCAATGGCTAAAAATCAAGTCTGGGATCTCGTTGAATTGCCTAAAGGGTCCAAACTTATTGGATGCAAACGGGTATTCAAAACTAAAGTGGACTCTAAAGGTAAAGTTGAGAGACATAAGGCCAGATTGGCGGCTAAAGATTTCACTCAGAGGGAGGGCATTGACTATGATGAGACATTCTCTCCAGTTTCTAAGAAGTTCTCATTCAGGTTAGTCATGGCCTTAGTAGCTCATTTTGATTTAGAGTTACACCAAATGGATGTGAAAATGACATTTCTCAATGGGGACCTAGATAAAGAAGTGTATATGGAGCAACCTCAGGGGTTTCATGCTAAGGGAAAAGAACAATTGGTATGCAAATTAAAGAAATCCATTTATGGACTTAAGCAAGCCTCCCGTCAATGGTTCATAAAGTTTAGTGAAATCATTTTATCCTTTGGGTTTAAGGAAAACATCATTGATGAATGTTTATACCTAAAGGTCAGTGGGAGTAAATTCATTATCTTGCTTTTGTATGTCGATGATATCTTGCTTGCCAGTAGTGATCTTGGTTTGTTGCATGAATGTAACGACCCGAGAATCCGATTACCGGGAAGGCCCGATAACCCGAGACTCGCACCGCCGCCCACGAGCCGGGAGGGCTCGGAAGGGCTAAAAGGAGTGTAGAGGCACGAAGAAATAGGAAATAAAGCAGGACAACCAACAACAACAAGCTGAAAGAAAGAACAACAACAGCTACAACAGAGTCCAGTCCAACAGAAAGTACAGTCTAAAGCAGTAAAACGTACCACATGCCAAGTAAACACTCGGCTCGGCAAGCAGACAACTAAGAACCTCCGCTCCGCACCCTCGAACCTCGAGGAAGAACCGCTACACCTGAAAAGCAGGGAATGAGTCTCCAGAACAGAGACTCAGCAGGGATCCCGCGGAACCCCAACCGGAAACAACGGCGGTAGCGGAAAGGAGAGCTACAACTACAGCAGGAACAGCAAACCGACGGCCGGTCAAAAACTCGGCACTACAGCTACTCCTACTGCCAGAAGGCAGACCCCGATCACGCAGTCGAAGCTACCGAACCACGCTAGTACCACCTACCGAAGTAAAAACACACGGCAACCACGCCGTAGAGGCCTGTCCCCCGGACACAACCGACCTGGACACGCTGTCCAAGGTGCAACCCCGACCATCCGATCGCGGGTACCGCACAACAAGACCCAACCTCGGTAAAGCCACTAGCACTAATCTCACGGCGCAAGAACCGACACACGCGCCAAGGTGAAACAACCGAACTCACCGGTCAACACGACCAAAAACCCGAAGGTCAAAGACACAGAGACTGACAGTCTGTCACTCCGTACTCGACAGGAGTACCACCCACTAGAAGCACAGCCAGTAGCATCCCCTGACGTCTTGCACCGCAGGTGAACCGCCTGACGTGGTAGGTCCTACCCGAGGCGCGAACACCGCACAAGTAACCACAAACAAGTGACTAGCTGGGGTCACGCCCGTCGACGTGCGTCCACTGTCCCCAACCACGTGTGCACACACAGACCACGCGTCCTAGGTCTGGCCCTCTGACTGGTTTTCCCCTGGCACTGGACTCTGATTTGACGAGGGGCCCGACGGTAACCAGTCTAAAACCGTCCTCAGGGTAAGCCCGTACACCACTCCCTGGTGCGATCAGCACACGCGTACTGATAGGCTACGACTAGTGGAGGGTCACTGAAGGAGTAGACTCTCAAGACAACGGAAAACAACGTCCGAATCCGACGACGTACGGGGACCACCCCACGTACCGGCCCCGTCGCACGGTGACCACAGTCGGAGAAGAAACGGGACTCACAGTCCATGGCCACGCACGCACCGTGCGCTAGAGTCGAGAAAACTCAAGTGACGCTAAGCCACTGGACTCTGGACAGTCCTATAGACACACTATAGCCAACGGTCCTTGAGTCACAAGACTCAGGGTCAAGACCGTTGCACGCAACAGCACAAGGCCGTCAATCTAGTCCAATCTCTAGGTCTAAAACCACGGTAGCACAAGTACCGAGACAACTCACGAGTCGCCAAGACCACTCCCTCAAGAAGGGAATGCAAAGGACCAAGGCCACCCACACGGGCCACACGAAAAACACAGAAGCACGATTCCCAGGGCAGCACACAAGCCACCACGACGATTTCCCATCTTGAAGCAAGCGGGAAACCTCTAACCCCAGGCTGGATAACTGGACTCGCAGTCCAAGGCCAAGCACATGGCCCACATGGGAATCGCCTTCCAAAGAAAACCCATGACATGCGGGGGAGACCCCACCGCACACACACCGATACACGGTGACTCGATCGAGCGTAACACGAAAGCCCAACACGCGAGAAGTCACCCGGACTCTCAACCCTATGGGCACGCTAAACGAGATAACACGGTCCTCCAGACACCCTCAAAATACGGACACAGAATCCCATGGGTGTCTAGCACTCACGAGACCGCAAGTCGACCACTGGGTCACAACCGGGTCGACCGGAGACCAACACAACACAATCGGAAGGCTAGAAGGTCACCTGGACCCTTAAGCGCACGACACGCAAAATGAGGTAAGTGGGACAACCTCTGGACACCCAAAGACACGGTCACGAAACTCCACGGGGTGTCCAGGACACACACGGCTCAAGGGGGGCACGATCAGCCGCAGACCGCCCGCCCCGGGCAGCCCGGATGGTCACTACAATAACGCGCTATAGGTCCATAGCGCGTTCAAGCAGAACGCGCTAGGAACCTATAGCACGACAAGGTAGGTCACGCTATGTTTCCATAGCGCGACAGTCCAGAACGCGCCATAGCCCTATAGCGCGACAGGAACCGCCATATTGTTCATCTTCTCCGATGAACGCGTCCCGTCGAGGCAGCGTGACAATCAAGAACGCGCTACTGGAGCATAGCGCGTTCTCAGTCCGCGCCCGAAAATGGTGGAAACCACGGGAAAAACCATTCCACGCCCCGTTCACCCCCAGGTGAAGGGGAAACAAAAGGGGAAACCTTCCCCAAGCCCCTAGGCATGCATCTAAACCCCTGGATCGCCCGAAAACACGCTAAAACGGAAGATCCGGCTCACACCTCAAAAACATGCATTTTCCCCAAATCGCCCCATTTAGCCCGCTCGGCTCACCACGGCCTACCAAACTCGTGGGAAAAGAAGTGCACGAGCTGGGGGTCCATCTCCCTACCTCCACCGAAGAAACGACGCGCCGTGGACACCGGTCCACGAAGAAAACGCCGTTGAAGCCTCGCCAGTTCACGATCCCACGAACCGCCTTCACCATCGCGATCCTCGTCCCGAGCCCGTCGCCCCACATCCCACGAACCACGCCGCCCCGCCCTCACCGCCTCTGTCGGCCGCCCGGAGTGAGAGGGGGAGAGGAGAGAACGTGAGAGAAGAGAGAGGGAGGGAAGAGAGAAAATGAGATGGGAGAGAGAGGAAAGGCTATATATATAGAAAATCTGAAAATTCTCAAAAATACCAAAAAATAGGAAACCACGTTTCCGCGATCCTCGGAACGCACCGGTCGCAACGGTATCACACTCGCCTAGGTGAACCGCCCGGTTCACCCGCAACGAGGTTCCGAAGGGAAAGTCGAAACCCACGCCGGGAATCGGAAAACACACGCGGGAAAAAGTCACAGAATGCCTCCGGGCCTCCGAAACGACTCTAGATCACGCCGATCCGAACACGAAAGATGTCCGAAACAAAATTTTGGACACAACGGAGTCAGATGCTCCGAGAAACCAGATCCGGGACCCACGAACGAGGATCCGAATAACCCGGGGCATTACAGCCCTCCCCCCTTAAAGGAATTTCATCCTCGAAATTCAAGACCTAGCACGAAGTCACAGGGGAAGACCACTGAGCCAACTGACAACGCTGTCAGAGTCCCAGCACAGAAAATCTCGGTTCTCATGAAAACATCGGTCCTGAGGGACACAGCCAGACTTACAATCACAAGCAACACCTCGCTCCTCGCGCCGAGCACATGTTTCGACCGTCTCTTCCTTCGCTCCTTTTCGTTGGTATTTTTCATTCATTTATTTCGCGGGTCGATCAATCAATTGACTAACTAGTAATCAACTGACTGATTGACGACACGGGCGTGCCAGTCACATGAGTGACGATTTATGATGCGCTCATTCTGACCCTTATCGGGCGAGAGTGAGGTTCGGTCGGGACCAGCAGTCCGCCATACCGTAAAGGCTATGGCGTTAATTACATCCCCCACGAGGAGGGAACACCTTTGATTAGTTGCCGAGATAGCGGGCTGTCGAAGCCGGAATAAAAGATACAGAGCATGCGAACAATCATGCAAGATGTCATGACCGAATACGCAGGGTTTATTGAGGTGGGGCCTGGTACATGGCGGAGTACTTAGGCCCGAAAGCCGCCTTCACGCGTGACAAGGTTTCCGGTCAGGTATAACCCGGCCTTCTGACAATGTCATTTGATATACCAAGGGTGCACCCACTCGGGCATACATTAATGAGACACGAATGCTTGGGCCAAATCATGATGCCAAAGATTCGAGACATATCGATTCAAGCTTGAAAAGCTAGTTTATTCAATTTATTCAATCAAAGAGCTTATGAAATTCCATGATTAGTATGAGAAATCATCCCATGAATAGGAAAAAGGATTAGAATTATGCGATGACACGACTCGGAACGAAACCGGTGCAGTGCATGTGAAGAAACGGGTTGGAATGGTTAAAACGGCGCCCTGAAACGTAGGTAAAAGGGGTTAAAACGGCGCGGTCAAACGTAGGTAAAAGGGGGAAAAGCCGTTAAAACGGCGCGGTGGAAGGTAGGGGCGCGCCGGGGAGGGCGCGCCGGATAGGGCGCGCCGCTTTAGGCCGCGCCGTTTTAACGCGTGATCGCGCCGTTTTAGCCCGATTTTGCGGAAACCGAGATTCTGTTGATTTATTTATGGATTTATTAGATTATTTTGGGGGTTTTGAGGACTTTATTGAATTGATTATTCATTGGATCGGTCCCAAACCGTTCAAAGCCAAGTCACGGGTTCGCGCGAGGTTCACACTCGAGCGCAGCAATTGCTTCGAGTTTACACTCGTTTGAGCCGAAATTTCGGCAGCATCTCCCCATCCTAAAGGATTTGTCGGGGAGAAGCGGAGGATGCTCACGTGGCGGAGCAAACCCCTAAATGCCGGGTGGCACAACGGCGGCCGGCGAAGACCCCGACGGAAAGGGAAAACCCCGAGGCATAGCCTACTAGGGGCACCGAGTCCGTGGGCAACAGTGAGTGAATGAGGCGGCTCAATATGGGAGCGAGAACCCCGAGGCAAGCCTACAAGGGGCACGCGACCCGAGTCACCACGACGCTCGAATCGGGACGGCCGAGATGGGAGGAAAACCCCGAGGCAAGCCTACGAGGGGCACACGACCCACGGCCACCACAAAGCCCATAAAGGACCGTGGATTTAAAGTGTAGGGGATTAACCCAATTGATGTGCGCTCACTGGTTCTCAGAGACCCATTACCGGCAAATGGGCTCTTACAGACCGAGCGAATTATTATGAGAAATCAGTAGAATGTTCCCCCTCCCCGGATGCCGGAGTGATGCTATATAACACACTCCCATCAAAATGCTATTAACACAACAGGAAGCGGTATGGAATCGTTTGACAGATAAGCAGAATGCGTTAGAACGTGTCAAAACAATAGATCCCCCGTGTCCAGCAGGCTGCTCACCGTCGTAGTACAGGATCGATGCATAGCCCGGGGCACCGTTCTATGTACATTCACATGGTATTCGGAAAGAAAACCCATATGGGGTTTGCCATTGAAACGCCAAAGACAAACAGAGAGGTGCACACAGGTGCGTCTCTGTTCGCCGGCCGGTGGAACATTCAACACAGAATTCGGCCGTTGCATCGGACTCAAAGCAAGAGAGAGCCCCGGGGAAGGGGGGGGGGTTGAATGGTCTCTGTAGCCCGAAGGCACACCCAGCATCGGAGAAACCGGCTACACGGGAATGCGGACATATATTAAAAAGAACCATTAAATGCACGCTCGTAAAGGGGGGGGGGTGAAAGAGAACATGCACGAGGTAAAAGATATCGGCCACGACATCATTTCATTCATCCCATGATTAACATGATACATATATATGCAGAAGGCATAGATCCCGGTGCCGGTGTTGTCACCGGGCGCCGTTTACATTGACGAAGCAACGATTTCGGATGAAGCCAGGAGGAGCAAAGGATAATGGTGGGGAAAGGGGAGTTCAGGCTCATATCATTGCCCCTCCCCCTTTCTCGCTTACATTGTATCGGAGAGAAACGAGAATGAAAACAAAGGGGGGAATCCACCGGGAGAAAACACGGGAAGCCCACCTAAATAAACCAGAAAGATGATCTTCTTCTTCGGCTCTGGGGAGCTCGGGTGGAGCAGGGTGGCGGCCGCCGGGAGGCTCGGATGGAAACTTCTGCCCACAGAAAAGAACCCCCGAAGACCTTTTTCTGGACCCCTCTTCTTTCTTCTAATTCTCTTTTTCTTTTTTGGATTCCGAGGCTTCTCGGATCTCTCTTTTTTTTTTCTCTTCCCTCCGGTTTTTCTGTTGGCCTCCCTTCTCTTCATAATCCCCCTTTGGCATGCCATATATATGGCATGTGGTTAGTCCGGCGCGGTGGAGAAGGGCGCGCCGGGTTGAGGGCGCCGGGGAGCAGCCCCCTTGGCTTTTTGCGCGCCGGATTGACGGCGCCGTTTTAAGCGGCGCCGTTTTAACCTGTTTGCCAGGCACGGCCAGGCCGGTGGGTCCGGGGATGGTTCCGGAGACTCCAGTTGACTGTTCCTCTCGTACTGGCTCTTGGGGAGCCTTGACGGGGTGTTGACGAAGCTCTTGACGCGACGAACGGCCTTGATCAGAACTTCGTGTGCTTCCGATCCGGACACACGGGTGTCCCGTCGGTACGACTTTCGGCACTGTGATTGGTGCCTCTCATCAAGACGGACCTGTGTCCGAAGCTTCCTCGCAGGATGGCATTGCATCCTGGGTAATTCCGCCTTGAACGGCGATCCATCGGCCGCTAATGGGCTCACTAGGGCGAGAAGCCGAACCCGTGTCGGGTGATCGGGATCTTCTTGCTGACAGAACCTCCGGCCCCTTGTTGTGGATGGTCGTGGGCATTCTTCCTCTTTCGGAGAATCATAAGGTAGACCGTCGTCCTTGATCGGACGTCGGATGTGGGGTAGCGGCATGACAGAGTCGATGCCGGATCATTGGGCAGGCTTGATCGCACTGCCGGTTGGTTGCGGGTTGACTTTGACTCTCCTGAGGTAAGGTCCCCGGTGTTCCCTCAAGGTGGCTTGGGGCTTCGTCAGCTCGAGGGACCCTCGATAAGTTGATTTTCATCGGCTTCTGTGCTTCAGTGGGCCGTATCATTCGTCTTTGCGGCTTGGTCGCCAGGGATCATATTTTGAGTGCCAACAAATGCCCCCCAGACGTGGGTGGTGCAAGCGAGGCAGGAGTGCAGCAGTGCCTACGGATGAGCTTCGTGTGATGACGAGAGCTCGAACGGCGCTCAATTTTGGCTCCGGATGCCTGTCGGACGAGGCGGGAAGCTTGTTCGGCCCTGTTAAAACGGCACGGCCGTTAAAACGGCGTGGCCATTAAAACGGCGCGACCTGAGGCTTTAAAACGGCGCGCCTGGTAACCTTTTGAGGTTAAAATGGCGCCGTGAGGAGGTTAAAACGGTGCGCCCCTCCGGTTGTTATGTTGAAACGGCGCCGCTTAAAGCGGCGCGCAAATTCGTTAAAACGGCGCCGTGAGGATGTATCATTCAGGGTGCCAACCCCGGCTCGTCTTCCCCGAGTGACTCCAGACTTCATCAAGTGGTGGAATGCACGAACGGGTTTTTATCGGAATTCCCGGAAAGACTGCTGGCACGTTGCCGAACGCCGCTTTCTAGATTCCCAGCGGGAGCCCATTCTGGACATTGATCCCGCATATCTGAAGAAGCTGAAGTCCTGGTCCAATGCCGAGGTGACGGCATATATAGAGGCCAGGAAAGCTGTGAAGGGCAAGTCATCCAAGTCCGACCCGAAGATGCCTGAAATCAGGAAGGATGACTATGTGAAGACCCTCTGGGGATTGTGTCGGGTCAGCAGTGACCGGGTTGCTCTTCAGACAATTCCCCTTCCAGTGGAAGAACCTCTTCCTACTGTGGCGAGCTGGCGCCCGGAGATTGACAGATTTCATCCTTATCGGACCTTCATTAGGAGGGAAGACAGGCGGGCTGACTTGTATGCCAACACCCCCTGGATATTCGCCCTGCTTCATTCTCATGGGCTTTCAGTTTCTGGTCCGTTAGAAGCCATCTGGAGCCATCAGTTACTGATATCTTTCAAGTATGTCGACGGCTGGGGGTTCGACTACTTGAGTCTATATCATCACTTATCATCCTGTGGCCATGAGGACTTGGCTCAGCTAGCGGATAAGAGTGAAACAATTGGGGACGTGTGCTGGCTGATCCATGAAGCGGCTTCCCGGGACAAGGCGCCAGTATTGCTTTACTGGCCGCTTAGTCCTCGATATACGGGGCTGCCAGGTAATGTTTGTTTTCTTCTTCAGCCATGGGGCTGTTTTCTCTGCAGTCAGTGTGCATCTTCTGACTTATATGCTTTCTGCAGCTCGTCTCTCAGTGGAGGGGACCCGGCATTGCAGGGAGTTGATATCGAAGGCGCAGAAGCCTTCGTATTTTAATATTCCGGAGCCAGCTCCGACTACAACGCCATTACCCCCTGGGGACTCGCGAAAACGAACCAGATCCCAGGTCAGGGAGGCTATTGGTAGGGCCAAGAAGGCCAAGAGAGCAGAGTCCCGTGCTACTAGAGCTCGTCGGAGGAAGGTTGCTGAGGAGGAGTCCGCCACTCCGCTTCCTCGGGTTCCATCTTTCTCTGAATTTGAGGCCGCCCGGACGCAAGGGTCCGAGGGCGAAGGTGATTTCTTATTCTTGCTTGGCTTGTTTGTTTACTTTCACCAATGTGGCTGATCATTCTTCTTTTCAATAGCTGCTGGTGCTACCTCTGCCGTTGTCGGGTTGGAGGCGGCACCTGGAGCTGCTACTGAGGAGAGAGGGGAAGAGGCCCCCTCGCTCCCTATTGAGCGCGACTTGCCTTCGCCGACGCCCCATCGAGAAGTAGAAGGTAATTTGTAGTTCGCCCGCAGGGCTTGTTGGCATATTCTATTTTCAGTCAAGGCCTGACTGTTTGCTATCTTTTGACTTCAGTCGATGTTCGACCCACGCTACTTCCCGAGGTGGGTGCCGCAGCAAGGATTGTCGTCGGCGAGCAAGGGCTTCCGAGGGACCAACCCTTAGATACTCCGCCAACGGATGTCCCCGAGGCGGAGACCCCTGAGGAGGTTCAGGCTAGAGGGCATCCTCCTAGCAGCCTGGTTCCCGCTCTGGTATCAGAGGTTCGAGAGCAAGCAGAAGACTCCTCTTCCTCCGAACAAGTTGATTATGGCGGCGGCTCCGGCGATGATGAGGGGTTCCTGATGGCGGAAACTGAGGCTGAGGATGCCGGGGCTTCTTCAGCTTACGAGAGCGACTTCTCAACGTTTAGCCCTCCGAGGCTATTGGTAGCCGAGCACGGGCTATCATACCCGATTGCAGGAGAAGGGCCAGTATCTTCAGAGGCAACTCTGGGAGGCCTGAACATAGTGCCGGTCGAGGTAGGAAACCTTTTGATTCCCGCCTGCAACGTTTCTTTTCATTTCCAAGCCAGCTGGCTGATGTTTGTACATGTACTGCAGGCTGAGGTGGTACCGCCAGCTATAATGATCCGTATGCCTCTTCCTGGCGTGGATATGAGCCAGCCAGCGTTCCCGCCTGTTGTGCGGCCCATTGCCCTGCGGCTTCCACGGACCTATGCTGCTGCAGCGGTATCAGAGGAGTCCGGCGTGGCTGCCGAAGTTAGCGCTCCGACTGAGGTTGCAGGGGTTCAAGCCTTGGCAACTGGTGCAGAATCGTTGTCGTTGCCTAGTGGTATTTCAGACATAGAGGCCGGAGAAATTATTGCGGATGAGGCCGATGTTACTCAGGCCTTGTCCATTATAGAGGGGTCTTTTCCCTTGGCGGCTGGCGAAACTACTCAAGAGGAGCATGTGCCTTCTGTTGCCGACACGGCTATTGCAGATTCACCCCAAAGGGCGGGCAAAGAAGTTGTTATTATGGAGATCCCTCCAGTTGATATGGCTGCAGTGGTCGGACCGGGAGTGGGTGCCGTGCAGACTATGCCGTCGACGTCCCTCGGGGTGGCCGACGACATCTGGGCTGAGGTGGACAGCAGGGTAGACTTTCGGCTCCCCGAGACTTCGCCATTGGGCTTACAATTTTCTGGAGACATGGTATGGCAATCTCTGGATAATCTCCAGCGGGCCATGTCAGCTTCTCCAGACTTGACTTATGCGCAGCTGAGAAGCTTGGTGGACCACCTCTCCCGGCCGCTACTGGCATTTGGTTGCCCCATGGATGATTGGACCCCACGGGTTGTGATGTTGCTGAAGCACGCCAACAGGCGGGATTTCCTGAATCGGGAGGTTTCCGATCAGCTCGCTGCTGTGAAGTTGGAGAGGGCAGATTGCCGCACTGCCGTCAGTTCACTGAAGGTGACGGTGGGACAGCTGAGGGACGCCGCTGAGAATATCTCGGAACGTCAGCTGCTCCTCAGGGCACGGATAGATGAATTGCGTGCGGAACTAGCTAAGGCCGAGGCCGAGCTGCAGGAAGGCGAGCGCCTAGAAGTCCAGACGACAGAGGAGGCCGACCTGGCTGAAGGACGACTTGCTTCACTCAACGAGAGGTTATTGCTGCTGACAGCCACCGAGACTCGTCTGGAGGAATTGACCCAGTACCCCTCGCTGGGCCTTTTGGAACTAGGGGACATCTTCCGGCGTCCTCTGCCGTAGTCTTGGTTTCCCTTTGCTTTTTGTTTCCTTTCCTTTTGGAAGCTCTGTTCCTTTTTTTTTTTGTCTTTGGAGTTTATGTACCCTGGGGGATGCCCTGGGCAAAAGAATGTATTATCCACTTTTATTAAATGGAAGCATTTCTTTTCGTAGTCTTGACCACGACTTCTTTTCGTCTTTTCTTTCTTTCGGCTAATCACCTGAACCCGGGAACGAGTGCCAATAATGCAGGAGAGCGCTCACGCCTTCAGGGAAGGGATGAGGTGTTCGCTCCACCGCGGTGTAGCCGTTCCTGGGACAGGGCCTTTGCCAGGTTTGGGGGGAAAGCGACCGATCTTGCCGATGGTGGCAAGGGTCGAAAAGGGTAGATGGTCTTGCCGATGATGACAAAAACCAGAAGGGTAGCGACCGATCTTGCCGATGATGACAAGGGTCGAAAAGGTGGACGGTCTTGCCGATGATGACAAAAACCGTTATAGGTAGCGACCGATCTTGCCGATGATGACAAGGGTCGAAAAGGTAGACGGTCTTGCCGATGATGACAAAAACCGTTATAGGTAGCGACCGATCTTGCCGATGATGACAAGGGTCGAAAAGGTAGACGGTCTTGCTGATGATGACAAAAACCGGAAGGGTAGCGACCGATCTTGCCGATGGTGACAAGGGTCGAAAAGGGTAGACGGTCTTGCCGATGATGACAAAAACCGTTATAGGTAGCGACCGATCTTGCCGATGGTGACAAGGGTCGAAAAGGTAGACGGTCTTGCCGATGATGAAAAAAACTGTTATAGGTAGCGACCGATCTTGCCGATGGTGACAAGGGTCGAAAAGGTAGACGGTCTTGCCGATGATGACAAAAACCGGAAGGGTAGCGACCGATCTTGCCGATGATGACAAGGGTCGAAAAGGTAGACGGTCTTGCCGATGATGACAAAAACCGGAAGGGTAGCGACCGATCTTGCCGATGGTGACAAGGGTCGAAAAGGTAGACGGTCTTGCCGATGATGACAAAAACCGGAAGGGTAGCGACCGATCTTGCCGATGATGACAAGGGTCGAAAATGGTAGATGGATGTGTGTAAGTGGGATATCGGATGAAGACCCTCGCCCTGACCTTGTGAATGGCCTTCCGGATGGAGGATGGTTCATCACTATTCATCATTCTTTTTTCTTTTTATTCACATTACCGGCCTAAGTGCCCTTTCGGGTTTTCACCGAGACCAGCCCCCTCTTGCTTTTGCCCACGCGCCCTTTCGGGTTTTCACGTGGCGGGGTACCCGATTTTGCCTGCGACGCCCTTTCGGGTTTTCGCCCCAGCTGGGTTATAGCCATTTTTGCACTTGTCCCGATAGAGGAGCAAGTCTGGCGGGGTATCTCTATTTTTAACCCCTTTTTTATTTTATTATTTTTTTTGAGTTCGAGGTGCAGAAGAGCTGGACCGCGAGAGTGTTGATCGGCCTTGTTGATGATGACAAGGCTCGGATTTTGGTTCATTTCGTCGACACTGGCTAGATGTCGAAGCAAAGGATATGGTTTGTTAACAAGGATGTAAGATCCGAGTCAAAGATGAAGATCGACCGATCTCGCCGATGATGACGAGGGTCGACCACGGGTTTGTTCGTCGACATGAGATATTGCCAAAACAAGGATGGGGTTGTCAACAGGGACGTAGGGTCCAAGTTGAGGGTAGAGATCGACCGATCTCGCCGATGATGACGAGGGTCGAAAATGGTTTGTTCACGGATTACCGGCGAGACTTTGATGATTGTCCCTCTCGGGGTTTGTTAGGTGGAGAATAGGAGAGGGATTTGGAAATTACCACTTTACCGACTCAAGCGCCCTTTCAGGTTTTCGCCGAAGCCAGCCCCCTCTTGCTTTTGCCCACGCGCCCTTTCGGGTTTTCACGTGACGGGGTACCCGATTTTGCCTGCGACGCCCTTTCGGGTTTTCGCCACAGCTGGGTTATAGCCATTTTTGCACTCGTCCCGATAGAGGAGCCAGTCTGGCGGGGTATCTCTATTTTTTTAACCCCATTTTTATTTTATTTATTATTATTATTTTTATTATTATTTATTTATTTATTTATTTATTTTTTATTTTTATTATTTTTTTTTATTCGGAATGAGAGCCAAAGAAGGATAGCTTGATCAGGACGGAGTGTCGCTAACCAAGGAAAACGTAGCTCGATCAGGACGGAATGCCGCTGACCAAGGGCAGGGATAGCTTGATTAGGGCGGAATGCCACTTAACCAAGATAAAGGGTAGCTCGATTAGGGCAGAATGCCACTAACCAAGATAAAGAAAGGTAGCTTGATTAGAGCGGAATGCCACTACCCGAGATAGGGTAGCTCGATTAGGGCGGAGTGCCACTAACCAAGGAAAAGTGTAGCTCGATTAGGGCGGAGTGCCGCTAACCGAGGAAAGGTAGCTTGATTAAGGCGGAATGCCGTTAACCAAGGAAAGGTAGCTTGATCAGGGCGGAATGCCGCTAATCAAGGAAAGGGTAGCTCGGTTAGGGCGGAATGCCACTAACCAAGATGAGGTGTAGCTCGATTAGGGCGGAGTGCCGCTAACCGAGGAAAGGTAGCTTGATTAAGGCGGAATGCCGTTAACCAAGGAAAGGTAGCTTGATCAGGGCGGAATGCCGCTAATCAAGGAAAAGTGTAGCTCCGTCCGATCACTCGGGGAGGGTTGGTTGCGCTGCGTGATACAGCTTAATATGTTTTCCATTGAGGGGAGAGAACTGGATGACTCCTTTGTGGTCTACAAGGACGTAGGCTCCTCCTTCATATACTCGGCGGACGATATACGGTCCGACCCAGTTTTCGACCAACTTCCCTTTGGGGTTAGAGGCCATTACTTCTCTTCTTTTGACCATTACCAGGTCTCCTTTCTTGAACTCTCGACCCTTGACTAACTTGTCAAAAGCGCGGGCCATTCGAGCTTGATAGAGTTGGATGTTTTGTTGCGCTAGGAGGCGTTTTCCTTCGAGCTCAGCGAGCTCTTCCAGTCTTCTTTCTGCATTGTTTTGCTCACCACTGACTAGTCCGTGCTGGATGGCAACTCGCAATGAAGGCACCTCAAGTTCGATCGGCACCACAGCTTCCGACCCATAGACGAGGGAGAAAGGTGAACAGCCGGTTGGGGTTTTATAGACGGTACGATAGGCCCAAAGTGCCTCGTACATCCTTTCTTCCCAATCTTTCTTATTAGACTTGACAGTCTTTGCCAGCAACGTGCATAAAGTCTTGTTAAAGGCTTCTGCTAATCCATTGGCTTGAGGGTTGTAGGGGGACGATGTCCTCCAGTCAATTTTGTATTTGTCGGCTAGCCGATAAATCTTCTGATTTCTGAAATGGCTGCCATTATCAGAGATGATTCGGCTGGGAATCCCGAACCGGAATATTACATTTTGTCGGAAGAACCTTGCAACTAGTTCTCCCGTCACATCTCTTAGT
This sequence comes from Amorphophallus konjac, assembly GCA_022559845.1. Taxonomy (NCBI): domain Eukaryota; kingdom Viridiplantae; phylum Streptophyta; class Magnoliopsida; order Alismatales; family Araceae; genus Amorphophallus; species Amorphophallus konjac. The sequence continues at coordinate 553,039,668 of CM040121.1, read as the reverse complement.
GCTACTGCCTCTGCCCATCTGGAAAAGTAGTCTGTAGCTGCTAAGATGTATTTGCACCCTGATGAAGATGCTGGTAGTGGCCCCACCACGTCCGTGCCCCACTGAGCAAACGGCCAACTTGGTAGAGTGGGATGCAGCGGCACTGGAGGTCTCCTCGCCACATTGGCATGTTCTTGACATTTCTGACAGGCTTTGGCAAACCTGCAGCAGTCATTGAATATAGTGGGCCAATAATAGCCCAATTTCTTTATTTCTATCTTCATTTTCGGACCGGCCTGGTGTGCTCCAGCCGATCCTGCATGAACTTCTTGCATTACTTGTTCCGCTTCTGCTGACGACAAGCAACGGAGTAGGATTTTCCTTCGGGCGTCTGCCATAATCCGGAACAAAGTTCCGCTTCTCATCTCATAAGAATCCTTGATCCTTAGGAGCTTCATTCTCTGTTCTTTTTCTTTTGGAAGTTGCTGGTGTTGAAACCAGCGTAGAAGATGTTCCCGCCAATCGGGTTGCTGGACCCTTTCAGCGACTGCTACTTCTATCTCCCGTTCGTCGGTCAGATCCTCTGTTACACTGGGGACCTGTCGGCGGTTGATTACTGTTATATTCAGGCTTATGTCTGGCGGGACTGCCAACGAACTAGCCAGCTTAGCGAGGGCGTCCGCCTGAGCATTTTGGCCTCGCTTGATGTGCTTGATGCTGATGAAGTAAAATCTTGACATCAGGCAAGTTGCCAACTGGTGATAGGGGATGAGTTCTTGTTTTCGCACTTCAAACTCTCCTTCCAGCTGTTTTATAACTAGCATGGAGTCTCCAAATGCTTCCAGCATCTGAATTCCCATGGACAGAGCAATTTGTAACCCGATTATCAGGGCTTCATATTCTGCTTCATTGTTGGTGCATGGTTTATTTATGGAGCAGGATGTATGCACCACTTCTCCTTCTGGGGATTTCAGGACTATGCCTGCCCCTGCTCTGACTCTGACCGATCCAGTGGCAGAGATGTCAATTCTAGAAGCGCCATCAAAATATAGCTGCCACGGGGAAGGCTGTACTTGAGCGGCTTCCAAAGTTTCATCTTCGGGGAGTTCTGGTTCCCACGGGCAGTTTCCGGGTACCGGATGCGCAGCAAAGAAGTCTGCGATAGCTTGACCTTTAATGGCCTTGCGCGGGACGTAGGAGATATCAAACTCCATAAGGATCACCGCCCATTTGCCCAGACGGCCTCTGAGTGCTGGCTGGGACATGATATATTTCAGGGGATCCTCCTTGGATACCAAGCTGATTTCATGCGACAACATATAGTGTCGGAGTTTCTTAACTGCGAAGACTAGTGCCAAGCAAATCTTCTCAATATAAGTGTATTTTTCTTCAGTTCTGACCAGTCTCCGACTGAGGTAATAGAGGGCTTGCTCTTTCCCTTCTTCATTATTCTGGGCTAGCATTGCCCCCAGAGAGTTGTGTGTAGCTGCTATATACAGCATCAACGGCCGTCCTTTCACCGGTGCGCCTAATACTGGAGGAGTCTTCAGATAATCCTTTAGTTTGTCAAAGGCTGTCTGGCAATCTTCATCCCAATAGAAGGGAACATCTTTCATCATCAACTTGTGAAAAGGCTGGCATCGCCCTGACAAATTGGAAATGAACCGCCGGATATAAGCCAAGCGGCCTTGTAGTGACCTCAGCTCGGAGATGTTCCTTGGTGGAGGTAACCCCTGAATCGCCCTGATCTTTGCGGGGTCTATCTCGATTCCCCGATGTCGGACGATGAAGCCCAAGAATTTTCCGCTCGACACTCCGAACGCACATTTCATAGGATTCATTTTTAGCTCATGCTGCCTCAGCCTCTGAAAAACAATCCGGAGGTCTTGCAGGTGATCTTCTTTTCTTCTGGTTTTGACCACCAGGTCATCTATGTAGCACTCGACCTTGTGGTAGAGCAATTCATCAAAAATTTTAGTCATTGCGCGCTGATAGGTTGCGCCAGCATTCTTCAGTCCAAATGGCATTCTCTTGTAATGATAAATGCCTTTGGGAGTTCGGAAAGCAGTATGGACCCGGTCGTGCTCCGCAATCCAAATCTGATTGTAGCCGGACGACCCATCCATGAATGACAGGGCTTCATGGCCGGTTGTAGCATCGATCATTACCTCGGTTATTGGCACCGGGAAGTCATCTTTAGGGCAAGCTTTATTTAGATCCCGGAAGTCAACACAAATCCGGATCTGTCCATTCTTCTTTTTCACAGGGACGATATTTGCCAGCCATGTGGTGTACTGATTTTCTTCAACAAATCCCACATCAATGAGCTTGTCAACTTCAGCACAGATTCGGGTGATGAGCTCTGGCCTCATACGCCGCGGTGGTTGTTTCACCGGCTCGGCTTCGGGACTGATTGTTAGCTCATGTTGTGAGACAGCAGGGTTTAGACCTGGCATCTCTTTATAAGTCCAGGCGAAGCAATCCCGGTATTCTAGCAGCAGCTGGATGTACAGCTCCCGTTCTTCTGGGGACAGTTGGGCACTGAGGAAGGTAGGCCTAGGGTCCTTCTCATTTCCCAGGTTGACTTCTATTAGTTCATCGACTGTGGCTTGGCCTCCGTCTTCTATTTCCGGAGGTGCCGGCTGGAGGTCGACGAAGTCTGGAATACCATCTTGAGGGTCGAGTACTTCGACTTCCTCGTCAGACACCGCCAGAGCTTCATGGGGTCTCTTGATCTCTTGTGCTAGCGGCTGGGCGGATTGTTCTATTAGAAGATCCATTGCCGGTGCAGCTCCCGAGGGCGAGAGGACAGCTTCAGTGCTTGTAGGTGAGGTTGCAGCCATGACAGGCCAGCAGTTATTTGCCGCCGGACTCGGACAGCCTATTGGATTGGTAGCAGGAGTTGAGGGAGTCTCGCCTTCTGGGACAGTTGTGTCTTCCACAGAAGTGGCTTTTTCTTTTCTGGTAGCCGGCTCCCCTTGATTGGAGTAAACCGAGGCTCTGTTGACTGTCAGAAAGGGTGTTGAAGTCGTCATTAGCATGACCCCTGCGGAGGGAGAGACTTCTGCTCCTTGAGCATCTTCGGCTTCGCTGCTGCTAGCCGTATCAAATTCGGCCTGAAAGGCCGCTCCTTCAGGATGGACCTGCTCCCAGCATCGGCATGAGATCAAGGTCTCCATTTGTTGATTCCCGGATAGGGTTAATTCAGCATGTTCGGCTTCCGCCGGATATTCATCAAAGGTTGCCCCCAGAGGGCTGTCTTCAGTTGGATAGAAGGTGGAGATGGTGTCCACCTCGTACCGCCCACTGTAATAGTAGTCTTCCAGGGTGAAACCCAGACCCGGGTGTTGAGAGACACGTCTCATTTCTTTGTCCAGATTTACAGGATACCACATCTTCTGGAAAGCTTCCTTGCGTTTTTGAGGCTGATCGGGAGGGATGTGTTGCTTTTGAAACATCCTGGCCGTCCGATCAGTGGTGAATGCCAGGCCCTGCACAGGAACCCGTGGGTTGGCTAGATCTTCAGGGAGGCTGCAATCCGTGTCTTCCTGAGTAGGATGCTCCTCAGCTGTATAGAATAAGCTGCTGTGCCCATCTTCCTGTGCCACTTCCCAAGCTTTGAAAGGTTCGACGGTGGGACCATCGAGGCCGGAGACAGGCTTGGTGAGGCCGGCCGGGACTCCGATGCGGTCGTGTTGTCGGTCAACATGCACTTCCTTAGCTTTGGGGTATAATGCTGGGGGTGTCACCCTGCCGACATTTCCAGAAGCCGTGATGTGGGAGACCACCTTCGGCTTGACATATCCGCGCGGCGGTGGTGGATACCAACCGTCACCCGATCTATTCTTCGATGCCCCTACGGGGGCTTCAGTTTTAGAAGTCTTCCGGGGAGACCCCGTATACAGATTGGCGTCCGCCAAGTGACACTCAAACACCTCGAATGGGTGGATGTCAGCAAATATCCTTTCCTCCTTCCCCTGGAGGCTGTATTTGATGCATTGGTGGAGCGTGGAGGGCACCACCAAGTTTTCATGCAGCCATGGGCGGCCGAGCAGTGCTTTGTAGGAGGTGCGAGAGTCAATGACGTGAAACTGCACCGTTGTAGTGAAATCTGCCAGAGTCAGTGTGAATTCTGCCACCCCCATAGATACTTCACATTTCTGGTTGAAGCCCGCGATACGCATATCCCCGGCCTTTTCGAGATGCACATTGAAGTGGTACCTCTCGTATATTCTATATGGCAGGATGTTGACTGCTGCGCCAGGATCGACCAGAATCCGGTTCAGTTCTCTTCCATTCAGGTGCCCTTTCATATATAGCGGCCTGTTGTGACTGGCCGTAGGCAGTAGCATGTCTTCTGGAGAGAAGGTCATACTGGCTTCTGGTATAGCCTCAGCTATGCAGGTTTCAAACTGGGCAGGCGTCTGCAGAGCAGTGATGATTGCCTGTCTAGTTTCTTCACTCAAAGAGAGAATTTCCCAGATCGTAAAACGAGCAGGGAGCTTCTTGAGCAGCTTCATTATTCGGCTTCCAGCCCGGACATTGGAGAGCTTCATCTCCTCAACCCATCTGGGCTTAGGAAGGTTTTGATTTGTGGGTCCAGACGGACCTGCTTCATCTTCCTCGGACTCGGCACCCTCTCGACTGGCACCGACTGTCGAGTCTTCTTTATTGGTTGCTGCAGGGCAAGCCCCATCTGCATTTGCATCCTCAGTAGATTGCACTGGCCGAGGGTGATTGACCCCGGGTGTAGGGTTGGCGTCTTGACAAGGCTGTTTCCCCTTTGACATCTTCATAAATTCAAGAAATGAGGGGACAGCCTTGCCCCCGCTCTTGTTGTATAGACCGGACGGAGGAGGGATTTGAACTCCCTTGACCTCCGGCGGAGGTGTCTTGTAGGGTTGTTCCCCTCTGAACACAATATTGTGGTTGGGTGGGGGTTGGCGCCCCCATTTTCGGCCTGACCGCGTGGCATGTGCAGCAGTGGCGGCCTCGACCTTGCTTTCCCCAGTGTGGGGTGTAAAGCATATTTCTTCTTCTTCCTCTTCCCCGGGTAGGTTGAAGAGGGCTGATAGTGTATTACAGGAGACAACCTGTGCTTTATTGGCGCCAACGGCCTTTCTTTTCTTCTTCTTTTGCTTCTTTTTCCTTTTTGCTTCTGCGGGCACCTGCCCCCAGAATAGACTGCTCGCTTCAGGGGGTGCTGCTTCAGCTTCCTCCGTCTGCTTGAGTGAGAGTTGCTCCAGCTCCTGCCATGGGACGTAGTCCCGTACGAGCAGGGGTTTCAATTCGGGCTGTACATATTCATCTAGCCCTTCAATCAGGTGTTGCAGTCGAAGGACCCCGGGGTTGGTTTCCTTGACCACTGGCAGGGGAGTCTGTCTCCTTCTGTTGGGTGCATGTATTCTGATAGCTGCAGATGGAGTAATCCACGTAGGCGCTATCACTGGCGGAGCAGGCCGGGGCGTGACGCCACGGATAAGTGCCCCCTCTTTCGGGCAGGGTGCCCTCTTCTTATTGTGCTTCACAGGGACTTGCTGCCACCCCTGCTGTTCCTTCACGGGCTCCAGGAAATGGATTTCGTAGGTGCTCCGTGTGCTTGCTTCAGAGATCTCCTCAGGTAACGCCTGGTAGAGGGAGATCATGTTGACTGCTGCTCTTCGGGGAGGAGCTTCATGTGGCTGAGGAGGGTCTACTTTGTACTCTCCCAGCTCTATCTCATTTTTCTTCACCATCCCTTCAATGATGTCTTTGAAAACATAACAGTCTTCGATTGAATGTCCCAGCATCTGGTGATAGGGGCAGAATCTTGGACTGTCTCTTCTTTTGAGGTCCTCTGGTCTTCTTGGCTCAGGCAGAGTGACCATACTGTATTCTGTTACCCAGTCAAATAGGATTCGGGTCTTATCCTTAGGAAAGGAATAAGCCTTCTTCATTTTGTCCCTCAACGAAGGACCTTCTTTGTCATCTGGAGCTTTCGCAGGTTGCGGGGGAGCCGCTTTCTTGCCTTTCTCCTTCTGTTGTTCGAACGCCTTGATATCAAGCGCATTCGCTTCTTTAGGTGTGGGGCGCCGTTCCGCCGCCTTGCCTTTCTGGGCTGTGCTGGTAGCTGACGGTGGGACGGGCTTGGCTAGAAAAGCCTCTACCTCGGCCACCACATTATTCAGCCGGTCGAACGACCGTATTTCCATCCCGATCATTTTTTCCAAGACCTCCCTCCTGAGATTTTGCTTACATATTTGCACAGCGTCCTCCTGATGCGGGGGCCGCTTACATCTCATTCCGAGGTTCCTCCACCTCTTGATGTAGTCAAGGGCGGTCTCATCTGCCCTTTGTTTTGTCGAATAGAGTTCGGCCACTGTGACCTCCCTCTCTGTGACATGGAATCTTTCCCTGAATTTCCTCTGCATATCTGACCAGTCATTGATTGACCCGGCCGAGAGGCTGGAGTACCATTCAAATGCGAGCCCCGTCAGCGAGGACCCGAAGAACTTCAGCAGATATGACTCGTCGGTGGACAGATCACCCATAACGGTCATATAATATGCAATATGTTCTTTTGGGGAACCTTTCCCGTTGAATTTGTCAAATTTGGGCGGCTTGTTGACTCCCGGGGGAAGTCGCTTAGCCGCATGGTGTTGCGGGTAGGGCACCCGGTAGGCATCGAATGCGACGTAGTCGCCTTCGCTCTTCTCTGCGAGCTTCAGCTCGATCATCCTCTCCACCATCATCCGGCTCACGACCGTGGGGTCGACTGGCTCCGGATAGAAGTGTGCTGGCTGCAGGTACGGGGTGACCAGGGTGGTCGCCTGTGGAGGATGCAGCAGCGGGGGTGTTGGGTGCACCTGAGGAAGCACCGGAGGCAGCAGCGACTGAGGCTGTGGTGGCCGCTGTTGTGCTGTCGTCACAGTTGGCTCTGACGGCTGGGGTAGTGTGCAAAGTGGTGGAGGGTCGTCTCGACGAGCCGCTCCCCGGGATGATTCACCTTGGACTTCGGGTGGTTTGGAGGCTGATGAGTGTTCAGTTTTCTCCATCAGCTGTTTCTTCAGGGAATCTATTTCCCGTTGATATCTTTGCAGCAGCATCAAGACTGATGGGTCTATAGTGGTGGGGACACCTTCTGTCGTTTCCCCGGACGTACCCTCGGGCAGGATATCGAGGAGTACGTCGTCTTCTTCTTCCGTCGTTACCACATTAGCGGTCAAGACGGGGGCTTTGTCATCCCAGTGGAGGTATGACTGGGGCTGTTTCTCTTTCATCGCTGTCAGAAGCCCTCTTGCTGCTTCTGTCCTGCGGGTAGCTGGTCCCGGCCGTACGGCCAACTGAGCCAGTTCTTGAGAGTTTTCAGGAAGCTTCCCATATCGGCTGGACACGCCAGCCATGTTGCAAGTGAAAACCTGCATCCTCCTTCTTCGTCGATGGACCCTCCGCCTTGCTTGTTGCGGGAAGGTCAGCCTCTCGAACACAGAAATTCTTCTTCTTTCTTCCCGCTCGGGGAAGGCTTCATCGGCTTTGATCTCAGAGCCGTCATTGTGTCCGTTGTCATCGACCGACGACATCCTTATTATATCCTCTATTTCTTCTTCATCTACCGTTGATGGGCAGCAATTTTCTTCAGTGGCGACTGTCTGCATCAGCCGCTGCTGTCCGAGTGAGGTGTTACCCAATCCTCGGAAATAGCTTCTGACCAGGCAGGCCATTTCTTCTTGACCCCGTTCTTGATGTAGCATGGGGGAGAGTGGTCGACCTCCAGCAGGAGGAATGTAGGCCAGTCGAGCTCTGTCAGCTGGCTGTTGGAACCTTCGCCCCGTGGCAGGGACGTTGGCTTGACGGGCCACAGCCCGGAAACTTCTGTGACGCGGAGGATCCGCAACCACCTCTTCTTCATTCATCAGGGACAAGCCCCTTTCTCTTCTCGCTCTCGCCTCGTCGTTCATAGGACGATGGCGGGTGGGCGTTGGATGGTAGGCAGGTTGGGTCCGCTTGGGAACCCACACCTGTTTGAATTTCCTCGGCCTGAGCGCCGGGTTTTCTTGGCCATGGTGGCCGGCTTCTTCTCTTTCTGCCCTCCTTCCAGCGAGAGCTTGATAGTTGTTGTAGACAGGGACGTTTGGGATGACGCGATCTGGGGTCACCCGTGCCGTGCGCCCGTTGAGGAAGACACGCATACCTCCCACCAGCATTGATTTTCCGGACTGAGAGACAGTTCCGGTGATCACGGCAGGGTTCTTGCGAGCCTGGCGACGCTGACGTCCTCCAGGGGGCTTGTTGATATCAGTGGGATGCATCACCCGTACAAGGTGGTGCACCAGGCAGCTAGCGGCCGGAACCGGGTTCTTGAGCGAATCACCGCGGCAGGGGGCCTTCAGAGGCTCCATTTCCTTCACATGTTCCTTGACGGGTTCCATTGCCTCGACTTCCAGCATGTCGACAAAGGCCAACCCCAAGAAGTTGGGGAAGCCCACAGCAGGAGGAAAGCTACCAAATTCCATGGGCACCGCCAGGTACCCTTGCGCGTGTCCGGCGACTATCGATTGGTCGAAGTCGACGCCAGCTATTCCATGAGTCGTCATTGTTTGCACTGAAAAGATAGACAGGAAAACAATCAGTAGTCTTTGAAAGGGCTTCGAAGCCCGAATATCTCGGCAAAGAGATGAAAGGTGACACTGGTCCCACCGGGCGTGCCAGACTGTTTCGACCGTCTCTTCCTTCGCTCCTTTTCGTTGGTATTTTTCATTCATTTATTTCGCGGGTCGATCAATCAATTGACTAACTAGTAATCAACTGACTGATTGACGACACGGGCGTGCCAGTCACATGAGTGACGATTTATGATGCGCTCATTCTGACCCTTATCGGGCGAGAGTGAGGTTCGGTCGGGACCAGCAGTCCGCCATACCGTAAAGGCTATGGCGTTAATTACATCCCCCACGAGGAGGGAACACCTTTGATTAGTTGCCGAGATAGCGGGCTGTCGAAGCCGGAATAAAAGATACAGAGCATGCGAACAATCATGCAAGATGTCATGACCGAATACGCAGGGTTTATTGAGGTGGGGCCTGGTACATGGCGGAGTACTTAGGCCCGAAAGCCGCCTTCACGCGTGACAAGGTTTCCGGTCAGGTATAACCCGGCCTTCTGACAATGTCATTTGATATACCAAGGGTGCACCCACTCGGGCATACATTAATGAGACACGAATGCTTGGGCCAAATCATGATGCCAAAGATTCGAGACATATCGATTCAAGCTTGAAAAGCTAGTTTATTCAATTTATTCAATCAAAGAGCTTATGAAATTCCATGATTAGTATGAGAAATCATCCCATGAATAGGAAAAAGGATTAGAATTATGCGATGACACGACTCGGAACGAAACCGGTGCAGTGCATGTGAAGAAACGGGTTGGAATGGTTAAAACGGCGCCCTGAAACGTAGGTAAAAGGGGTTAAAACGGCGCGGTCAAACGTAGGTAAAAGGGGGAAAAGCCGTTAAAACGGCGCGGTGGAAGGTAGGGGCGCGCCGGGGAGGGCGCGCCGGATAGGGCGCGCCGGATAGGGCGCGCCGCTTTAGGCCGCGCCGTTTTAACGCGTGATCGCGCCGTTTTAGCCCGATTTTGCGGAAACCGAGATTCCGTTGATTTATTTATGGATTTATTAGATTATTTTGGGGGTTTTGAGGACTTTATTGAATTGATTATTCATTGGATCGGTCCCAAACCGTTCAAAGCCAAGTCACGGGTTCGCGCGAGGTTCACACTCGAGCGCAGCAATTGTTTCGAGTTTACACTCGTTTGAGCCGAAATTTCGGCAGCATCTCCCCATCCTAAAGGATTTGTCGGGGAGAAGCGGAGGATGCTCACGTGGCGGAGCAAACCCCTAAATGCCGGGTGGCACAACGGCGGCCGGCGAAGACCCCGACGGAAAGGGAAAACCCCGAGGCATAGCCTACTAGGGGCACCGAGTCCGTGGGCAACAGTGAGTGAATGAGGCGGCTCAATATGGGAGCGAGAACCCCGAGGCAAGCCTACAAGGGGCACGCGACCCGAGTCACCACGACGCTCGAATCGGGACGGCCGAGATGGGAGGAAAACCCCGAGGCAAGCCTACGAGGGGCACACGACCCACGGCCACCACAAAGCCCATAAAGGACCGTGGATTTAAAGTGTAGGGGATTAACCCAATTGATGTGCGCTCACTGGTTCTCAGAGACCCATTACCGGCAAATGGGCTCTTACAGACCGAGCGAATTATTATGAGAAATCAGTAGAATGTTCCCCCTCCCCGGATGCCGGAGTGATGCTATATAACACACTCCCATCAAAATGCTATTAACACAACAGGAAGCGGTATGGAATCGTTTGACAGATAAGCAGAATGCGTTAGAACGTGTCAAAACAATAGATCCCCCGTGTCCAGCAGGCTGCTCACCGTCATAGTACAGGATCGATGCATAGCCCGGGGCACCGTTCTATGTACATTCACATGGTATTCGGAAAGAAAACCCATATGGGGTTTGCCATTGAAACGCCAAAGACAAACAGAGAGGTGCACACAGGTGCGTCTCTGTTCGCCGGCCGGTGGAACATTCAACACAGAATTCGGCCGTTGCATCGGACTCAAAGCAAGAGAGAGCCCCGGGGAAGGGGGGGGGTTGAATGGTCTCTGTAGCCCGAAGGCACACCCAGCATCGGAGAAACCGGCTACACGGGAATGCGGACATATATTAAAAAGAACCATTAAATGCACGCTCGTAAAGGGGGGGGGGTGAAAGAGAACATGCACGAGGTAAAAGATATCGGCCACAACATCATTTCATTCATCCCATGATTAACATGATACATATATATGCAGAAGGCATAGATCCCGGTGCCGGTGTTGTCACCGGGCGCCGTTTACATTGACGAAGCAACGATTTCGGATGAAGCCAGGAGGAGCAAAGGATAATGGTGGGGAAAGGGGAGTTCAGGCTCATATCATTGCCCCTCCCCCTTTCTCGCTTACATTGTATCGGAGAGAAACGAGAATGAAAACAAAGGGGGGAATCCACCGGGAGAAAACACGGGAAGCCCACCTAAATAAACCAGAAAGATGATCTTCTTCTTCGGCTCTGGGGAGCTCGGGTGGAGCAGGGTGGCGGCCGCCGGGAGGCTCGGATGGAAACTTCTGCCCACAGAAAAGAACCCCCGAAGACCTTTTTCTGGACCCCTCTTCTTTCTTCTAATTCTCTTTTTTCTTTTTTGGATTCCGAGGCTTCTCGGATCTCTCTTTTTTTTTTCTCTTCCCTCCGGTTTTTCTGTTGGCCTCCCTTCTCTTCATAATCCCCCTTTGGCATGCCATATATATGGCATGTGGTTAGTCCGGCGCGGTGGAGAAGGGCGCGCCGGGTTGAGGGCGCCGGGGAGCAGCCCCCTTGGCTTTTTGCGCGCCGGATTGACGGCGCCGTTTTAAGCGGCGCCGTTTTAACCTGTTTGCCAGGCACGGCCAGGCCGGTGGGTCCGGGGATGGTTCCGGAGACTCCAGTTGACTGTTCCTCTCGTACTGGCTCTTGGGGAGCCTTGACGGGGTGTTGACGAAGCTCTTGACGCGACGAACGGCCTTGATCAGAACTTCGTGTGCTTCCGATCCGGACACACGGGTGTCCCGTCGGTACGACTTTCGGCACTGTGATTGGTGCCTCTCATCAAGACGGACCTGTGTCCGAAGCTTCCTCGCAGGATGGCATTGCATCCTGGGTAATTCCGCCTTGAACGGCGATCCATCGGCCGCTAATGGGCTCACTAGGGCGAGAAGCCGAACCCGTGTCGGGTGATCGGGATCTTCTTGCTGACAGAACCTCCGGCCCCTTGTTGTGGATGGTCGTGGGCATTCTTCCTCTTTCGGAGAATCATAAGGTAGACCGTCGTCCTTGATCGGACGTCGGATGTGGGGTAGCGGCATGACAGAGTCGATGCCGGATCATTGGGCAGGCTTGATCGCACTGCCGGTTGGTTGCGGGTTGACTTTGACTCTCCTGAGGTAAGGTCCCCGGTGTTCCCTCCAAGGTGGCTTGGGGCTTCGTCAGCTCGAGGGACCCTCGATAAGTTGATTTTCATCGGCTTCTGTGCTTCAGTGGGCCGTATCATTCGTCTTTGCGGCTTGGTCGCCAGGGATCATATTTTGAGTGCCAACAGCACACTGCCCAACAGAGCAGGCATATACCACAGGACACAGTCCGGCATCACCTCAGACAATGCGAGAATCAACCATGGCACCGCAGCCACAATCTCGCTCACCGCGGAAACACAACCCTCGACACGAGCAACAGCTACCGATTCATCCAATGGTCGGCAGACAAATCGCACGTCAGCTTCACAACCAGCTGACAAGTCGCACACCCTTCTCAAGGGGACAACCAATACAGAGCCTCCACCAGCTCAAGCAGTCCTCTCCGCAGACCGCAACCAGAACATCGGCTCAACACCACGAAACACCTCACACATGGCAGGCCGAAAGCCAGACACAACACCGTGCCAACTCTTGTCAGAAGACAAACTTCGACAAAGCCCAGATCCCGTCTGGAAAGGCACATCACATGATCAGCCACCCAAGGCCTCGCTGGCACACGGCTCTCGCCATGCTCGAGCCCCAACAACCAGCATCTTCTGTCTCTGAAAAGACCATCCACTGGTCACCAACTGCTCGTCAACGGGAAACCTCTGCTTGTTCAGCTTCTTCCTTCTTTCCTGGTCCTCGACCGGGTCCAAAGGAAACATTCCAAACCTCGGCAAGCCATCCGTCGACTCACATACAGACTGAAGCCGCATCTCGAGCAGCACTCCTTTCGGACACCGCATCCGAGCTCGAACATCGCTCCAACTCGACCCTCTCGGGGAGCACGACGAAACCAAGTGACGGATCCTGGTGTCTTCAGTCATCACCTCACTGGACTCAGACTCACAGGGGAGCCATCCCATGCTGGTCACCAACCCATGGATAACCATCACAACACCAGCGTCCTATCAAGGACCATCCTCCGACGCCCATCTCACAAAAGGCCTCCGCCCACAGGCGTCACTCATCCATCTGGTCTCATCAAATCCTTCGATCAATGCAAGTGGACACCTGCCAACCCCGATTCCGCCCTTACCACAGAGCCACGGGACACCACCTGAACAGTGCTCACGGGTCCCTAAGCAATAAACATCTCACCGTCACAATCCGACAAGACCGTAGAACCAACAGACACTGCTGTGGTCGGTCACACGGTTAGGCTAACCAGCCACTCACAGCCGCCAACCGGGACCCATAGTCTGCCAGAGACCACTTCCTCAAAACACAGTCTCAACCGAGGACACGACTGGGAACACGAGTCGGACACCAAGCCACCGACTCTGACCAACACGTCCTCAACCATCGTCAGGCGACATCCTCAACAACCCCATCCAGGTCCAACACCGACGCCTGACACGGCTTCCAACACAGGAACAGGGTACTCATGCGGCGCACTAGCCAGCACTTTTCCCCAACACTCCATCCTGCCAGTGCCAACAACCATAATACCACGAGCAACGGCATGGCAACAACACGTTTCACACCGAGGAACCCATCCTCCGATGCTCAACGCGAACTCAGGAATCCGCCCGTAGCAACCAACGCTACGATCCTGAACTACTGGGTCACAAGCCCACCACGCTTCCGCTGCGCACTCAAATCCGCGCGCACAGCCGAGAAAGCAAACACCGCCCAACTAGCACTCGTCCTTCCGGAACAGCGCCAGCACCCTCACACGACAAGGGAATGGGCACAACTTCTCACAGGCAACCACCCTGCCAAGACAAGGAGCACGTCTCGCACGGACTTCATGGCACACAAGGCCAACCAATCCGAACACACGATGCAAGACGACGATCCTTAACCGAACGCAATCTCTCCAACCAAAAGAGAAACCAGCGCACTTCTGACCAACGGAAGGACTCCACGCTCGACCTGACCTCAACCTCGCGCATGCTGGGAACAGCACCATCCAGCACCAAGGAAAACCATCACTTCCAGCAGGTCAGCGCCTCCGGCACACTCGACGAGTGTCACGTCAGACCACAATCACAGCATCTCTCGATGCACCACTACTGCAATTCCTCGCACTGCAACACGGCATGCCAAGAGCCGTAACATGAGCCATAATCGACAACCGCCGATGCTCATCCTCGAGTCTCGAACGCACCGCGGAGCCTTTACATCTCTAGCCAACTCCAGGGCGAACACAACCCATTCGCACACAAGAGCGCAGGAGCAAGACTTACTGGGACACCACAACCCAATCCTGCCTCGAAATCCGCAGAACAACCGGGACCGACACATCATTTCTGACGCCACAGAGCACGACAGGAACATCAGGCTCGACGAAACAGCAGCTCACCGAGAAGACATTCCGCTCACCGGAGCACACTTCTCGATCAGAACACCCGCTCTGCCACCTTAAACCACGACCTGAACACCTCAGGGGCTGGATAAACCTCACGCTGGAGTGGCCAAAACCGACAGCAGCTCCCTCAGAGCACGCTCACGGCCTCTTAACCATGAACAGTCCTCTCCAGCACCTGACCACGCCGCAGATTCCTCGAACGAAGCACCGCGAACTCACGCCTGCCAGCAACCTCTGCCCAACGCAGCACAACTAGGGCCACCACCGATGAGGGAGAAGGCTCTCAACCTCGATCCTTAGACCCCACGCTGGCACGAAAGCCGCGGACAGCAACCACCTTCACATCGCCGCACAGCGCACCCAAGCTCTCAAGCGAGAAACAAGGCGGAAAAACAAGCACAAAACCCTATGCCAGCTGTCGACCGTACTGGACCTTATGGACTCTGATCACTGCAATATCTCGAATTCCTATGTACGTCCACAACCTGGCTCTGATACCAGCTGTAACGACCCGAGAATCCGATTACCGGGAAGGCCCGATAACCCGAGACTCGCACCGCCGCCCACGAGCCGGGAGGGCTCGGAAGGGCTAAAAGGAGTGTGGAGGCACGAAGAAATAGGAAATAAAGCAGGACAACCAACAACAACAAGCTGAAAGAAAGAACAACAACAGCTACAACAGAGTCCAGTCCAACAGAAAGTACAGTCTAAAGTAGTAAAACGTACCACATGCCAAGTAAACACTCGGCCCGACAAGCTGGCAACTGAGAACCTCCGCTCCGCACCCTCGAACCTCGAGGAAGAACCGCTACACCTGAAAAGCAGGGAATGAGTCTCCAGAACAGAGACTCAGCAGGGATCCCGCGGAACCCCAACCGGAAACAACGGCGATAGCGGAAAGGAGAGCTACAACTACAGCAGGAACAGCAAACCGGCGGCCGGTCAAAAACTCGGCACTACAGCTACTCCTACTGCCAGAAGGCAGACCCCGATCAAGCAGTCGAAGCTACCGAACCACGCTAGTACCACCTACCGAAGTAAAAACACACGGCAACCACGCCGTAGAGGCCTATCCTCCAGACACAGCCGACCTGGACACGCTGTCCAAGGTGCAACCCCGACCATCCGATCGCGGGTACCGCACAACAAGACCCAACCTCGGTAAAGCCACTAGCACTAATCTCACGGCGCAAGAACCGACACACGCGCCAAGGTGAAACAACCGAACTCACCGGTCAACACGACCAAAAACCCGAAGGTCAAAGACACAGAGACTGACAGTCTGTCACTCCGTACTCGACAGGAGTACCACCCACTAGAAGCACAGCCGGTAGCGTCCCCTGACGTCTTACACCGCACCGCAGGTGAACCGCCTGACGTGGTCGGTCCTACCCGAGGCGCGAACACCGCACAAGTAACCACAAACAAGTGACTAGCTGGGGTCACGCCCGTCGACGTGCGTCCACTGTCCCCAACCACGTGTGTACACACAGACCACGCGTCCTAGGTCTGGCCCTCTGACTGGTTTTCCCCTGGCACTGGACTCTGATTTGACGAGGGGCCCGACGGTAACCAGTCTAAAACCGTCCTCAGGGTAAGCCCGTACACCACTCCCTGGTGCGATCAGGACATGCGTACTGATAGGCTACGACTAGTGGAGGGTCACTGAAGGAGTAGACTCTCAAGACAATAGAAAATAACGTCCGAATCCGACGACGTACGGGGACCACCCCACGTACCGGCCCCGTCGCACGGTGACCACAGTCGGAGAAGAAACAGGACTCACAGTCCACGGCCACGCACGCACCGTGCGCTAGAGTCGAGAAAACTCAAGTGGCGCTAAGCCACTGGACTCTGGACAATCCTATAGACACACTACAGCCAACGGTCCTTGAGTCACAAGACTCGGGGTCAAGACCGTTGCACGCAACAGCACAAGGCCGTCAATCTAGTCCAATCTCTAGGTCTAAAACCACGGTAGCACAAGTACCGAGACAACTCACGAGTCGCCAAGGCCACTCCCTCAAGAAGGGAATGCAAAGGACCAAGGCCACCCACACGGGCCACACGGAAAACACAGAAGCACGATTCCCAGGGCAGCACACAAGCCACCACGACGATTTCCCATCTTGAAGCAAGCGGGAAACCTCCAGCCCCAGGCTAGATAACTGGACTCGCAGTCCAAGGCCAAGCACATGGCCCACATGGGAATCGCCTTCCAAAGAAAACCCATGACATGCGGGGGAGACCCCACCGCACACACACCGATACACGGTGACTCGATCGAGCGTAACACGAAAGCCCAACACGCGAGAAGTCACCCGGACTCTCAACCCTATGGGCACGCTAAACGAGATAACACGGTCCTCCGGACACCCTCAAAACACGGACACAGAATCTCATGGGTGTCTAGCACTCACGAGACCGTAAGTCGACTACTGGGTCACAACCGGGTCGACCGGAGACCAACACAACACAATCGGAAGGCTAGAAGGTCACCTGGACCCTTAAGCGCACGACACGCAAAATGAGGTAAGTGGGACAACCTCTGGACACCCAAAGACACGGTCACGGAACTCCACGGGATGTCCAGGACACACACGGCTCAAGGGGGGCACGATCAGCCGCAGACCGCCCGCCCCGGGCAGCCCGGATGGTCACTACAATAACGCGCTATAGGTCCATAGCGCGTTCAAGCAGAACGCGCTAGGAACCTATAGCGCGACAAGGCAGGTCGCGCTATGTTTCCATAGCGCGACAGTCCAGAATGCGCCATAGCCCTATAGCGCGACAGGAACCGCCATACTGTTCATCTTCTCCGATGAACGCGCCCCATCGGGGCAGCGCGACCATCAAGAACGCGCTACTGGAGCATAGCGCGTTCTCAGTCCGCGCCCGAAAATGGTGGAAACCACGGAAAAAACCATTCCACGCCCCGTTCACCCCCAGGTTAAGGGGAAACAAAAGGGGAAACCTTCCCCAAGCCCCTAGGCATGCATCTAAATCCCTGGATCGCCCGAAAACACGGTAAAACGGAAGATCCGGCTTACACCTCAAAAACATGCATTTTCCCCAAATCGCCCCGTTTAGCCCGCTCGGCTCACCACGGCCTACCAAACTCGCGGGAAAAGAAGTGCACGAGCTGGGGGTCCATCTCCCTACCTCCACTGAAGAAACGACGCGCCGTGGACACCGGTCCACGAAGAAAACGCCGTTGAAGCCTCGCCGGTTCACGATCCCACGAACCGCCTCCACCATCGCGATCCTCATCCCGAGCCCGTCGCCCCACATCCCACGAACCACGCCACCCCGCCCTCACCGCCTCCGTCGGTCGCCCGGAGTGAGAGGGGGAGAGGAGAGAACGTGAGAGAAGAGAGAGGGAGGGAAGAGAGAAAATGAGATGGGAGAGAGAGGAAAGGCTATATATATAGAAAATCTGGAAATTCTCAAAAATACCGAAAAATAGGAAACCACGTTTTCGCGATCCTCGGAACGCACAGGTCGCAACGGTACCACACTCGCCTAGGTGAACGGCCCGGTTCACCCGCAACGAGGTTCCAAAGGGAAAGCCGAAACCCACGCCGGAAATCGGAAAACACACGCGGGAAAAAGCCGCAGAACGCCTCCGGGCCTCCGAAACGATCCTGGATCGCGCCGATCCGAACACGAAAGATGTCCGAAACGAAATTTCGGACACAACGGAGTCAGACGCTCTGAGAAATCAGATCCGGGACCCACGAACGAGGATCCGAATAACCCGGGGCATTATAATGAAACTAAGGCTTTTCTTTCTAAGAACTTTGAGATGAAGGATATGGGTGATGCCTATTATGTCTTAGGCATTGAGATCACCAGAGATAGACCTTTAGGTACACTTGGTCTTTCTCAGAAAACTTACATCTCAAAGATCTTGGAAAGGTTCAACATGCAATTCTGTGCACCCGATAAAGTACCTATTGTGAAAGGAGATAAATTCAGTGATTTGCAGTATCCTAAGAATGACTTAGAAAGGAAGCAGATGGAGCTTATTCCTTATGTTTCAGCAGTTGGGAGCCTGATGTACCTTCAGATTTGTACATGTCCAGATATTACTTTTACTGTGGGTTTGCTTAGCAGGTACCAAAGCAACCCAGGTTTGGATCATTGGAAGGCTGTCAAGAAAGTCATGCACTATTTGAAAGGGACTATGGATTATTTGCTCACTTACAGGAGGTCAGATCGGTTGGAGGTCATTGTATATTCTGATGCTGATTTTGGTGGCTGCCTTGACACGAGGAAGTCTACTACAGGCTATATCTTCCTCTTGGCAGGGGGAGCCATTACTTGGTGTAGTGAGAAAAAGAGTATTACAGTGACTTCCACTATGGCAGCTGAGTTCATTGCTTGTTTTGAGGCTAGTGGACATGCCATTCAGTTGCGGAACTTGCTCACATGTCTACCATTTATTGATTTCATCTCAAGACCTATCAAGATTTACTGTGACAATTCTGCTGTGGTCTTCTTCTCTAAGAATAATAAGGCATCCAAGGGTGGTAGAGCCTTGGATATTAAGTATTTTGCTCTTAGAGATAGAGTGAAGAATCATGAAGTATCTATAGAACATATTGGGACTGATCTTATGATTGCTGACCCACTCACTAAGGGACTACCTGCTAGCACCTTTTGTAGTCATGTGATTAAGATGGGTCTTGTTAGTTCTCTTGATATGTTATGACACTTACAGTTATTTGTGATCACATTTATATCATGATTCTTCTTTTATTTTCTGCCTATTCCATGTTGGGTGCGGATAAGACGACAACAGAGATCCATAGGGGGGGGTGAATGGATCTACTAAAGATTTTTGGCCAAATTAAAACCGTATGAAGAGATACTCACAAGGTCGATGGACAAGCGCTCAAACAGCAAGGATGCAAACCCGATTGGACACTAGGACAGCCAAGGGAATCACGGTCCTAGCAACCATCTAGCGATAACAATCACACAGTCAGTGCAAACAAACCATATCGACCCAATGCAATCATCTAGCGAAAGCAGAAACAGAAGTCACAGATCAAACCACTGCATAAGGAATTTTTTAGGTGGTTCGGTCACCAAGACCTACGTCCACCCCTAACTCCAAACCGGAGTGAGGCTTCTACTAGCTATGCTAGAAACAGCAGACTTAGTCTGCGAACAGAATGCTGCCACACAGCTTGACCAGGGGAACAACCTCCCCTCTTCCTCCACACCGGAGGGACACCCCATGTGACTCCCAGCCACTTGGAAACCAGAGACCGGAGTCTCTCTTCCTCCAGACCAGGAGGGGACACACCAGTGACTCCCCGTCACCAGCAAACCAGAGGTCACAGACCTCTCTTCCTCCAGACCAGGAGGGACCCCTCGACTTGTAGCCCACAAGCCCAGAACAGGAGACGAATCTCCCTTCTCCTGAGTCCACAGGAGGAACCCGATCCCCAACAGGGCAATCGAGAGAAACACAAAGAAATGTAAATGAAACCAAGAAAGAGAAAATACAGTAATCAGAAAACTGTAAGATGGTAGCACAACTGTGGCTCTCAAAATAGAGCTGACTGGCCTGGATATGATCCACGGTCCAGCAGGAACAAATCTTCAAGTAGCTTTGCTTCTTCTCGTCTAACTCTATATCTCTTTCTCTTCTTCAATCACTCTCTGCTTTCACGGCTTCTCTTTTTCACGATCTCTCTCTGCTCTGTCTAATCTTCTGCTCAGGCTCACTCCTCTTCGTTCTTCCTTCTGGGGGCTTTTCTTCTCTTCTTCCAGCCTGTGCTTCGAAGGGGCAAAGAGACCCTTTATAGGGACAGAGCCTTCGTGTGGATCAAGCAGCAGCTAGGGCATGTGTGCTTCAGTCCACGTGGCGGCTTCTCAGCATCTTGGATCACGTGCCAGGCGCCAGTCTCGGATCATATGCCCAATCACCTGCAAGATTAATGAAGAGTTCAGTCGATGAACAATATCAACACAGGCTGTACATACTTTACTCAGCAGGCAATGTATAGACTTAACAATGCATATGCACAATGATGCAATGTTCAGACTCTGCTGAAGACAGCCAGTCGATGTATAGACTTGGCTGAAGCCAACGCTGAAGCAATGTTCAGACTTTGCTGAAGACTGGCAGAGGATGTATATACTTGCTATAATGCATGCATGATAAAGGAGCATAGGGATGTATAGACTTTAAGTAAAGATGCATGAGCAATGTATAGACTATATGCATATGCACATTAGCGAGTGTATAGACTTTGGCTTGATCAATGCACAATGCTCATATGGATGTATAGAGTTGGTCGTGTGAAGGAGGATGAGTGTACAGACTTGTTGAGACAATGCATGATCAAACGATACAATGTACAGACTTGATGGCATGAAGGCAATGCATGAACATGTGATGCAATGTACAGACTTGGTGTTAACATGCATGAGAGTAACGAGTGTATAGACTTGATATTAACATGCATGAGAACCCAATGTACAGACTTGCTGTCCCTGCAGCAGACGACTCCAGTGTATAGACTTTGTACTTTGAACGACAAAGCAGGCTGTACAGACTTGAAGTGAAGACCAATGTATGGACTTCAAAGAATGGATGATCAGACAATGTATAGACTTCACGGTTCAGCTGCCAATGCATAGACTTGGAAATCTTGAAGGCCAATGTACATACTTGGAAGCTTGAACTAATGTATAGACTTGGAAGGCCTGAACCAATGTACAGACTTGGACGCTTGAAGGCCAATGTACAGACTTGGAAGCTTGAACCAATGTATAGACTTGGAAAGCCTGAACCAATGTACAGACTTGGAAGCTTGAAGGCCAATGTACGGACTTGGAAGCTTGAACCAATGTATAGACTTTACCAATGTATAGACTTGGGGTTCTGAACGTAGGTAAAGACAGGGAATGTACATACTTGAAGAAATGACTTGAGACAGACACTGTAATATCCCGGACCTTTCAGATCCTTCTTCGTGGGTCCCGGATCTGGTTTTCGGAGCGTCTGACTCCGTTGTGTCTGAAATTTCGTTTCGGACATCTTTCGTGTTCGGATCGGCGCGATCCGGAGTTGTTTCGGAGGCCCGGAGGCGTTCCGCGACTTTTCCGCGTGTGTTTTCCGATTCCCGGTGTGTGTTTCGGCTTTTCCTTCGGAAGCTCGCTGCGGGCGAACCGGGCGGTTCCCCCAGGCACGAGTGGTACCGTTGCGATCGGTGCGTTCCGAGGATTCCGAAAATATATTTTTCTATTTTTCGGTATTTTTCCGAAAATTCGGATTTTCTATATAGCCCTAATTCTTTTCTTTTTCTTTTCCCCTTTCTCTTTCTTCTTCTTCTTCCTCCTTCCTTCCCCAACCGTGACACCCTCCTCTCTCCCACTCTCTCCCATTCGGGCGCAACGAACCCCTCTCCGGCTACGGACGGCGGCGGGGCGACGGCGCGGACGCGTGGGCGACGGTGAGGCGATCTCGTGGGCGTGCGGCGTGCGGCGTGCGTGGGAAGCGTGGGGAGTTCGTGAAGCTTCGAGCATTCTTCGTGATTCGTGATCGATCCGGCGGAGCATTCGCTCCATTGAGGTAGGGTGACGTTCCTTAGCCTCATGCCGATCTTTTTCGCGATTTATAGGCCGCGGGGAGGCCGAGAGGGGATCGTTTGAGCGTTTTTGGGTTTTTCCATGATTTGGGGAGAGCTCGCCCGATCTATGGATTCAATGCATGGATTCGTGTTTTGATGGCCTAGAATCATGCTAGGGGTCCCCAGGGGTCTTCCCCTTTGTTTTCCCCCTCTCCTATGGAGGCATGGGGGCGTGGTTAGAATTTTTGGGCGTTCTTACCGTTTTCGGCCGCGGACTGAGAACGCGCTATACTCCAGTAGCGCGTTCTTGGAGGTCGCGCTGCCCCGACCGAGCGCGTTCATCGGAGAAGATGAACAGTAGGGCGGTTCGTGTCGCGCTATGGGGTTCTAGCGCGATCATCCTTGTCCCGCTAGAAGGACCTAGCGCGATTGTAGCAACCCTAATAAATGAATAATTGAAATGAATTAAAATATATATATTACAGAAGTAATATATAAAAGGAATAGGGTTAATTGGACGAAATAAAACAAAATTAAAAATAACGCCTCTTATTAAGGCGTTAATTTATAAATAAACGCCTCTATCCATGGCGTGACTAAAGAAAGGACGCCCACACATGCGGTCGTCAGTTATCATGCGACCAAATGGGTAAGTAAAAGAAACGCCCCTATCTTGGGCGTGTTTTAAAACACGAAACGCCCTTTTTCAAGGCGCTTTTTAAGAAACGCCCTAAAGTAAGGCGTCAATTAAATAATACACGCCCTGACCAAAGTCGTTAATTCCATTCGGAACCGTTCGAACCCAGAACTTATCCAGGGTAAGTGATAACTATGAGAAAGAGTTCGAATGTGGTAATAACTCAATCTTGGAAATATTACTTTCAATCAAACACTACTTTTGTTAGGACTCCTAAATCCTATAAATAGTCTTGATCGAACGAACCCTAAACCTATTTGATCGATCATCTGCTATGGTGAGTAAAGAACTGAACGTTCTTTTCTTTCTATCACATGAAGAGTTACTGACTCTTCATCTCTTTCTCTTCTATACAGGTTAGGGAAAGCCGCATACGTGAAGAACAAAGTACTGTTCTTCCTCTTTCTTCTCCTCTGATTATGTGTGATGAAGAAACTTATGACTGCAGTTCTTCTTCCATAGGATTTACAGTGAGTTGACAAAGTGAAGAACGAAGGTCCTTCATCAAATAACTTATTCGTCTGCATCCTCTTCTGTGCGTCCTGCTGCGGCTGATTGAGGTCGGAAGCCTTCATCAGCATCAACTTTTCTTCTTCCGAGAAGACTCTGTTACAAACAGAGTATTGTTCCCTATCAAGTTCTTCACGTGTCCTTCATCCAGACCATACTAAGGTAGGTTTTCTCAAGTTACTGTAGCCCAAATGAAATTAATGCAAGATATATATATATATAAGCATGTCATGCATATGATTATTATAGTTTTCATGCGTTTTCTGAAATATTTTGAAAGAGACGCCCCTGTCAAGGGCGCTAATTTACAAGACACGACCATGTCCAGGTCTTCAATTTCATATTTGACGCCCTGTACACAGGCGTTAATTTCACATAAATCTTAAAAAACTGATTATCCATGCAAATCAATAATTGTTAACGGTTAAAAGTCAATAAACATGAAACATCAAATCTAATATACTGCATCTGAATTCCTGCCAATTTTCCTGTCATGACTATATGATTGTTATACTCGATTATCGTGCAATTCTTGCTGATCATGTAAATTCTTGAATTCACGACTTAGACTAGGTCGTTTTCCATATATAAACGCCCCATCATAGGGCGTGAATTAAAAATAAACGCCCCTTTCTAGGGCGTGTATCTGTTAAAATCCTGAAATTCACATATTCTGTAAAATGAAATTAGAAAGTAACGCCCCTTCCAAGGGCGCGTTTTTGATAAATTTCTGAGAATAATTATATCCTGTCGAATATGTAAATGATGAGACGCCTGCCTCTGCAGTCGTCAACTTTGAAGAAACGCCCCCAGGAAAGGCGTGTTTTGGATAAATTAATGAAATAATGGAAATTCTACAAATTGGCAATATATGTAAACGCCCTTCTGTTAGGCGTTAATTATTCAATACACGACTTTACTTAAGTCGTTATTTTACTGTAAACTGATTTTATCCTGATTCTATTACCGATGGTTTCATATTATACATATATATATATATATATCGGCACTATTCTCCACTCCGTGAGTATAGTCCCACGTTTCATGTTGATTTATCGATCACACTCAACTCTCATTGACATACAAGCTCTCCATTGGACATTCCGTTCCTTTGGACTAGCGAGTTAGTCATAGAGACCTCCGTAAGACTCCTCGTAGCCTTGGATTCCCTCAAGGCCGACTGAGCCGGTTGTACCCTAAAAACCCATTACACGATCCTTGCCATGTCAATCTAAAGAAACATGGTATACCGACCCTTATGATTATACAAAGAGTATATCATAAGAAACTCTTGATGGGATGATGATATCATGCCATATCGTGTCATTCTTGTAAACCCCAATTCTATGATAAGAATGAGGGTATCTTGCTTGATCTAATGTTCATATGGACCTCAATTCTATATAAAGAATGTCCATATTGATTTGTCATGGTACCTAAGTTAAGGGAACCATATTCTACCTAGTTTTATCGACATCGTGATTATACCGTTATTATCGCCATTCTATGTCCTTTGTCATATTTTGGACTCTATTCTATCAAAGTTGTCATACGTGTCTACAAGCTTGATTATTGAAATTCTATATTGGCTATATAAACAAGAGTGGATGTCAAAACACATGATAAATACCTGCGCATATAGGGCCCGATCTGGTCCTGGGAGGAGCACCCGAAAGTACTTGTGCCCATGGGAGTTAAAATGATAAGGTATCTGGCATTATACCGAGTACTTGACTTGCTTGATTGGACATTCCACACACATCTTGTACTTGACTCGTACTTGACATGAAATGAAATGCGTGGCCCGAAAAGGGGTAATTTACTTGCTTGATACATGATAGCCAAAGTTCTTGACATGACTTGTTAAACGTGCTTGCTTGAATACCTTGAATATACTTGTTATCTTGTTGGAAGTTCATGACTAAGTTCATCTTGTTTCTTTGATATTACATTCTCTCTATCTTGTCGTTTCATGCGAGCATGCATAGCTTTATTGCATTCATGAAAAATGTAATTACTTAAACCCCTTGCTAGTACTTGAGATATAATTTCCTACTGAGCGTTCGCTCATTCCGTTTGTCCCTTTCTACTTTTCAGGTAAGTCCGACGACGATGGAAGTCAATCGGATGGGAATGGTCAAGAGTGAAAGTGATAGAGCTTCTACAAGTGTCGTCTAGTCTTTTCCATAATTTCTTGAGTCAAATATGTATTCTTTTCCTTTTTATTAAACAGAGTATTGGATTTGTAATAGTCTATCCATTATGAAATAAAGGATTGGGTTATCTTACTATTTTGCGCATCTCTGTCTTTGTGTCGAATACACGACCACTCTGATTGACATGATTGATATAGACACGTCGCGCATCTCCGGGTATCTTCCGCGCTCGGGGCGTGACAGCGATGGTCCTTGTCGCGCTAGGGTTCCCTAGCGCGATGGTCCCTGTCGCGCTAGGGAGACCTAGCGCGATCTTCCCTGTTGCGCTAGGGTTCCCTAGCGCGTTCTTCCGTGTCGCGCTAGGTATCCCTAGCGCGATTTGGCTGTTGTTGGGTGTTCCCCTTGGGCCGTGTGTGCGTCCCGGGCACCCCGTGGAGTTCTGTGACCATGTCTTTGGTGTCTGGAGGTTCCGTTTGCCTTGGTCATGAGTTTGGCCGTGGGCGGTGAGTCCGTTTTTCTCCGACTGTGGCCACCGTGCGACGGGGCTGGTGCGTGGGGTGATTCCCACACGTTGTCGGTTTCGGACGTCGTTTTCCGTTGACTTGAGAGTCTACTCCTTCAGTGACCCTCCACTAGTCGTAGCCTACCAGTACGAGGTGCTGGTCTCACCTGGGAGTGGTGTACGGGCACCCACCTTTCGAGACGGTTTGTGGACCGGTTACCGTAGGCTCCTCGTCTTAGCCAGAGTCCGGCTGCGGGGGAAAACCGGTCAGAGGGCCAGACCTAGGACGCGTGGTCTGTGTGTGCACACGTGGTTGGGGGCGGTTGGACCCACGTCGACGGGCGTGACCCCAGCTAGTCACTTGTTTGTGGTTACTTGTACGGTGTTTGCACCTCGGGTAGGACCTACCACGTCAGGCGGTTCACCTGCGGTGCGGTGTAAGACGTCAGGGGACGCTACCAGCTGTGCTTCTAGTGGGTGGTACTCTTGTCGAGTACGGAGTGTCAGACTGTCAGTCGTGTGTTTCCGACCTTCGGGTTTTACGATTCGACCGTTGGTTTCGATCTTCTCGTACCGTGGCACGTGTGTCGGTTTGCGTGCCGTAGGGTCTAGTTCTGTGGAGTGCAGGGCTTTCCTTTCCGAGGTACTTTCCTACCGCTAGAGTAGTGGTTTCTCGTTTTACGAGGTAGGGTTCGAGTGATCCCTACTGAGTCTTGTTCCGAGACTCATTCCCTGCGTGTTTTCACCGTGTTTCAGGTGAGGCGCCACCTTCGGGGAGCGCGTCAGGAGCGCAGCGTGGTGCGGGTGCCCAGAGGTCGTGCCAGAGGTCAGAGCCGGGGTATGCCCCGTGTAGCTGTACTTTCCTTTCTTGTCACTGTACTAGTCGTGGACTGCTCTTGCTGTTGTTATTCTTCATTGTGGACCATGTAAAATGTTAATTTATTTCCTGCTTAATATTATAACTGTTTAATTTCTGCAATTATTTGTGATACTTGTGTAGTCTCCACACCATCCTTTTAACCCTTCCGAGTCTCCGGACTCGTAGGTGGCGGTACGAGTCTCGGGTTATCGGGCCTTCCCGGTAATCGGATTCTCGGGTCGTTACAGCTGGTATCAGAGCGCGGTTGTGGAATTACATGGGAATCATAGGTAATTGTAGTGGTCCACTAGTCCATGGCGATGATGTACAGGTGACGCTGGCCTTGGGCACCGCGTGTTTTATTCTGACATTGCCGTTTTCGTGTTTTCTGTCTTGTGCTTCAGGAGCGAGGATGGCGCCGAGGAGGAGTTCTCGCTCTCAGCAGGGGCAGTCGGCTGGAGGTCAGGAGATCCAGCAGGGGGTCCAGAGGGACCAGGAGGAGCATAGCAGAGTTCCGGGAGCTACCGAGGCCGCGGATGCTGCGAGAGCTCCGGGGGCCGAGGATTTCTTCCGTGGCATGTACCATCTCATGTCTCAGCAGTTCGGCGGAGAGACTGGTGAGGGCTCGTCAGTCAGGGGTGGGCCGGGCCGAGCAGTGAGGGACTTCATGCAGTTCCATCCACCTTACTTTAGCGGCCAGGCAGACCCTGATGCGGCTCGTGATTGGCTTGATGAGATGGAGCAGGTGTTCAGTTCTGCGAAGAGTACTGTCGAGGACAGAGTGGTGTTGGCCTACAACCAGTTGCAGGGTACGGCTCGGAGGTGGTGGTCTTCCGAGTGGAAGACGTCCTTTCAGCTTCGTCCACTTGAGCAGGTCGAGTGGGATGACTTTGTCAGTGCTTTCGAGCGTACGTACTGTCCAGACGTCGTTGCTACGCAGCGGATGCGGGAGTTTCTGGAGCTGGTGCAGGGTGACATGTCCGTGTTGCAGTACAGGGCCCGATTTGTCGAGCTGGGTCGGTATGCACCTCATATCATGGAGCATGAGAGGGTGAGGACCACGCAGTTTGTGCAGGGCTTGAGGCTGGAGTTGAGGCACCATTTGATCGCGAATGGGGCCACTGATCTAGAGACAGCATCTCGTGTTGCGATTTCCTTGGAGATGGATATGCAGAGGACTCGAGGATCGATCAGCCAGGGGCAGTCTTTGTCAGGTCGCAGCCAGCAGTCGGCTACCCAGCAGCAGGGTTCCTTCCAGCATGCGTCGGGTGGTTCAGGAGTACCGGCACCGGCAGCGTCAGTGGCAGGATCTGCGTCCTTTGGCTCGAAGGTCAAGAAGTTCTTGAAGAAGAATTTCCGTAAGAAGCACAAGGATCAGGGGCAAGCTTCATCGGGCAGTGTACAGCAGCCGTTTCCTTTGCAGCGTCAGGGATCGGTGGGTGGATCGCGAGGACCTTGTCCACGGTGTGGTGGGACCCACCCAGGCAGGCAGTGCACGGCGCCGATCATCTGTTTTCGGTGTGACCAGCCATGGCATATGGCGCGTGACTGTCCTCAGAGGCCGCCGCAGCAGCAGGTTCCCCAGCAGCAGCAGCAGCAGCAACAGGGACAGTATCCGCCGCTACCCAGGTCAGCTAGTGTGGGAGGCAGGCAGAGAGCTCGTGGCCAGATCACGCACTTGACCAGGGCAGAGGCAGTGGCGTCGCAGCTTGTGGAAGGTACCGTTCAGATTTTGGGTTGTGCGGCTCGGGTTTTATTTGATTCTGGCGCGTCTCATTCGTTTATTTCGGAGGATTTCACGTCGAGCGTCGAGGAGCCGGTGACCCAGTTGTCCTGTGATTTGGCAGTGGAGTTGCCTTCGGGCGATTTTATGGTCACTCCGTATTGCTTCGACCAGGTTCCGGTGTGGATCGATGGGCGGAGTATGCCAGGCAGGTTGTATGCGTTGCAGTTTCGGGATTACGACGTGATTCTAGGCATGGATTGGCTCGAGACTCATGGAGCGGTGGTGGATTGTGGAATGAAGAGGGTCTACTTCCAGCATCCGAGCAAGAGGACCTTCTATTTCCAAGGTATTCGTTCCACCTCTTCTCGATTCCTTATCTCTGCTATTCGAGCCCGTCGATTGCTTGATTCAGGTTGTCAGGGTTTTCTCGCATCTGTGGTTGTGTCTGACCGGATGGAGCCGGATGTCGAGGACATTGCGGTGGTGTGCGAGTTTCCCGATGTTTTTCCTGAGGAGTTGCCTGGATTACCTCCCCAGCGGGAGATCGATTTCGTGATCGAGGTTGTACCTGGTACGGGACCTTTGGCGAAGGCTCCCTACCGTATGGCCCCCGCTGAGCTGAGGGAGTTGAGGGCGCAGTTGCAGGAACTGTTGGCCAAAGGGTACATTCGTCCGAGCTTTTCTCCTTGGGGTGCACCCGTGTTGTTCGTGAAGAAGAAGGACGGTAGTCTGCGGTTGTGCATTGACTATCGGCAGCTGAATGAAGTGACCATTAAGAACAAGTATCCGTTGCCGCGGATTGATGATTTGTTCGACCAGCTGTAGTCTGCGTGAGTGTTCTCGCGGATTGATTTGCGATCCGGTTACTATCAGCTGAGAATTCGTGAGTCCGATGTGGAGAAGACTGCATTCAGTACGAGGTACGGGCATTATGAGTTTCTGGTGATGCCGTTTGGGCTCACCAATGCCCCAGTAGCCTTCATGGACTTGATGCAGAGGGTGTTCCATCCGTATTTGGATCAGTTCATGGTCATCTTTGTGGATGACATCCTTGTCTATTCGCGGTCTGCTGAGGAGCATGCGTACCATTTGAGTGTGGTGCTGCAGACGTTGCGAGATCACCAGTTGTATGCGAAGCTCAGCAAGTGCGAGTTTTGGCTCAGCGAGGTGCACTTTCTGGGGCACGTGATTTCTGGTGATGGCATTTCCGTGGATCCCGCCAAGGTTGAGGCTGTGATGCAGTGGCCGAGGCCGAGGTCGGTGACGGAGATCCGGAGTTTCTTGGGGCTTGCGGGTTATTATCGCCGGTTTATCCAGGATTTTTCCCGCATTGCGACCCCGATGACGAGGCTCACTCGGAAGGATGTGCCTTTCGTTTGGTCCGAGGAGTGTGAGCAGAGCTTCAGGGAACTGAAGAGATTGCTCACCTCGGCTCCGGTGTTGATTTTACCTTCTGGATCGGGAGGTTTTGTGGTGTGTACAGATGCTTCCGGCGTCGGATTGGGTGCTGTTCTGATGCAGCATGGTAGAGTGGTGGCTTATGCATCTCGGCAGCTAAAGCCCCACGAGGAGAACTACCCTACCCATGACCTTGAGTTGGCGGCGGTGATCTTCGCGCTGAAGATCTGGAGGCATTATCTGTATGGCGAGAAGTTCGAGGTGTTCACTGACCATCAAAGTTTGAGGTATGTGTTCTCGCAGAGAGATCTGAACCTCAGACAAAGGCGTTGGATGGAGTTCATGAAGGACTATGACTTCACCCTGTCTTATCAGCCGGGCAGGATGAATGTCGTCGCCGATGCCTTGAGTCGGAAGGTGGCGGTCAGTACCTTGATGCTGAGGAAGTGGAGGCTCTGGGAACAGGTGCCCGAAGTTTCTTTCAGGCTCAAGATTCCCCAGGAGCGAGGATTGGCAATGCTTGCGAGTCTGACTGTCACTCCTGCTATCCGTCGTCAGGTGACAGAGGCTCAGCATGCGGACCCTGAGTTACCCCGGACTCTTGCGATGGCTGACGTAGAGCTCGGCGAGGACGGTGCTGCGAGGTTTCGTGGCAGGTTGTACGTCCCAGCGGAGGAGCAGGTTCGTCGTGCGGTGTTACGCGAGGCTCATGGGAGCAGGTACACTGTGCACCCGGGTGCGACGAAGATGTATCGGAACTTGCGGAGGTAGTTTTGGTGGCCTGGCATGAAGAGAGATGTCGCCGAATTTGTGGCCAGGTGCCTGATCTGTCAGCAGGTGAAGGCGGAGCATCAGCGACCAGGAGGTACTCTCCAGCCCTTGGATGTTCCTGCTTGGAAGTGAGACCATGTGACCACAGATTTTGTGGTGGGGTTGCCAAGGACCCCGAGTGGGCAGGACAGTATTTGGTTACTGGTGGATCGGCTGACGAAGGTGACGCGGTTGCTACCGGTCAAGGTCAGCTGGAGCGTGCCTAAGTTGGCTCGTCTTTATGTGGAGCGGATCGTGCCGTTGCATGGGATTCCCATTTCGATCGTGTCAGATCGGGATCCGCGCTTCACTTCTGGGTTCTGGAGGAGTTTCCAGCGAGCTCTTGGCACGGAGTTGGCATTTAGCTCGGCGTATCATCCTCAGTCAGATGGTCAGTCTGAGAGGACCATTCAGACTTTGGAGGACATGCTGAGATCCTACTGCCTGGAGTGGCAGGGGAGTTGGATTCATCACCTACCGTTGGTGGAGTTTGCCTATAACAACAGCTATCATTCGAGCATCGGCATGGCTCCTTATGAGGCACTGTATGGGCGTCCTTGTCGGACTCCGCTTGATTGGTTTGAGGTGGGTGAGCGTGTTTTGACGGGATCGTAGTTGGTGCAGCAATGTGTGGATGTTGTGCACCTGGTTCGTCAGAACATGTTGGCGGCCCAGAGTCGGCAGAAGAGCTATGCTGACCGTAGGAGGCAACCCCTCGAGTTCGCCGTGGGCGATCATGTGTTCTTGAGAGTTTCTCCGATGAAGGGGGTGATGCGTTTTGGACGGCGTGGGAAGCTGAGTCCCCGCTACATTGGTCCTTTCGCGATTGTGGAACGCATCGGTGAGGTTGCTTACCGGTTGCAGTTACCTCCTGAGTTGGCGTCGGTGCATGACGTGTTCCACGTCTCGATGTTGCGGAAGTATATGCCCGATGACTCTCATGTGCTCGAGTTTTCTGTTTGGCCTGAGGTGACTCCAGATCTTTCTCTCCCAGAGTTTCCGATCCGTGTGGAGGATAGGCGAGAGCAGCGCCTGCGGAACAAGGTCATTCCCTTGGTAAAGGTCGTGTGACAACGACACTCTGGTGGTGAGGCTTCGTGGGAACGTGAGGACGAGATGCGTCAGCAGTTCCCGTATCTGTTTGAGTGAGTCTTCCTCTTCTTTCCCCTTGCGTTGTTCTCAATTTCGAGGACGAAATTCCTTAAGGGGGGAGGGCTGTAATATTCCGGACCTTTCGGATCCTTCTTCGTGGGTCCCGGATCTGGTTTTCGGAGCGTCTGGCTCCGTTGTGTCCGAAATTTCGTTTCGGACATCTTTCGTGTTCGGATCGGCGCGATCCGGAGTTGTTTCGGAGGCCCGGAGGCGTTCCGCGGCTTTTCCGCGTGTGTTTTCCGATTCCCGGTGTGTGTTTCGGCTTTTCCTTCGGAAGCTCGCTGCGGGCGAACCGGGCGGTTCCCCCAGGCACGAGTGGTACCGTTGCGATCGGTGCGTTCCGAGGATTCTGGAAATGTATTTTTCTATTTTTCGGTATTTTTCCGAAAATTCGGATTTTCTATATAGCCCTAATTCTTTTCTTTTTCTTTTCCCCTTTCTCTTTCTTCTTCTTCTTCTTCTTCCTCCTTCCTTCCCCAACCGTGACACCCTCCTCTCTCCCACTCTCTCCCATTCGGGCGCAACGAACCCCTCTCCGGCTACGGACGGCGGCGGGGCGACGGCGCGGACGCGTGGGCGACGGTGAGGCGATCTCGTGGGCGTGCGGCGTGCGTGGGAAGCGTGGGGAGTTCGTGAAGCTTCGAGCATTCTTCGTGATTCGTGATCGATCCGGCGGAGCATTCGCTCCATTGAGGTAGGGTGACGTTCCTTAGCCTCATGCCGATCTTTTCCGCGATTTATAGGCCGCGGGGAGGCCGAGAGGGGATCGTTTGAGCGTTTTTGGGTTTTTCCATGATTTGGGGAGAGCTCGCCCGATCTATGGATTCAATGCATGGATTCGTGTTTTGATGGCCTAGAATCATGCTAGGGGTCCCCAGGGGTCTTCCCCTTTGTTTTCCCCCTCTCCTATGGAGGCATGGGGGCGTGGTTAGAATTTTTGGGCGTTCTTACCGTTTTCGGCCGCGGACTGAGAACGCGCTATACTCCAGTAGCGCGTTCTTGGAGGTCGTGCTGCCCCGATCGAGCGCGTTCATCGGAGAAGATGAACAGTAGGGCGGTTCGTGTCGCGCTATGGGGTTCTAGCGCGATCATCCTTGTCGCGCTAGAAGGACCTAGCGCGATGGTCCTTGTCGCGCTAGGGTTCCCTAGCGCGATGGTCCCTGTCGCGCTAGGGAGACCTAGCGTGATCTTCCCTGTTGCGCTAGGGTTCCCTAGCGCGTTCTTCCGTGTCGCGCTAGGTATCCCTAGCGCGATTTGGTTGTTGTTGGGTGTTCCCCTTGGGCCGTGTGTGCGTCCCGGGCACCCCGTGGAGTTCCGTGACCGTGTCTTTGGTGTCTGGAGGTTCCGTTTGCCTTGGTCATGAGTTTGGCCGTGGGCGGTGAGTCCGTTTTTCTCCGACTGTGGCCACCGTGCGACGGGGCTGGTGCGTGGGGTGATTCCCACACGTTGTCGATTTCGGACGTCGTTTTCCGTTGACTTGAGAGTCTACTCCTTCAGTGACCCTCCACTAGTCGTAGCCCACCAGTACGAGGTGCTGGTCTCACCTGGGAGTGGTGTACGGGCACCCACCTTTCGAGACGGTTTGTGGACCGGTTACCGTAGGCTCCTCGTCTTAGCCAGAGTCCGGCTGCGGGGGAAAACCGGTCAGAGGGCCAGACCTAGGACGCGTGGTCTGTGTGTGTACACGTGGTTGGGGGCGGTTGGACCCACGTCGACAGGCGTGACCCCAGCTAGTCACTTGTTTGTGGTTACTTGTACGGTGTTTGCGTCTCGGGTAGGACCTACCACGTCAGGCGGTTCACCTGCGGTGCGGTGTAAGACGTCAGGGGACGCTACCGGCTGTGCTTCTAGTGGGTGGTACTCCTGTCGAGTACGGAGTGTCAGACTGTCAGTCGTGTGTTTCCGACCTTCGGGTTTTACGATTCGACCGTTGGTTTCGGTCTTCTCGTACCGTGGCACGTGTGTCGGTTTGCGTGCCGTAGGGTCTAGTTCTGTGGAGTGCAGGGCTTTCCTTTCCGAGGTACTTTCCTACCGCTAGAGTAGTGGTTTCTCGTTTTACGAGGTAGGGTTCGAGTGATCCCTACTGAGTCTTGTTCCGAGACTCATTCCCTGCGTGTTTTCACCGTGTTTCAGGTGAGGCGCCACCTTCGGGGAGCGCGTCAGGAGCGCAGCGTGGTGCGGGTGCCCAGAGGTAGTGCCAGAGGTCAGAGCCGGGATATGCCCCGTGTAGCTGTACTTTCCTTTCTTGTCACTGTACTAGTCGTGGACTGCTCTTGCTGTTGTTATTCTTCATTGTGGACCATGTAAAATGTTAATTTATTTCCTGCTTAATATTATAACTGTTTAATTTCTGCAATTATTTGTGATACTTGTGTAGTCTCCACACCATCCTTTTAACCCTTCCGAGTCTCCGGACTCGTGGGTGGCGGTACGAGTCTCGGGTTATCGGGCCTTCCCGGTAATCGGATTCTCGGGTCGTTACAGACACGCTGCACGCTGTACAGACTTTGAGTGAAGGCATGAACAGTGAATCAATGTATAAACTTGCACGGTGCTGCCAATGTATAGACTTTGATGATGATTGTGAGAGCATGCAGTGTAGGCAATGTACAGACTTACCACCGACCAATGCATAGACTTTGCCAAACGATGCAAGCGACAATGCATGGGACGATCGGATGTACAGACTTGGGCTGTACAGACTTTGCGTGCAGGTTCCCAGCGTTGTATAGACTTGCTGCGTGCAGGCGGCCAGCAATGTATAGACATTGCAGACCATGCAACAGTCCACTGTATGGACTTTGAGTCCGTGTAGCTACAGTGCAGAGACCATGTACAGACTTGTACAGTGAATGCTCAAACGAATTGAGACGCAGGATGAGACGGACGATGTATAGACTTCTAGACACTGTAGACTTGAATAGCGTGAGACGTTAACTAAAACGGATGAGAATGTATAGACTTTAATAAGGAATGCACACGATGCAAAGGACTCTGTACACACTTGGCCAATGTGTAGACTTAGCAGTAGCATGATGGCGAGTGTTGTACAGACTTCGTGTGCAATGGCCAACAATGTGCAGACTTAATGATCAAGCAAGTGAGTGATGTATAGACTTAACCTTAAGACGCTGGATGCACAACCCAAACGATGTACAGGCTTGTTCCAGCAATGTACTGACTTAGAGTGAAGCCCATATAGAAAGCAGTTGAGCAATGCACTAATGCAGGATAACACATCCATATGCCCAAGGCAGAACAATCATTTAGACCAATCATTCAGACACATATTCATGATATGCTATCATCAAAATCAATGAGTTCAGACTGCATGTCACAGTTAATGCATGAAACAAATATTGTATGAAGTAAACACATATGACATCAAACATATGAGACTTATAGTGTTTGTCATCATCAAAACACAATATCCAACAATCTCCCCCTTTTTGATGATGGCAACACTATGAGTCTCATGAATGAAAGAAATGGAATATTATTCAGACATTATTGAGACTAGACTCATCAAAGTGTTCTCCCCCTTTGACTTCATCAAAAAGTAGAACAATACTTTGATAATCTAGTGATGTCCTATGAGACACTCAAAATAGATCATCAGATGAGGGCAACACAATATCAGAAGCAGTTAAAGTAATTCTCCTCCTTAGTCAAACAACTTATGCAGACATGCATATGCAACTAATACTGAGAGAATGTAGACAAGCATCATAATCAGACACACTAGCACATTGTCCCCCTTACAGATCGTCTCTCAACCAGACCAGAAAAATTCTTCCCTTATGATCCATGAGATAAGAGAAGACTACAAGGATGAACTCTGGTTATCCAAAGACTGCAAGTACACAGGTTAAACTGATAGATGTGCCTATCATATATGAGAACCAATGTGAATCAAAACACAGTGATAGAGAGCAACAGGATGAGCAGATTCAACAATTAGTGAAAATTGAGATATAGAACTTTTCAGTAGGATACCAACTTCATAGAACAGAATTTTAAGTTCTAGATTCCTCCATTATAAAAGCTTATGAGACCTTGATTGTCAGATATGGTTTAAGAATGATGTAAACCGAAATTTTTCCAAAAGAAATTGTACTCATATCTGAACCAACTCTTAATAAAAGTAACTACAAGCTCATATAAGATTCTAGTTCAACCAACTTCCATCTTACTTAGTTTACTTTCCATGACTGCTTTACGAGAAACATAAGTGAATGCACCTGAATTTTAATTGTTCTTTCAGAAATTGATTTACACTTGTTCAAAAAAAAAAAAATTTAATGAACAATTTTGGTTTATCAACACCTTTTGACGTGGGGAGACACCTTGATCAGAGGCCTGAATCCCCAGTTACTCAGTGTGACAACCGTATTGCTTCTCCCATTTTAGAGAGCAGAGGTAGCATTAAAAGTATCTTTGGCATGAGAATGCACCTTGATCAGAGGCCAGAATCCCCAGTTACTCAATACAACTATGCCATTGCTCTGCCATATTTTCACAATAATTTTCAATCATCTCTTTAAACAGAGTTAACCATGGTACTTCATGACACAATCCTTTGGACAAGTTTCTCAGTAACCACAGTCATTGCTCTGTCCATACTTTTTACCCAGAATGGATTCAGAACAAGTTAGATGTTTAGGAACAACCACATACACTATATATCTCAGTCAACTTAGAGATGGATAACAACTTTTCAGATTTCAGAAAGTCTTACATGAATTTACATGAAGCAGACAGTTAAAGTTTATTAAGAGGTTGAAACATATATTTTCAAGTTCCTTGTGTCCAAACAAGAGTACATAAGACTTAAACCAATTCCAGTTAACAAATGTTCTTAAGCATGTATAATGGAAGGTTCCTCATTAAAGATGTTTTAACATTTATGAAGTAGTATTCAGGCTGATGGTTTACTTCATATCTCAGCTCAGTAATTCAAGTGAGAATATTCAACAGACAGCATGGATTCTAAAAAATTGTAGCAAAGGAGCTGCTCTTGAGCAAAGAAGTTCAAAGTTGACTGAATAGAGGTGAAGCTCTCCTTCAGTAGATTTAGGAGAGGCAGACAGATACCAATAAGGTATTAATTCAGATTATGAACAACTTCAGAAGCAGTCAAGAAAGATCATTTGATACCACTTTGATGATGGAATCACTGAATTGACAAGATGAATCAAGTAGGTGGATAGGAAGAGTTCAGATAAAGACACAACTGAACGGATTAAGCATGCTCCCCCTATCTATATGCAGTGAGACACCACCTTCCCCTTTTTTTTGATTTTTCAAAAATAAGTGATATGCTATGCTATGACTCCCTCTAACTAAAAATACCGAATCATCTTATATGTCATGAAGACAATGCAGATGATGAATGACTATGCAACAACAGATTTAACATGCTATGCAGTAAATCTAAAAACAGTTGTGAGATTTCAAGAGTATGAATAATGCTCCCCCTAAATGTATGCATTCAATCTATCCTTTTGGCATTTTCAATGTAACGAAATGCAATGCAATTTACTACATGTATGCACGGGCATGAAGCAAAAAATTCACATGAAGATGCAGACATTCTCTGATATGCAAATTTGACCCTTGGTACTTGGCGAAGGGAAGCCTCTACGCATAGTAAGAACCTTCAGACAGATTTCCTCTACCCTTTAGTAACTTACTATTTGATATACCAAAGTGGTCATGCATGACAATGCAGTACCAACAGTCCTATATGCATCAGATTTTCAATGATTGTATGCCAAGTGCATGTATATGCAATTCACATATATGCACACATCTCAAAGTACAAACAAGAAGGCCCACAAAGCTCAATGCAAGAGTCAAACCACATAAAAAGCATGTATGTATGAAACTATGACTAATCAGATCAACCATAAATTTCATTTGAACAGATGTGAATAATTTACCTGAATGGGGTTTTATCAACTTGGGTGCCTTGGTTCATTTTCCCCTTTTTATTCTTCAGCTTCCAAGGCACACCTGCAAGTTAGCACACTATTTTGCTTGGACAGGTACCCAAACAGTCTTGGGTCCTGCATGGTTAATAGTGACACCTTTGGCAGGTGTTCTAAACAACTTTTTAGCATGTAGGTCATCAGATCTCATCAAATAGGAATTATTCATTGAATGACCTAATGTACCACAATAATAGCAAGATGGAGCAGATTTCAGATTTGATTTATGCACATTCTTATTAGCATGAATTCTATGTGCATATGCATGAAAATTTCTGTTAACAGAATTAAGATTCTGTTTAAAGCCAGCCAACAGTCAGCAGCTCTATGGCCTGGCTTCCCACATTCTAAACATGCAAGTGTTTTCCTTTCAAACACAAATCTATTTCTACCAGAAATGTTTCTATTGACAGAGAATTTACCAGATTTATAGTTAGCCTTCCTTCCCTGAGCATGCCAACATTGGGCAGCAATGTGGCCCATCTTGCCACAGTGAAAGCATGAACTAGAATTTCTTCCACCAGCCCTCAGCCAGCATTCAATGGCCCTGTGGCCTGTCTTTCCACACTCAAAGCATGTAATGAGCTTATCTTTAAAAGTAAATTTGTTCTTATTAAAACCATGTTGGCTTGCAGGAAAATTTAACATGATATGAATGAGATATTTTCTTACCATTTACAAACCAACATTGTGCAATTGTGTGTCCTAATTTATCACAGTGAAAATATTCAATTTTCTTTTTCTGAAATGAAGGATTTCTATCATGAAGTTTCTTAGCAGTCATATCATCCTTCTCCATAAATTTACATTCATGCATCAGATGACCAAATTTATGACAATAATGGCATAACATTTTCTTTTTAGATGCATGAGAGTGTGTGTGAGAACTGTGATCAACATGCCCTAATGAACCCTTTTTATTTATTTTCTGTTTTCCAATCTTTTTCTGATTTTTGTTCTGTTTTTCGGTTTTTTGAACGGTAGACTGAGAAGCAAGTGGGTTCTGAGAAATGTGAGAAGTAGAGTTAGAAACAAAGGATGTCTGAATTTTATTTTTAAAATTCTTTTTATTTACAGAGTTATAACCTAACCCCTCCTTCTGAAAGTTGACCTTTGTTCCCAGCAATTTGTTCAGATTATCTTGCCCACCCACAAATTTAGACAAAGACTTTTTCAAATCCTGACTTTCATTTTCAAGAGTAATGATGAGCAATTCAGAATTAGCATTTTCTTCCTCACTCCTGTTGAGTGTTTCACTTAAGGTGGCATTGACATTTTTAAGATTTTCAATTTCAGTTTTGAGCTTTTCAACTTCTTCTGAATTATCGGACACCACACATTTACCTTTTTCAAATGTCAGTAATCTCTCTAACATGGTGGTGTTCAACTGTTTTAGTTTCTCAATTTCTTCCTTTAGACTAGTGTTCTCCTGCTCAAGTTTATCATCATCAAACAAAACATCAGTTAGGAAACTTGGATATTCTGATTTACAGTTTTCAAAGTTTTCTTGAAACTTTAAGTTCGCAACATTAACAGCCTCAAACTTTTCATTTATCAATCTGTTCTCACTTTCAAGATTGATTAATCTTTGTTCAGATTCCTGACATTATTTTCTGAGTTTTCCGTTTTCAGATTTGACATGATCAAGTTCTAATTGGATTCCATCTAGTTTCGACACTTGTCTTCTGAGTATTTCATTTTCAGTTATCAAAATTTCTGGATTTTCAAGATTTTCAGCTCCAGAAATAGGGTCCCCTAGATTTGCTATCTTCTTTATCAGACTTTTATTCTTCTTCCTCAGTTTTTCATAGGAGTGTAACAGATTGGCATAAGCATCTTCCCAGTCATCTAAGGTGTAACTAGAAAAAGGATTAATTACCTCTTCAGCATCTTCGAATTGATCTTGATCACTGCTATGGTCGCTCTTGTCAGCCATCAGGCATGTGTTGTGATCCTTAGTGAGCTTTAGCTTCTCCAAAATCTCCTTGGCGAACCTGCAGTCATAAAAAAAAGAATGTAGAACCTTGTCAGTAGCTTCTTTCATTAGATTCAAAACTCTCTGATTCTCTCTATGTTTTGATCTGTGACTGTCAGTCCATTTGGACTCTTTCTTTGGTAGTCTGTGAGGACCGTGTGAGATTAACTTCCACAGATCCGGATCCAATGTCCTCACATACCGATGCAGCCTTTCAAGCCATTGATCAAAATCATTACCTCTGAAGATTGGTGGATAAGTCATCGAGATATGATAAATACACCAAAACCAGATGAGCAATGCAAGACACAAGACAGGGAGGCAAAACAACGAGCACAAGAAAGCCACTCTGAAATGCACCACAAAAGATGCAGGAACTGCTGCGGATCGTTGGATCCAATGCACAGCAACCTGCTCTGATACCACTTGTTGGGTGCGGATAAGACGACAACGGAGATCCAGAGGGGGGGTGAATGGATCTACTAAAGATTTTTGGCCAAATTAAAACCGTATGAAGAGATACTCACAAGGTCGATGGACAAGCGCTCAAACAGCAAGGATGCAAACCCGATTGAACACTAGGACAGCCAAGGGAATCACGGTCCTAGCAACCATCTAGCGATAACAATCACACAGTCAGTCCAAACAAACCATATCGACCCAATGCAATCATCTAGCGGAAGCAGAAACAGAAGTCACAGATCAAACCACTGCACAAGGGATTTTTTAGAAGGTTCGGTCACCAAGACCTACGTCCACCCCTCACTCCAAACCGGAGTGAGGCTTCCACTAGCTATGCTAGAAACAGCAGACTCAGTCTGCGAACAGAATGCTGCCACACAGCTTGACCAGGGGAACAACCTCCC
Organism: Amorphophallus konjac; assembly: GCA_022559845.1. Taxonomy (NCBI): domain Eukaryota; kingdom Viridiplantae; phylum Streptophyta; class Magnoliopsida; order Alismatales; family Araceae; genus Amorphophallus; species Amorphophallus konjac. The sequence goes on along the minus strand of CM040121.1, from coordinate 552,999,057 downwards.
CTCTTCCTCCACACCGGAGGGACACCCCAAGTGACTCACAGCCACTTGGAAACCAGAGACCGGAGTCTCTCTTCCTCCAGACCAGAAGGGGACACACCAGTGACTCCCCGTCACCAGCAAACCAGAGGTCACAGACCTCTCTTCCTCCAGACCAGGAGGGACCCCTCGACTTGTAGCCCACAAGCCCAGAACTGGAGACGAATCTCCCTTCTCCTGAGTCCACAGGAGGAACCCGATCCCCAACAGGGCAATCGGGAGAAACACAAAGAAATGTAAACGAAACCAAGAAAGGGAAAATACAGTAATCAGAAAACTATAAGATGGTAGCACAACTGTGGCTCTCAAAATAGAGCTGACTGGCCTGGATATGATCCACGGTCCAGCAGGAACAAATCTTCAAGTAGCTTTGCTTCTTCTCCTCTAACTCTCTATCTCTTTCTCTTCTTCAATCACTCTCTGCTTTCACGGCTTCTCTTTTTCACGATCTCTCTCTGCTCTGTCTAATCTTCTGCTCAGGCTCACTCCTCTTCGTTCTTCCTTCTGGGGGCTTTTCTTCTCTTCTTCCAGCCTGTGCTTCGAAGGGGCAAAGAGACCCTTTATAGGGACAGAGCCTTCGTGTGGATCAAGCAGCAGCTAGGGCGTGTGTGCTTCAGTCCAAGTGGCGGCTTCTCAGCATCTTGGATCACGTGCCAGGCGCCAGCCTCGGATCACATGCCCAGTCACCTGCAAGATTAATGAAGAGTTCAGTCGATGAATAATATCAACACAGGCTGTACATACTTTACTTAGCAGGCAATGTATAGACTTAACAATGCATATGCACAATGATGCAATGTCCAGACTCTGCTGAAGACAGTCAGTCGATGTATAGACTTGGCTGAAGCCAACGCTGAAGCAATGTTCAGACTTTGCTGAAGACAGCCAGTCGATGTATAGACTTGGCTGAAGCCAACGCTGAAGCAATGTTCAGACTTTGCTGAAGACTGGCAGAGGATGTATATACTTTCTATAATGCATGCATGATAAAGAAGCATAGGGATGTATAGACTTTAAGTAAAGATGCATGAGCAATGTATAGACTATGCATATGCACATTAGCGAGTGTATAGACTTTGGCTTGATCAATGCACAATGCTCATATGGATGTATAGAGTTGGTCGTGTGAAGGAGGACGAGTGTACAGACTTGTTGAGACAATGCATGATCAAACGATGCAATGTACAGACTCGATGGCGTGAAGGCAATGCATGAACAGGTGATGCAATGTACAGACTTGGTGTTAACATGCATGAGAGTAACGAGTGTATAGACTTGATATTAACATGCATGAGAACCCAATGTACAGACTTGCTGTCCCTGCAGCAGACGACTCCAGTGTATAGACTTTGTACTTTGAACGACAAAGCAGGCTGTACAGACTTGAAGTGAAGACCAATGTATGGACTTCAAAGAATGGATGATCAGACAATGTATAGACTTCACGGTTCAGCTGCCAATATATAGACTTGGAAATCTTGAAGGCCAATGTACATACTTGGAAGTTTGAACCAATGTATAGACTTGGAAGGCCTGAACCAATGTACAGACTTGGACGCTTGAAGGCCAATGTACAGACTTGGAAGCTTGAACCAATGTATAGACTTGGAAGGCCTGAACCAATATACAGACTTGGAAGCTTGAAGGCCAATGTACAGACTTGGAAGCTTGAACCAATGTATAGACTTGGGGTTCTGAACGTAGGTAAAGACTGGGAATGTACAGACTTGAAGAAATGACTTGAGACAGACACGCTGCACGCTGTACAGACTTTGAGTGAAGGCATGAACAGTGAATCAATGTATAGACTTGCACGGTGCTGCCAATGTATAGACTTTGATGATGATTGTGAGAGCATGCAGTGTAGGCAATGTACAGACTTACCACCGACCAATGCATAGACTTTGCCAAACGATGCAAGCGACAATGCATGGGACGATCGGATGTACAGACTTGGGCTGTACAGACTTTGCGTGCAAGTTCCCAGCGTTGTATAGACTTGCTGCGTGCAGGCGGCCAACAATGTATAGACATTGCAGACCATGCAACAGTCCACTGTATGGACTTTGAGTCCGTGTAGCTACAGTGCATAGACCATGTACAGACTTGTACAGTGAATGCTCAAACGAATTGAGACGCAGGATGAGACGGACGATGTATAGACTTCTAGACACTGTAGACTTGAACAGCGTGAGACGTTAACTAAAATGGATGAGAATGTATAGACTTTAATAAGGAATGCACACGATGCAAAGGACTCTGTACACACTTGGCCAATGTGTAGACTTAACAGTAGCATGATGGCGAGTGCTGTACAGACTTCGTATGCAATGGCCAACAATGTGCAGACTTAATGATCAAGCAAGTGAGCGATGTATAGACTTAACCTTAAGACGCTGGATGCACAACCCAAACGATGTACAGGCTTGTTCCAGCAATGTACTGACTTAGAGTGAAGCCCATATAGAAAGCAGTTGAGCAATGCACTAATGAAGGATAACACATCCATATGCCCAAGGCAGAATAATCATTCAGACCAATCATTCAGACACATATTCATGATATGATATCATCAAAATCAATGAGTTCAGACTGCATGTCACAGTTAATGCATGAAACAAATACTGTATGAAGTAAACACATATGACATCAAACATATGAGACTTATAGTGTTTGTCATCATCAAAACATAATATCCAACATTCCATTTGTTGTATATACATGTTGGTTATGGATTATGGTTGGCAGAATGTATGCTTAAGTGGTGACCAACAGATAAACATTAAGTTTGAGTTTATCTATTAATTTAGTTTCAGTGTTCAGTTGTAGTAAGTTGGTGGCATTGTGGTACATGGAAGGTGGTGTGTGATTAGAATACATTTACCGCCATGACTCGTGTCATTTGATTTACTATACTTGAACTTCTTCAGATTCTATTAGCTGGAATGGTGTGTGATTTTATTTTAATCATGCGCGCATGTATCGTGTTTTTCCCTTCAGGTGTAGGCCCACTATCAAATCTTCAAGTGTCTTTTAAACTATATGTCTGTCTATGTTATATGTATGTTTTCGAAAGGAAGATTTGATATGTTTGTGACAAGATGGACCAAGTGGGAGAATGTTGGGTTTAATCCTAATATTGTGGTCCACTTGTCATTGGGCCACACACACTTAAACATACCATTAAGTCCAGTTAAAGGAATATGTTAATGGGCTGAACCTATTGAGTGCCCATTAGGATCCTGTTATGGGTGGGATCCTATTTTAGCCTAATTGGGACTGGTCCCTCCTCTCTACATTAGTGTATAACTCCCCATTAGGTTACACACACACATACAGTACGTGAGATAGAGAGAGGAAACCAGAGGGAGAACGTGGTTTCGTTGCTCTCTTCCCGGTGTTCGTGAGCGTGGATCGTCTTCCTCGACGTCTTCCTTCTCGTGGTGAGATGACTTCCGCTTTAGGTACACATCCCCAACAGAACACATTACGTTAGGCATGCATCAAAAGTAGCTGAAGTTTAATTCATCGTGTGTCAAATCACAAGAATGCCGTCTCAGTGGAGTGTAACTCATATAAATGTGAATTAATAGACTCATCCTACATGTTACTATTAGATTTAATCATTTAACTCAAAATCTTCATGTGTTGAATAGATAGAACTCCACTATTCTACACGTTTTACATTATCAATTTCAATATAAGGCCATTCTAACACATATATCCTTTAGGGTTTTTTAATTTTTACCCTCTATAATCTTTCGAGATTAAGAAAACCCCCCTTGTCCATCTATTTAGCTAAAAGTCCTCAAATTATGTTGACATCGGATGTGTGTGTGTGTGTGTTTATGCACAAGTGGATGAGAGTTATTTAAGGGATTTTTCGTAGTTAGGTTAAGCACTATAGATGTCCCCTTACCAAGACTGACGACAGGGATTTTTCATATAAGGGAGAAGATTTGAGTAGCTTATAACTAAATAGATAGACTAGGGGGCTTTACCTAAGTTCAAAAGATTGTGGGGGTAAATACTAAGAAACCCTATCCTTTGCTATTAACTCACGTTTGAGCATTAAAACATTGGCAAAAGTTCGATCTTGTGTACATATACATATTAGAGATAATTATAGATACTATCCTTCATATCCTCAACATTGTCATTTATACCCTCACATTAAGGAATATTATTCAGTTGTACCACTCATAACCGTGAAAATTAACCGAATATTCTAGTGAACATGCAAATTATAAAGTTTTAAAGAGGTATACAAACTACAAAGTAGTACGAAAGATTGTAAGGATATTGTATCGTTATCTTAATTATGTGAGATGATAAGCAAGAATAGATTAGTCATCTTTTCATCCTAATCTATCTAAAATTAATTCAAACAAATGTAGGTGATGGGAGAGATCTATACGATGAAATACGATTATTATGGTGGTATATATGATAATATATGTAAAGAATATGGATATATAAAGTAGAATATATAAGCTTCTAGGGTTGTATATGTCATTATACCCACGCATTAAACGCATGCAAGGCATACCGATTTCGTCACCGGACCAGACTGTTTTGGCTCAGCTTGGCCCACGCCCAAAAGGGCCCAAGCCCAATAGCCCGAACCCCATCCCCCCACTGTTCAGTGTTACCCAACTGACCCGCCTGCCACACAGGGCACATCGTTGGAAACAAACCGAAAGGTCATCCCGCCGCCGTCTATCCTCGCCTGCGCACCCGCGTCCGTAGAGCTCGCGGGCAAGAGGTGCCGCTGCTGGTGGCCGACGCTCCGTTGTTCCGTCTCCCGCCGCCCCACCGTCCTCCGTTACCGCCCCTCGCCGTCGCCTTGCTTACCATAGATCTCCCGGGAGAGCCGCCGCTGCCTATCTCTCGCCGCGCCGCCGTTCTCCGCTGCTGTCCGTCGCCGTTGCCGCCCTTACTCACAGTAGATCTCGCGGCCCCCAATCCGGTATGTGTTTTTTTTTCTGACTGGGAAAAAGTATAGGAAGCTTGAACATCACAAAACAAACCCAGAAATGCTCAATTGCAGAGAATTTCATTCCTGGAGGACTTCACCAAAACAAAGATTGCAACTTGAACCCAGAGACGGTGGTGCAAGACGCTCCCACTGCTATGGAGGAATCGAAACCCAGGAACTTAGAAGGATGTGAGGCCTCGGGAAGGAGGGGGGAATCACTTGCTCGGCTTGAAATGAGTTAATACGGACGAGTCACCACACCGAAATTTAATGTAGAAAGAAGCTCTTTGGCATTGTTTCCTCCCTGGTGCTAATCAAACTCGTCCGTCGCCCTGGTAGCCGCGGTACTGGCTGGGGGCACACAATCACATCCATGTACGGAGAGAGAGAGAGAGAGAGGCAAGCTGTCGGGGTGACCTGGATCACCATCACTGGGGTGAAGTTGCAATCTTTGGAGTGGTGAAGTCCTCCCAGAAGTACACTCTCTGCGATCGAGTATTTCTGTGTGTTTGTTTCGTGATGTTCAAGCTTCCGGTTCCTTTTCCCAGAAAACGAGAACTTTCTTTTACAACATCTATATGTTGCTCTCTGGAGAGGCTCTTAGACCTTCTCCTCCCTTAAAAGTTGTTTCCTGCTCCAATATTCCCTTTGTTAACAGGGACGGATCCAGCCATCTTCTGTTACAATCCGTCAGTTCCCTCCACTTTTATTTCATACTTTGCCTATGGATGTGAAACATATTGGTTGTTTCTAGTGTCGGACTTTCTAGATAGTCATCTAATGGAATGAGGTTACTCGTAGGATATTCCGGGTGAGATCTACTTCTAGGGATGCTTTTCTCTCATCCAGAAACACGCTACCTTTTATCTATGCATAGTTCTAGGCATCTTGTTGGACTCGACAACTGTGAATTCGATTCCTTGTTTATTCAACTCGAATGCTTAGGTTGGTGTTGATTTTGATGGATACCATATATCTAGAGTTTATAATCAATTTGAAGAAGTTTAAGAACATAGTGGCTAATGTTGAAGCAGGTTCCTTGCAAACTCCACATCTCTGGTCAATGGAGAGTTCTTCAAGTGAAGAAGATGGTTCAATGAGGGATAACATGGATCTCAATGATGAGAACATAATGGAACACCACATGATATTTGATACTGGCACTCATGAAACTGAAACTGGTGGACAGATCACCTCTCATCCAGATAATGTTGGGAATTCCGAGCCATTTGTTGGGATGGAGTTTGAGTCGGAAGAGGCTGCAAAGTTGTTCTACATGGCATATGCAAGTCGTGTAGGATTTTCTGTCCGCATTAGTAAGTCCCGCCGTTCAAGGAACGATGAATCAATCATCATGCGACGCTTTGTGTGTTCCAAGGAAGGGTTCCATATGAAGAAGGACACTATTGATGATGGCAAGAAGAAGAGGAAGCGAGCAACCATAAGGGAAGGCTGCAATGCGATGATTGAGGTGATACAAAAATATTATGGGAGATGGGTTGTTACTAAGTTTGTAAAGGACCACAACCATGCTGTGTTACCACCAAGTAGGGTCCGTTATGTTGCACCAGAGGAATATGCAGACTTAGAGCCATTTCTGGGCATGGAGTTTCCAACCCACGAGGATGCACAAACATTTTATTATGCATATGCTAGTCGTGTGGGGTTTGATGTCCGTATCAGGTTGTCCCGTCGGTCAACACGTGACGAGTCCTTTGTGATGCGGCGCTTTGTATGCACAAAGGAGGGATTTACTCCATATGAGGAAAATTATGATGATAGTAAGCGAAAACGGAACCGGACACCTACAAGGGAAGGTTGCAAGGCAATGTTTGAGGTAATAAAGAAAGATTATGACAGATGGGTTGTTTCTAAACTTGTATTAGAGCATACTCATGAGTTGGCTATTGCACCTAGTAAAGTGCATTACATTCAATCACAGAGTGAAGTAGTTGTCCTTGCCAAAAGTGGCACTGTTCCTCGTGAGAGTGCAGCAGCCCTAAACAGTTTGACATCACAACTTGGAGAATCAGGTGGAGGAATTAATAATCTTCCGACAAATGATCAAGAGACCAGAACAGATATTAAGGAGGTCCATCAGAATGCCTTTGGAGGAGAGGAAACACAGAATCTCCTGGACTATTTCAAGAGGATGCAAGAAGAGAATCCGACATTTTTTTATGCCTTTCAGGTTGACAAGAATAATTGCCTGACCAGTGTTTTCTGGGCTGATGCAAAAGCTAGAATGTCTTACTATTGTTTTGGTGATGCAGTTACATTTGATTCATCTTACATGGGTAACAAGAACATGTTACCATTTGTGACATTCACAGGTGTAAATCACCATCTACAGTCTGTTATTTTTGGAAGTGCCTTGCTTACACATGAGTCTGAGCTTCATATGCTTGGTTACTCAAAAACTGGCTTATGGCAATGTGTGGTCGCCCACCAGTGTCATTAGTCACTGACCACAATGAATTGATGAGGGCAGCTGTGACAAAGGTACTTCCAGACACTTATCATTGGTTTAGCAAGTGGAGCTTATTAAACAAAATCAAGGAGAATTTATCTAACATATGCGCCAAGCATGCCACCTTTGAAAGAGAACTCGAGAAGTGTGTCCATGAGTCTGAAACAATTGAAGCATTTGAATCTAGCTGGAGTTCCCTTCTTGATAAATACAGTCTAAGGGAGAACTTGTGGTTGCAATCTGTTTATGATATCCGCCACCAATGGGTTTCGGTCTATATAAAAGGTACATTTTCTGCAGAAATTTCTGTAACCCAAAGGCCAGAAACCATGAACAAGTTTTTTGAGAAGTACTTTAACACCAAGACATCCTTACTTGTATTTTTTCCTCTTTTTGAACAAGCTATGTCTTGTTGGTATGAAAATGAAGCCTTGGAAGACTTTGCTAATATGTATACTAAGCCAGTTTTGAAGACTCCATCATTGTTGTTAAAACAAGCTGCAGAACTCTATACAAGGGCGATATTTGATGTATTTCAGGATGAGTTTATTGAGTCTCTGGGCTACAATGTAGATAAAATTGAGGATGGGGAGATTAGTAAATACAATGTTGCAAAAGATGAGGATGCATGTGCAACATGCACAGTCACTTATATGTCTTCTGAAAAGAAGGCAAGTTGCAGTTGCTGCAAGTTTGAGGTTTCTGGAATTTTATGCAGACATATCCTGAGGGTTTTCCCAATTGTTGGTGTTCGTACTCTCCCAGAAGACTATATCTTGAAACGATGGACTAAAAATGCCAAGGATGGTTTTGTACTGGATGAATGTGTGCGATACAATGATATTTGCCGTGATGCTACTAAGTATGCGAAAGAAGGAGCTTCATCCATGGAAGCATATAAGGTTGCGAAGGAAGCACTGCAAATGGCTTTTGCAGAGGTTGTTGCTGCAAAGAAAGGCATTGGGTGTACAATGTGATTGAGTGAATGCTCTCCATGAAGTAAACCCAAGCACAGGTATGTCCCCTCATATTCTGTGATGCCTACTAATTTATGCATTTGTATTTTGCTGAACAAGTACTAACCTTTGTACCTCATAGAATGAGTAATTGGAAGGACATGTTTTTTATTTCTGTAGAGATTTTTATTTCAGTGCAAAGCAGATTTTGTGGTAATTATTTCTTCTATTTTGTAAAAAGTGTGGCTTGACCTCTCTTTTTACCCTGTCCTTCAATGAAACATAGGAAGAGCATCCAAAACATGGAGGACAGAAAAATGAATTGGACCCCAAAATTAGCCATGGCCAATACCAATCTGGCTTGGCAGATTGTGGATTCATTGCATAGTTGACCAATTTGGGGGTCATGATCTATTCTTCTCCCTCTCCTTCCAAAACTAGTCAGTTTTTTTTCTTTTTCCCCTTTTCACCGAAGAATGGATCAGATTTTACCCCTTTTCCCAAATTGGGGCTGTTCGATTCTGACCTGGACTGGACAATGCATATTGGAATAGTTTGATTCTGATCCTCTAATCTGAAATCCATTTTTAGATTTTCATACTAAGATATTTGATAATGTTTTCTTCCTTTAATGTAGGTAAGAAAATATTGGATATAGCTTCGCTATTTTTTCTCCTTTGTTTTAAACATTACACTTGGGTTCGTATCCAAGTTGGTGATAATTCACTACTTGCTTTCTTATCATATATTCTTAGATAGTAATGCAGGTTAGTTCCTTGGACTTTAAGGATAAGACATAAACAACATGCTTTCACTGCATTTATTGATCATTGGATTCTCCAGTTGCTAGCTGATGGATTCTTTTGCTTCAATATTGATGCTTTTTGGCAAACATAAAATTTTGAAGTATAATTATTCATTTTACCTGAATTTAACTGGAGAAAGGCAAGGAAACATTTTTCTAAGTGCATGCAGGAGTGAAATATTTTTCCTTCCTTTCCTTTATTGTCACCGTGGTCACATCCCATTGCTTGGTTGGTCGAAACACTCACCTGAGAAGGTGAAGTTCTGTTTTACCCCAGATGTGTGTTTATGTGTATGTATGTATATGTATGTGTGTGTGTGTGTGAATATATAGAGTAATATTACTGATAAGTTTTATTAAAAATAAAACAAGATAATTAAGGGCATGGATACCCAACTGGGTGATCCAACAGTTTGCCGATTTGCCCATTTTGCCTGGGCATGCAGCTGCCTTTTGTCTCTCTTTTAATAGGTTTCCCCTGATCTTAACGTCCGGTGCTACATATAGATACGGGGGAGAGGGGGAGAGGGGGAGAGGGGGAGAGGGGGAGAGAGAGAGAGATTTGCTAGAATACGGCCAGGGTTGCTCATATGTCCTGGCTATATCTAGCCATGGACCTTTGGATTGAGATCCAACCCCCAACCCCCACACACACAAGAAAAAAGACGCCAATCCCCCTCCCAGAAAAAATAAAAAGTTTACTTGGCATCACAAGCAAACACTCCCATGAATTGATCCAACTGGTGGGGTTCCTTTTCTTAACCATCAGGTAAATCCAACAGCTGAGACAAAAATTGCAGCCAGGCCACACCAACTACCTTTGGGTGGGGGCGCGCACACACACACCACACACACACATAGAGTACCCTTGACAATCAGAAATGCAGAATGTACGTCCAGAACTGCCTCAGTTTTGATTCTTAGTAAAAATAATAATTGGTCAGATGAAGAATGTACTGTTAACATGGATTTTTTTTTGCTTCTTCTGTTGCAAGATTTGTGCATTTTTTCTCCTCCTGTAATGGCAACTTTAGGAATGATTATACTCTGTTATGTGATGACCGTGAGTCTCTAACACTTGAAATGGTTGGTAATTGACAATTATTCTCTTGGTCATTACAATTCAACATGTGACAATAATCTGTCAGATGGTGATGGCAACCCTCAATGTTGAAGCTTCTTTCAATAATTTTCTATCAAGTATAATGAGGATGCTATGATGTAATACCTTTATAATAAGAAAAATTGACGTAACTGTTTTTTCTTTTTGTAAGTGGGTAGTACCACTGCATGTATTAGAAGAAAAGGAAGGTATACAAGTGTACCAAAAACTCTCCCAAAAAGAGACGTTGTACAAAAAACCACATCAAAATAGTGTGGGGCAGTCTATCACCCCAACAAAGCAAAAATAGATGAGTTGTGGGCATTCACATTACAAAGCACCTCCGCCCACTCTCTCACTCTATTACAAATGAAAGAAATAAGAAAGTCCTCCGCTCTAGCCTCCCTTCTGAAGATCATGTTGTTCCTTTCACCCCAAAGGGACCATAGAGTCGCATGTAGGATGAGCCACCAAATCACACGATCACCTTTAAGGGGCCAACTCCCACTCTAGGTCATGAGGGAGAGCTGCACATCAGTGTGGCGGTCAAGTAGACACCGGCCTCTTGAAGACACACCCTCCCACACTGCCTGGGAGTAAGGACAGCCTACAAACAAATGGTCCAAAGACTCGTCCTCCAGGCCACACAAACAACAGGTCTGCTGAATGCCCAGTAGGAAGCGCCGGAGTCTATCTCTGGTGGGAAGCCTTCCATGGGTTTGATAGATCATTCTGTTTTGTTCCATGTGGCAAATGATCATTAATGTCATTCATTGTGCTTTAGTGGATTCTCTTTACTCTTCAACTGATCAGTGGTGATATCTGTCTTTTCCCAACAATAAATGTACGTGACTGGTCTATTGGCTTTAGAAACCCATGGCTGCAGCCTGGTTCAATGATGGGACTCGAGATTATAATAAGATCATCTGGTTATCCGTCGGACTGTTGGGTACCACCTTTTCCAACGATCATAATAAGACCATCTGGTTTCTGGTTAGCCAATGGGTAGGTGTGAGTTTTCTTTCCTATGCTCAAACTGTCTTGCTCGACCATGTTTTAGGATCGTACAGTTGTTACTGTGATGCAGTGATCTCTAAATGTCTATATGTTTCTGTTTTCTTTCCGTTTTCTGTGCCAAATCCGTAGCAAGGTCAAGTAAGTTTATTGTTTTTCTTGTTTCCTTGTGTTGGATAGATTGCAGTGGGAGGATATGGATAACAATCCATCGCCAGCATTCATGTCCGATATCAGGAGTTGTTGGACAACACAGCTGTTTTGAGAGTTGAGACACATTTTTTTGGATCACATTGACGTATGTTAACTCTGTGAACTTGAGAGCCTGAGGTTGACACCGACTTCCCTCCTGAAGTGGTTGCCCTTGCCATAGCTTGCCGAGGAGAAGGCTGTGGGAGGCATGGTTTATGAGCCCTGAGAAATGGCCACGAGTAAATATAAAGGTAATGTGCTTGCCATGTGCGCATCGCTTGCTGGTTGGAAACCAAGGTCATATTCCTTCTTGAAAGTTTCCACCCCCTGACTCTGTAAATAGCTTCACAAGTCGTAAAATGAAATGGACAGGTGTAAGAGCCTTTGTATCTCCTTTTGGTCGAATCCATGTTCGATGTACTGGCATTACAAGAAGTGAAGATTTGTTCTGACACGGCTTGTGAGTTCGGCACAGAGAACTCACAGCTTTCGCTCGAAACAGTGCCAGATAATGGAACTATAACGACTGTCATATAGGAGCTTCAGTCAGCAGGCTTCAGCAGATGATTTTTCTGCTTTTTTTTTTTTGTATCTCTGCTCTTTTTGTGCTGCAGGCATAACCTCTCATTGTAAACTTCTCTCCATCCCACCTCCTTTTCTGAACTCTGTATCCTTTTAATTCCCCATCCGATGATGCCCATCTCCTAGTACAGTTGGTAAGCCATTAGAAGTTTGGCTCTGCCCAAATTTTGATTGTTTTTTGGATTCGTAAACTTACAGGAAATAGCATTCAGACAGAGGTCCGGTGGAGGTTTTTAATTTTTCTGAGCCTTTAAATTTGACAAGAGTCCTACATCAATCCCTTGTGAAATAGTTATGACTCGGTTGCTGCACATCAAGGAAAGGAAAGAGCCCAGAGTGAGTGGCATGGAAACTCACAGAAAGAAGCATATTAAAGGAAGAGAAATACAACTGTCACTCTTTATATCATATTTCTTGTCACTTTTTTTTGGGTCATCCGATTTAAAAATTGGATGGTGGGAAGAAGAGTAATGTAAGATTTGGCGCTCTCAAATTTGAGTATTGGACTTCTAAGTTACTCAGGATTGGACAGTCAAGATAAAAAGTAACAAAAAAAATGTGACTTAAGGAGTGATATCGTTCCACATGCTTTGACGGTTCGGTGGCAAAATGTTTCCATGCCAAGAGTGAGTGTTATCGTTTCATACCGGATCGAACCGTCAAATCCTGCCGTAACATACCTCGTGGCAAAATGTTTTACAGTCATGTTTTTCGACTTGTGATTTTCATCTCATATTAAACATAAAAAATATTACCACTTCGCAAGAAAGGTCGAAGAAAATTTACATAAGATTGAGATATTGATAGATGTTGGAGCGTTTTCTACAAATTCACGGGCGATAGCTCAGGATGGAGTAGGAAAAGCGAGAAAATTTTCATGTCCCACCAGCAAATTGTTTCTTCGTATTTAAATCCAACCTGCAAACTAGGAATGCATGTAACGAGATCCTGAAATAATTTTTTTTATTTTGATTTCTTGGTCAATCCAAAAAAAAATAAAAAGAAACATAAGGTGCTGGGGTAAGTCAAGTAAAGTGAGGAGGGTAAAACTTAAACGGCCCATACGTGACCCGTTACCGTCAGGCCCGTGTCGGCCTAAGGTCTGCGAAACATGTAGCGAACCTCCGACAATCGACGGACCACGCCAGGCAGCCCAATAAGATCAGCTATCGGATCTGCCAGCCTACGGGGGACATCGACCTAGGCATATCGGACGCCGATGACCCTCCTATGACCGAACGTTACTCATGCCATCATCGGCCTCCACTCCGATAAAGACGAGCACGTCCCACGAGTGCAGTAAGACTCGCCTAAGATTGCTCGGTCCCAGATGAACGGGCGTACAATGGAAAATCCCCCACGATCGCGGGGAGACATTACCCCATGACTCACGTCATTCCCTGTTAAGGGATAAGCCTTGTAATGTCCCGGATTTTTCGGATATTTATCGGATCGCTTTCGTGGGTCCCGATTGAGTTTAGCGGTTTACGCGTATTTTTATCTGTCGGACCTTCGGAACCCCGTGCAGGGTGAACCTTTGCGTTCTCTGACTCCGGGACATTATCACGACGTTGTGCGTTTTCCGAGGATGGCGAGAGTATTTTTTTCCTATTTTCTATATTTTTCAGAATTTTCAAATTTCCTATATAAACCCCCACCCTTTTTCTATCTCCTCATCTCTCATTCCTCTCACTCTCTCCCTCTCACCTCTCTCATGCTCTTTCCTCTCACCCTCTCTTCTCCGGCGGCCGACGGAGCGGGGCGCGGGCGAGGCGGGGACGGCGCGGGCGAGGCACGGGCGAGGATGGGCAAGTATCGAGGCGTGGAGGCGCGTGGAAGCTCGGCCGCGAGTTCGTGTCTCGGCGGAGTTCCAACGGCGTTTTCTTCACGGATCGGCATCCACGGCGCATCAAATCTTCGGTGAGGTAGGGAGATGGATCCCCAGCTCGTGTACTTCCATTCTCGCGATTTTGGTAGGCCGTGGTGAGCCGAGCAGACTTATTTGAGCATTTTGGGAAAAATACATGTTTTTGGGGAGTGAGCCGGATCTAGCATTTTAACTGTATTTTTGGGGTTCAAATGGGTCCTCTCGATGCTAGGGAGGTCGGGGAATGATTTCCCCTTGTTTTTCCCTTCACGTGGGTGTGAACGGGGCGTGGAACGGAGTTTTCCACCGAACTCGCCGTTTTCGGGTTTGCGGACAGGTAGCGGTCCTACCAGGGATCGCCACTATCCCTAGCGGTCCTCTGGGGACCGCGACTTACCCCCCTTTTGTCGGTTGGTTTTGCGGTCGCGTGATAGACCGCCTGAAGAGCTTAGCGGCCTGGTGTGGACCGCCATGCACTTTGCAGCGGTCAGGCCAGGACCGTCTACGGTCTTTGTCGTAACGGGCGTGTGGCGGCTTGAGGGTGACCGCCTAGGTCCCGCGGCGGCCTCACGACTGGCCTCTACTCTCTGAATAGCGGCCAGGGCACGACCGTTTTACGTTTTGGAGTCATTCGAGGTCAGGAGGTATAGCGGCCATGCGGCTGACCGCTAGGTGACACCCAGCGGTCAGGCAATGGACCGCCATCCTTCTTGGCGGTCTGGGAGTGACCGCCTGGGTTTCGAGGGCATCTGGGGCTATGCGGTCCTGGCTGGACCGCTAGGCCAGGTTTTGCGGTCCTAGCCAGACCGCCAGGCTCTGTGATGGTCCAGGGAGGGCCGCCACTTCGTTTTCATGCTTGCCGTGCCCGTTTAGCGTTGTGTTGGTCTCCGGTCGACCCGGTTGTGACCCAGTGGTCGACCATCGGCCTCGTTAGTGTCCCGGACATCCCATGGGTTACGTGACCGTGTTTCTGGGATGTCTGGAGGTACCGTGTTACCTCGATTAGCATGCCCATAGATTTAGAGAGTCGGACGACCCTGTGTGTGTGTTCCGGGCTTTGTGTTACGCTTGATCGAGTCATCGTGAATCGGTGCGAGTGCGGTGGGGTTTCCCCTGCATGTCGTGGGTTTCTCCGGAAGATGGTTCCCGAGTGGGCCGTGCGTAAGGCCTTGGACTGTGAGTCCAGTCACCCAGCCTGGGGCTGGAGGTTTCCCACTTTCCCCTGGGATGGGGAATCAGCTTGGCAACTTGTGGGCTACCTTGGGAATCGTGCTTCTGTGTTTTTCGTGTGGGCCATGTGTGTGTGGCCTGTGGGCTGGAGGGTTTCTTAGTTCCCTTTTCGAGGGAATGGTCTCAGCAGTTGTGAACTGCTTCGTGAGTCATCGTGTCGAGATTTTTGACCCTAGGGTTAGGGCAGATTGACGACTTAGCGCCGTTCGGTGCAACGGTCTTGACCCCGAGTCTTGTGACTCAAGGACCGTCGGATTTAGTGAGTCTAGAGGACTGTCCAGAGTCTAGTGACTTGGTGCCACTTGGTTCTTCGCAACTTTCGCACAGGGTGCGTGCGTGTTTCTCGGAGTTTCTCCTCGGAGAGTGGTCACATCAGTGACTCCCCACTAGTCGTAATCTTCCGACACGCGTGTGGTCCCACCAGTGAGTGGTGGCGAGGCTTGACCCGAGAGAGACGGTTTTTAGACTGGTTACCGTAGGGTCCCACGTCTTGTAGCCAGAGTCCGGCTGAGGGGAAAACCAGTCAGAGGGCCTAACCTGGGACGCGTGGTCAGTGTGTGCACACGTGGTTGGGGCAGTTGGACCCGCGCTGACGAGCGCGACCCCAGCTAGTTCTTGTTCTGTGTTCCTGGTTACTGTACGGTGTTCTTGGCTGCGCCTGGGGAGTCGCAGCAAGACACCTAAGGCTGTGGACTAAGTCATCAGTGGATACATCCGGCCTTACTTCTGGTGAGCAGGTACTCACGTCACGTGAGTCGTGACTCTCCTGTTTTCGGGTTTCGTTTCCCGTCTGCGAGACGTGGTTCCCCGACAGTTTCAGGGAGTGTTCCCAAGGTAGAGGTCTAGGGGTTTTTCGGTGAGCGTCACCGAGGATTTTCCCTAGACGGTGTTAGGTCCACGACAGCGAGCTCGTGATTGTTTCTTCTGGTGGCGTAGCCAGAGGTTCTCCCGTTAGTTCGGTAGTCCCCCGACTGTGAGATCGGGGCGTGTTTTTCTGGTACAGTAGGTGTAAGACCTTGAGTCTTTTGGATCCTTATCGGAGAGTTTCGATCACTTTTGTGGGTCCTTAGTTGTGTTTTACGATCCAAGTAGATTTTTCTCTCGTACAAGTTACGGAACCTCGTGGTGAGTTTATTATTGATTTCATCGACTCGAGGACGCTACAGTTGCATTGTGCTCTTCCCTAGGATCGTTTTGACTATTTTTCGTATTTTTCTAAATTAGTGTATTTTTGGGTTGAAAATCAGATTTTATGGAAATTGCTAAATTTCCTAATTTTCTATTTCTTCTTTTCTCTCCTTCCTCTCTCCTCACGATCGATCACTTCCTCTCTCTTGTTCTCTCTCCTCTCTTTTCCTCTCTCCGCGGGGCGCGCGATCGTGGTGAGCTGGGCGAGGCAGGGACGTCGTGGAGGTGGTCTGGAGCGTGCTGGTGTGATGGATGGAGCGTGGTGTTGGCGCGATCCATCGGTGGATTCAAAGCCGACGTGGGTTGTCCGTGTGATGGTTTTCGGCGTGGTTTAGTCGCTTCGGCGCGCTTGAACTTCTGTGGAGGTAGGGAGATGGACGTCCTACTCTTCTTCTGCATTTCCTCGCGATTTGGAGCCGAACCGTACGAGAACGAGTGGGTTTTACCTCGTTTTGGGTGAAAGCATGTTCGGGGGGTGTGAGATGAGTTCACCTCTTTCGGCGATGGTTTCTTGCTAGATTAGTTTCATTTGAACCCCTGGCATGTCAGCATTCCATTTCGCTGGTTTCATTGCGATTGGTGGTCGTTTGGGACCGGTGTGAGCCCGAGAACCCATGTGACTCATTTTGGGTCGATTCGGTAGAATCGCCCGTTTCTTGTGTTTTTGTTGTCGTTTGGACCCCTTTCGATCTGTGGAAGGTTTAGTTGGCCATTACGGTTATTTCCCCTTCGTTTAGAAGCGAACGGGGCGCGGAACGGCCGGATTCGGTCATTCCCCTATTTTTCCCGCCGTAACGATTTAGCGGTCTTACCAGAGACCGTTTTTAGGGGGTCCTTGGGTGACCGTTTCTGATTTTTGAACAGTAGGTCGGTTCAGGTCTTCGCGGTCGTACGATAGACCATTTCTTCTGGCTCGCGGTCGAATGGATGACCGCTACTCTCTGACAGCGGTCGCACGATAGGCCGCTAAGGGGGGTGTGTATGTCGGTTTGGCTATGCGGTCGTACGATAGACCGCTAAGCTAGGATTGGCGGTCTGAGAGACGACCGCTAATCGTTGTTTATGTCAGTTCAATAGTTTTAAGTCGATTGGGCTAGAGGTCCTAGCCTTGACCGCTTAGCGTCCTTAGCGGTCCATTGGGAGACCGCTAGGCTGTTTGACTATTTTAAGTCAGTTCGGGGGTTGACCGGGTTTAGTGGTCATATGGACGACTGCTACCGTCTTCATGCAGCCCTGCGATAGACCGCATGCCCCCTATGCTTTTATAGTTCTGATCGTTGAGTCTCTGAGTGTAGCGGCCATG
The DNA here is from genome assembly GCA_022559845.1 of Amorphophallus konjac. Taxonomy (NCBI): domain Eukaryota; kingdom Viridiplantae; phylum Streptophyta; class Magnoliopsida; order Alismatales; family Araceae; genus Amorphophallus; species Amorphophallus konjac. The sequence continues at coordinate 552,981,334 of CM040121.1, read as the reverse complement.
TCCTAGACCGCTTATCTCAAGACAGCCTGTGTATAGACCGTTTATGTGTTGGCGCGGCCTTTTCTTGACCGCCCAGTGTCTGCATTCTCTGTGTGAGGGTAGCGGCCTTTGGCTGACCGCTTAGTCTACCTAGCGACCTGGCAGATGACCGTTTACTTCCCAGAGCCTTGTTTTCCTGATGTTTGGCCTCCATTTGTCTTGGCCTTACCTTGTGGCTTGCCCATTGTCCTGTGGATGTCTTGGATATCCTATTAGGACTGTGACCATGTTGTGGGATGGCCGGGAGTGCCATTACATCGAGTAGTGTTTCGTACTGTTTCAGAGTCATGATTGGTTTCTGGTCAACCCGGTGTGATCCAGTGGTTGGCATGTAACCTTGCGAATGTCTCAGTGATCCGGTGCGGATCGAGACATGGTTTTGAATGCCTTGAGATATTATCTCACCTAGGTTTACGTGTCCATGTGCTTTGAGGGTCTTGGTAACCTCTTGGGTCTCCGTGATTAGTGTTATACGGAGGTGTGGATCGGGTGATCCTATGCCATGTCCTTTACATGTGTTTTATCGTGACCTTAGCTTAGGGACTAGGCTGATTAACAGCGTGAGCTATGATGTGCGACGATCTTGACCCCGAGTCGTGAGACTCAAGGATCGTGGTGTTAGCAGGTCTAGTTGTTGTCCTGAGTCTGGTGGCAGTCTGGTGTGCTACCTCGTGTCTTATGCTTGTGCTTCGTAGTACGTGCGACAGTGCGTGCTTAGCCTATCCGTACTTCAGCACTGATATTTTAGAGTCGTTGTGTCTAGTGAACCTCCACTAGTCGTAGCCTGACGACACTTTCCTGTGTGTCGGCCCACTTGGGAGTGGTGACGGGACAAGTTTCTGATATACGGTTTTTAGCCTAGTTTCCGTGGACTCCCTTGCCTTGCAGTAGCGTCCTACTGGGGGAGAAAACTAGCTAGAGGCCTGGCTCAAGGCATTGAGCTTGTGTGTGCACACGTGGTCAGGGGCGTTTGGACGAGCGCTGACGGGCGTGACCCTGACTAGTCACTCGTTACTGTGGTACCGTTGTTCCTTGTGTTGTGGTACCGTTGCTCCTTGTACTTGGTACTGTTCTTCCTCGTACTTGGTTTTGTGAGTGTCTCAGTTACCACCGTTCTTGGTGTGTGGGAGACACTTGTGACGCAGTGTAAGACGTCAGTGGACGCTTCTGGCTGTTCTTCTAGTGAGGAGGTGCTCCTGTCACTTGACGCACAATCTCGAGAATCGCGTGACTTGTGGTTGTGACCGTTTCCCGTCATGATTGACGTGACTTGTCGGGTAGTCTATTTTTGGCTTCACCCGTGGTCCAGTCTTGTGTAACGTACACGACGATCTAGTTGTGTATGTTCGTACCTTTGACTGTGTAGGTCTTTTAATAGAGCTTTTGCCTATTTTGGTAGGCTTCAGCTATGGAGCTTGTGCTTTGTCGATGGATCGGTAACGCCCGACTTGGTGAGATCGAGGTTCGCCTTTCTGTTGCCATTTGGAGTAGCTTAGGGAGCCGTGGTTCGGTCGGCGGCCGTGTTTCTGGTTAGTACGGCTTTACTCTTTCTTTAGCTGTTCTTACTCTTGCTTACTCCTACTTTTTACAGCTTTACTGTGTAGTTTAGTACTGCTGTTGCTCCTGCTTTTTCCTGCTTTACTGTTTAGCGCTGTTTAGTGCGTTACTGCGTTGTTTCCGGTGGGGATCCGCGTGACCCCTACTGAGCTAGTGACACGAGGCTCACCCCTACTTTTCAGGTGTGGTCGTTCTTCTTCCTCGTGATCCGTGGGCGGTGCGTTAGTTCATTGTCGCCAGTGTTGCCAGCGTTCTCTGCATCGGGCTTCCCCCGACTTCAGTGTACGTTTTCCTTTCTGTTGGACTGTACTTGTCTTTATTTGGACTGGACTCTGTTAATTTAAATTGTTAATTGAAAAAGTATTTTTATTTCTGCTACTTTAGCAAACCTGATCAATGAAATATTAATTGCTTACTGCTTTATCTGGGACTTCAATGTACTTCACACACACCTTTTATCCCTTCGGAGCTTTACCGCTCTTGGGAGGCCTCGCAGGATCCAAGTGTTATCGGGTTTACCCGGTATTTGGAGCCTGGGTCGTCACAGTTGGTATCAGAGCTATGTTGTGTGTAAGGTACATGGGAATTCGAGATATCGCAGTATTCAGAGTCCTTAAGGTCCAGTACAGTCGGCAGCTGGCATCGGTTTTGTGATTGTTTGTCGCTTTGTTTCCATTTGTGGTCTTGTGCCTGCTGTGTTGGCACTGTGCGAGATGGTTTTGCTCTCGTCAGGATGTGACGGAGTGCTTTTCTTTTGTTATGGTGTCTGTCTCGGTTATGCTGTACTAGGCAGATTTCGTCAGCATGCGTGAATTTGTGGTGCGGTGTTCGAGATGTTTCTGTAATTTGTTCAGGTGGCTGGTGACTTTCTCATTGGTGTGATGGCCGTGCACATTCTTATGTTGCTTTGGTCGTCCTAGTCTGAGATTTGTGTAGCTCCTGAGGTGTTAAGCTTGTGTCGTGGTGGTCGATTAGATGCCTTGTTTGGAAGAATGCTCGGGTGAACCTATGATTTTCCTTCCTGGTGAGCTACTGTTGATCGAGCTTGATCTTCTCCTCTTGTCTGATGGCGTCTTTTCGAGGTAAGCCTTGAAAGTGCTATCTTGGTGAAGCCTTTGTCCTATGTCTGCTCAAGTGTGGACTGTGTTAATTCTGAACCTGATTTGCCTTTGTTCGACGGTTGCTTGGCTTTGGACCCAGATTGTGTTCGGAAGCCGTTGAGCACCGTGTCCGACGTGCTGTGTTTGGTGACGGTTATGCTATAAAGGTTCAGTAATCATTCCAGGACGTAAGGATAAGCTGAGAGAGGAGTCCTTTGTGCTTTATGCTGAAGCTGATGCTCTTCTTGGTTTGCACTTTGGCGACTTGTGATCGGTTGTTAGCAGGATCAGTACTTGAGGCGTGGTATATTGCACTTTGGTGTATTCTGATGGCGCCGAGTGTGTACTGAGATGCGGATGTCGAGTATCCTTGATGCATGTGTGCGTGTGTTGAGCGTGCAGCGGAAGCGTGTGGGCTGATAACCCACGGTTCAGGATTGTGAAGTTGGCAGATTCTGACCGGCTGAGAAGTCTGTTCCCTCGGCATGTTTGTCGTCTTGGCTATGTGTGCCTTGATGCTGTTGGTTGCCGTGCCATTGTTGAGGCATTATGGTTGTTGGCACTGGCATGTGTACGGATTAGGGGAATCTGTCGGCACGTTTGCTGGTTGAGTACCATTTCCTTTCTTTATATTTTTCTTGGATGTCGTGCTCTTGGGACGTGATCGTGGTCCTCGAGATACGTTCCCCAAGATTGTCATTGTTGTTGTTGTGGGTCCTTGATCGATGAGTTGTTCGTGGCATGGCTTGTGCATGTTAGCCGTGTGTTCAGCTGTAATTGTGCCTTGATGTGACCCAACTTGTAGTTGTATCCCGTGGTTCTGTGTTGAGAACAGAGTCGGGATTCTGCATGTGCTGCTGTTGTTGTTGTCGTTCGTCGGTGGTTGTGCTCAGCTTGGGAGGAGTTCCCTGTGAGTCTGATTTGGCATGGTGTGGACCGAGGTCTTGTCAGTTAGTTTTGCTGTACTCTTCTGCCATGGTAGAGTTAGCATGCGACTCGAATCAGATGTAATGTCTGAGTGAGGACTGACTTGATTGTGCCCGTGGTCCAGTGCTGTCGTTGGCGTTCTGCGTGCTAGTTTTCTTACTCTTGGCGCAGAAGCCGATGTTGTCAGATGAGAACTATGTTTCCTTATTTTAGATGATGCTTGAGAGCGTAGCCAATTGTAGACACGCTATTTCTGACATCGTCTTGAGTAAATCTCATATTACAATATGACGCCCCGCAGTGGCTTTCGCATTTCGAATCGCTAGAGTGCTTCCTTTTCTTTGGTCTTCTTCTGAGAGTGTGGCACTTCTTCGGAATCTGAGAAAAGCTCCCTCACTCAGGAAATCACACGGCATGCGGACGACGTCGCTACCAACCGGACATACCAAAAAAATCCGAACTCGAAGACGTCTGATGGTTTGATGCCGACGACCTTTCAGGACGAGTCCGGCAGGACTTATTTGAGGTGTCAACTTGCCTGGACGCCTCAATCAATAAATAAAAATAAATAATAATAACAATTATATATATATATATATATATATATATATATATATATATATATATATATATAATGCTTGAGGCGTCCAAGGGACTAGACACCTCAATCTTGAGGCATCCAGGGGCCTGGACGCCCCAATGATCCAGGTCCGGACAAGCCCGATCTGCCGTCTGATTTGACATTGTGCAAAAATCCAAAACTTAACGACGTCCTGTCAGTTGGACGCGCCCACTCGTGAGTCACGGGTGCACCTCGAAACCACTCGCTTTACCCACTGACTATGGCTTTCGGCGGCGATTCGGTGGGCGAAAATGGGCGTGTCCAGGGCCCCAGACGCCTCATCATTGAGGCGTCCAAGAGCCTGGACGTCTCAATGAATATATTAGATAAAAAATAAAAAAATATAAAAAGATATTTATTGAGACGTCCGTTCTCCTGGACGCCTCAACAGTGAGGCGTCCAAGAGCCTGGACGCCCCAATCAGCTTTCCTTCTATAAATAGAGGACCCCCTCCCTCGAAGGGAGGGGGCTTCAGATCCGACAGAGGAAGGAGAGACTCTGCAGATCCCGTTTCTAACCCGTGGGTCTTTTGTAGGGGGAGGTTCTGCCGGCCTCTCGGGTGCCCGCGCTCGCGAGAGGAAGGCTAGCTCCATCCGTTCTGCTTCCACGTCGTCCCCACGCTGCCGAAGCTCCGCCGGATCCTGCCATCGGCACCTTCAATAAGCCATTCTCTCCCCTTCTCTTTTGTTATTTCTATCGCATGCATCATCCCGTCATCCGTCATCTCCTTTCATAAGGGAGATCCATTCTTATGCACGTTTACACGATCCCCCATTCATCATAGCATTTTCCTCCTACTCGTGTCCGAGAGGGGTTTAAAAATAACACCAACCAGGTGTGTGTCTTGCCACGATTTCATTATTCTTCATCAAGGGACTAATACTACACTGCCATCTTTTCTGATCCACATGTTATTTGTCTGTTTCTTCTTTTGCAAGGGTAACCAAGGAAAGCCCTTCTCCATCGGCCGGCCGAAGCGAGAGGAAGAAGCAACCCGCCATCTCCCGCTTTTGAGGTAGGCGCGATCACTTTCTTTATTTTGGGGTCTCCGGCCCCTGGCGATCACATCATATTCTCGAGGCTGCGGAGAGTCATTTCCCGCAATGGCCGTTTAAATTTCCGTCATTTATATTCTGTGCTGTTCTTATATCTGCTATATTCTCGAGGCCACGGAGAGTCATTTCCCGCAATGGCCGTTTAAATTTCGTCACTTATATTCTGTGCTGTTCTTGTATCTGCTATATTCTCGAGGTCGCGGTGAGTCATTTCCCGCAATGGCCGTTTAAATTTCTGTCATTAATATTCTGTGTTATTCTTACATCTGTTATATTCTCGAGGCCGCGGCGAGTCATTTCCCGCAATGGCCGTTTAAGTTTCTGTCACTTACATTCTGTGCTTCTTATATCTGTTATATTCTCGAGACCGCGGCGAGTCATTTCCCGCAATGGCCGTTTAAATTTTTGTCACTTAAATTCTGCACTTTTCCCATCCCCCGAGGTCGCGGAGAGTCATTTCCCGCTATGGCCGTTTAATCCTCATATCTTATTACATTGCATCTGTCCTGCACGCCCCGTCGGAGCAATCTCCCGTGGTGGTCTCTCTCCTCTTCTCTCTTCTTTCTATGTTGCAGCAAAACGAGCCCGCGTGCTCCGCTTCGCCTCCTCCTGCATTCCGCGTGACGTCGCTCACAGATTGGCGATCACGGTGGGACGACGTTCGCTTTCCCTTGGTTACCCTTGCAAGTTCGGCACCTCCGTGTGCACCTCCACCTTTGCGCCCTCGCGCGCTCCAGTTGTGCTCACAGTAGCACTTTCAGTTCTTATCCCTCGTGCACCTCGTGCACTTCGCCCCTAGTCCCTTGTGATTCATTGGGTGTTGATTATATCTTTGTTATCTTTGTTATTTTCTTATGTTCTGTATATCTGTTCAGCGCTTCATTGCATGCATCCACCCCTTTTCTAGTTTTTTTTCATTTTTTTTAAGGATCACCATCTCTCGGTGAAGGAAGGACTCTCCGTTCGGAATTCCTCTCGACGGACTAGAATCTCCTCCACCGGGACCTCCGTAAGTCCCCGACAGCGAAGGATTCCCTCTTCGTTCACTAGGCTGGTTGTACCATTAAAGTTCCCCGGAGTTAGTCGACCCATTCGTGGTGAGACGAGAGACCCTAGTTGACACGGCGGTGAAACAAAAACTAACTAGGGTCCCTATTTTTGTGTGAACTTCAGATCTGGTTAAAAACACAAAAAAAATATCAAAATCAAAATAAAAAAGAGGGCGTAAAGGCATCCACTTGTTTGATAATTTCTGCTATCTGCTTGTTGGTGTATGTTTTTACGTTCCGGAAGAACTTTGAGCATGGCTCACGAGTCTTTTGAGGAGAACCACCCTGGCCGTGGTCAATCAGTCGAGCCGCGAGTCCATGCTATGGACTCGGGTCCTTCTTATGAGCCCTCACGTGAGGTGCAGGTTACCGCAGGGGACACATCCCCACCACAGGACATCTCCTCTTTGCTAGGTGTCCTCGCCAACACGGAGCTTACCTCTGAGCAGCTCCGTGCCTTCCAGGCCATTCTGAAAGGGAAATCTATTTCTCCCGCCCCCCAGGAGTCAACTCCAGCCATCGCACCCCTCCAAGAGTCGGTGCAGGCCATCCCATCTCCTTCACTGGCGCAAGCCATCCAGTCTCCCTCGCTTCAAGGGCAGGCGAGCCAACAACCACCCTCGTTCCAATTCCCTTCACAATCTCAAACCCCTGCTGTTCCCCACATACCGCTCCAGCCGGGGCCAACTGCCGGCGGTCCGGCAGCTCCCTCTCATTCGGGGTTTCCCCTTCAAGTCTCCGGGAGACATTTTCCTCCCCAGTGGCAGGTGCCACCTTCACCTCCCGAGGAGCTTGCCCAATCGCTCCTCAACAGGTTCAATAGAATGGACGAACAATTTCAAAATTTAAAGAAAATGGTGGACGTGAAATCCACCCTGGAGGTTGCTTTACCAATCCTTCCGGTGATCCATCTTCCTCCCTCCGAAATGCCTACGTACCGTAGGTACAATGGCACTGGCAACCCCTTTATTCACCTCAAGGACTTCATGTATGAATCCTCCTATTGGTAAAATGACCAGAGATCCCTGGCATACCTCTTTCGGAGATCATTGGATGGTCCTGCGCTAGAGTGGTTCTATTCTTTGGAGCCCGGCGAGGCCGAGAACTTTGATACGGTGCAAAGAAGATTCTTACAAAAGTATCGGGATAGGGTCGGTCCCTCTCTTTCCATTATCGACCTAGTGGCCGAGAAAATGAAGCCCGATGAGGATTTTATCCGCTATGCCGACAGATGGAGGTCCATGCAGAAAGGATAAGAGATACCCTCTCGGAGCCCTTACAAGTGAAAATGATTGTGTCCAATGCAACCCCACAGTTCAGGCACGTCCTGGTCATGAACAAGCTTACCACAATGGAAGAGCTCTATGAAAGGGCCCGGTATATCCAGACCCAGTTAAAAGACTCCCCCATTATGCACATGTTTGAGCCGCCGAAGCCCAAGGTGGTCAGAAAGACAGGCACTGGTGGAGCGACAGAAGGGGTTGTGACAAATGAGCAGGTGAGTGCAGTCAACAATGCCAACTATGCACTCAACCCAATGCCTCCACAAATGCCCCGACTTCCCCTCCAACAAGGTCCTTTCCCCTCTCATCCTCCACCCCAAAACAATCCACCCCAGAATAATATGCCTCAACCACTTCAACCCCAGCAACAACCCCGACCCCAGCAACAACAACCGCCACCTCAGTACCACCAAGTTCCACTCCCAGGGAATTATGGTCCCCCACAGCAACAAATGAGACCGATTGGACCCAAGAGAGCCTATTACCCACCATTGCCAGAAACTTTGGTAGATATTTTCAGCGCCTTCATGGCCTCAAACACACTCACCCTACCCAGGGAAAGGCTCGCGTGGCCCCCGAATGTTGATACCTCCAGATACTGCGTCTATCACAGGCAGCCAGGACACACAGTAGAGAACTACTTTCAGTTTAAAGATTACATCTACGATACGAATGATGAAGGCGGAATTGACTGGGATGAAATGAGGCGATACGTCGCCACTCTCAAAGCCAGGAGACCTCCTCCTAGGCCACAGTTCCAACAACTACAACAGCAGCCACAACAACAACCACAACAACAACAACAGCCTCAGCAGGCACAACAACAACAGCCCAACATGGGCATAATCCAGAATCCATTACCGGAGCACCAACAGCCCAATCACCAGGTCAACCCCATCTCCTCCTTCCCGGAAGTCGGGAGAGAGCAGGTGTGGCACCCAGAAAGTACCTCTATTCTTTCTACCGCCAACCCTATCGTCATACAACCCCCTCGCCTTGCCCGGGTAGCACCTCTCTCTCATCAACCCGCATTACAACCTATAGTACCGCCTTCACCATTTCCACTGCCATCACGCCCTCTCATTCGCACCCCTCCCACTAACTCACCAATGACCTATCAGCCAACACCCTCCACTATGCCCTCACACCCTCTCATCTTCTCTTACTCCTCCATTTTGCCATCCACCTCCACTGCATCTGCCCCTATGCCTTCCAAACCTCTTATCATCCGTCAACCATACGTGACCCCGCATGTCTCCACAATACCTCCACCAATGCCTTCAAAACCACTCATCACCCACCATCCATCTCAAAACCATTACCCACCTCAAGCCTTATCCACTTCCACTTTGCCTCCACCTCCACCTTCCAAACCCCTTATTCTTCATAGCCCGTATGATATCCCCTCTACCTCCACCATGCCTCCACCGAACAAACCCCTCATCAGAATCCCTGCTCCCATCGTTACTCCGGCTTCATCAACCATTCCTCCATCGCTACCCCTCAAACCTCTGTTAAAACCCACAGCTATCCCCATAGAGGTACAAAAGCCGCATGCAATGGTGCTCCGGAGTGGAAGGATTTTCCACAGAGTTTTCTCCCAGAATAGTCAGAACCCCGATCAGGCTCAGTCAGAGAAGGACAATGGAGAACAGCCAGAAAAATCTATTCCTGGAACACAGTATGATTTGTTGAAACACTTGGACAAGACGCCTACTCGGATCTCCATTCTTGAGCTGCTTCAGAGATTCACATCCCATCAGGCAGGCTTAATGGAATATCTTCAAAAGGTCATGGTGAATGAGGACCTCCATGTAGAGAAGATTTCGGCCGTTCTGATGCCGACAGACACACAACCGGCTATTGTGTTCCACAACCACGACCTTGCCCCCAAGGAAGCTCAAAAATATGCATTGTGTGTTTCGATAAAAATCAATGGAGTGTCCATACACCCATGTTTGGTGGACACGGGTGCATCCATAAACGTGATCTCCATGAGCACCCTTCAGTTATGTGGAGTCGGTGAGGAACAAATAAGACCTTCCTCGATCACGGTCACAGCTTATGACAACAGCAAAAGGCCACCACAGGGAATGATTATCCTGAAGGTAGAATTAGGCCCTGCGTCAGTCCCTACAGAATTCCATGTCCTCGACATGGATCCCACATTCAAGGCTATACTGGGTCGCCCCTATATCGAAGTCATGGATGCTGTACCCTCCACCAACCACCAATGCCTAAAGTTCCCATATAATGGGAGGATTATTAAAGTGGTCAGCACGCCTATCCTTCATACAGTGGATGCTGTTAACATCTCTTTGCCATCTGTTTGGCCGTCTCATCGGCCCATATTATCACTACTGGATGTGTGTGACCCGTCCCGCATTCCGCTAACACCAAAGAAGCCACCTTCAGTACCGATGTCACGTCTCCCTTCCCATTCTAAAGGATGGGAGATAATGAGGAATATCGGCTATCAACAAGGCAAAGGCTTGGGCGCGCAATTACAAGGAAGGCTGAAGCCGCCAAAGGAAAAAAGGTTAGGCCACAGGTTCGGCCTAGGCTTTAAAGGACCGCTCGAGGCGGATGGGAAACCCCTCACGTGGACCATATCCTCTCACTTCAAGAAGGGGCCCGTTGTTCAAATGGGAGATTACTCGCAGGAAACACATGGAGGATCACATGTAGTGTACTTGGCTGAAAAATGTTCAAGGGCCGGTAAGAAAGGCAAGATCAAAGATCCGGAATGCGAATGGGGCAAATGGTTTGACATACAAGATGTTTCCATTACACTAGAAAGAATGTTCTCACCACCGCAGGTGGAAGGCCCTCCATTGATCTCTGAAATGCCAGGGAATATCACTACTGTTGCCAAAGTTCCAAACCATCCTCGCCAAGAGGACTCTGTCACCGGTGGATCTTCATCCGTCATCAACATTGCCATCGACGGCTCATTAGCCGTCGTCTTCTCCATTCACTCACCTCAGCCTTCGCTGATGTCTTCCTCCTGGGCCAGACGGTTGTCTGACGATCTTCCCAGGTCCCCTTCTCTACTTACATACCTGCGCGGGTCTCTCAACCCGCGCCAAGTTTTCAATCATGATCTGCTCTACGAGCCTCCCAATCCTTTAGCCATAATCACCTTTCCCCCTCCTCCGATTTCTTTTCATTGTTTTATCATCAAAAATGAAAACGAAAAAAAAACGTCAATTTTCAAACTCCTCAATAACACATCATTGTTGAGGAAACCTCCTACATCTCCCACGAGTGCGTCTCGCCCTGCGGGCCACCCATCCAAGGTCCTATGAGCGACCTTTTCTACCCCTCATCTGAGGGGTCTTTCCCTGTACATTCTTCACCATCCCCTTCAGCCTTTTCTCCTTCTGTAAATAATGTGAGTCAAGCTAGGGATAATAAGTCAAGGGTAGTACCCAAAAGGAAATTCAAGGGTAGGCAGATCCCCCGGCGATTCCTTCTAGATTTAGCCACCAGGTGTCAAGCCCTTCTATCCGTCCCTCAATTGCTAGAAAATCTCATCCAGCTACCGGAGATAGAATGTGAGGGTAATTGTGCGATTGATGAAGGATATGGGATTTATGAGATCACCGATGAACAATACCCTACTGGAGACGAGGATGAAGAATATGAGGACGCGGCCGGCGCATATGCTAGTGGGATGAGGAGATTCGACGAGCCGTCAGCCGTCGTAGAAGAGTCCACCAAAGAAATCAATTTGGGAACCGAGGAAGACCCTAGGATCGTCCTCATAAGTGATAATTTACCATCATCTGAAGAAGAGGCATTAATTGAGGTTCTCAAAGAGTATAGGGACACGTTTGCATGGAGCTACGAGGATATGTCGGGTTTGGATTCCACCTTGGTCGAACACCGCTTAACTCTAAAACCAGGGTCCGCCTCGGTAAAATAATGGTTAAGGCGTTTCCACCCTCAGATGGCTTTGAAAATGAAAGAAGAGGTCGACAAGCTCCACAAAACCAGGTTCATTAGAGTCGTTCTTTATCCTCAATGGGTGGCGAATATTGTCCCGGTCATGAAGAAAGATAGGAAAGTCAGGATTTGCATCGACTTCCGGGACCTTAACCGTGCTTGTCCAAAGGATGATTTTCCCTTGCCTCACATTGATGTGTTAATCGATAACACAGCAGGTTATGAGACCCTCTCATTTATAGATGGATTTTCGGGATATAATCAAATTCGTTTGGCAGAAGAGGATCAGGAGAAGACGTCATTCACTACACCATGGGGAACATATTGTTACGTGGTCATGCCGTTTGGATTAAAGAATGCTGGAGCTACTTACCAAAGAGCTATGATGGCCATATTTCATGACATGATGCATATATATCTGGAGGTGTATGTGGATGATTTATTGGTGAAATCAAGAACCAGGATGGAACATCCGGAAGTTTTGGCTAAGGTGTTGCAAAGATCAAGGGAGTTCCAGTTGAAAATGAACCCGAAGAAGTGTGTGTTTGGCGTATCATCGAGTAAATTACTGGGTTTCATTGTGAGTAAAAGGGGGATCGAGATAGATCTCGACAAAGCTAAGGCCATCAGGGACATGCCGCCTCCCAAAAATTTGAGGGAAGTCCGAGGTTTAATTGGGAGGCTGCAATTCATCCGTCGGTTTGTGTCTCAGCACTCACAAAGGTGTAGACCTTTCTACGAGTTGACCAAGCCAGGAGTAGAATTCCATTGGGATTCTAAGTGTCAAAAAACTTTTGAAGGGTTAAAAGAATACCTGGCCAGTCCACCCGTTCTCATTCCACCCAAACCAGAAAAACCTCTGATCCTTTACATCTCAGTCTTGGATGACTCCGTGGGAGCCGTCCTCGCACAAGCCGATGAAGAAGGCAATGAACGGGCAACCTATTACTTGTCCAAACTCCTCAATCCCTGTGAACAGAAGTACACAGCCATGGAGAAAACATGTGCTGCCCTTGTTTGGGTAGTATAGAAATTGAAGCACTACTTCTTGGCTTATGAGGTCCATTTGATCGCCCGCATGAACCCTATCAAATTCCTCCTGGAGAAATCCGTCCTTACCGATAGGCTAGCGTGTTTCCTATCTCAGTTTGACATCACCTACATTCAGCAAAAGGTGATTAAAGGCTGTGCTATAGCCGAGCATCTCGCTCATCATCCTCTCCCTAAGTTCGATCCTGTCCAATCAAAGTTTTCGGATGAGGAACTAATGTCTGTCACTCAATCCGATGAGCCAATGTGGACATTATATTTTGATGGAGCTCTGAATTCCCAAGGGAAAGGCATTGTCCTTCTGACGCCCGAAGGCGTCACCATCCCAGAAGCGTTTCATCTCGCATTCCCAGTCACCAACAACATTGCTGAATATGAGGCTCTTCTAGCTGGTCTGGAACTAGCCCATTCTTTCTATATCACCGAATTACGAGTCGTGGGTGATAGTCAACTTGTTCTCCGCCAGGTGCTTACCAAATATCGCACTCTCGATCCCAAGCTCAAGCCCTATCAAGAGCTGGTCTCCGCTTATGTCAAATTGTTCACCAAGCTGATCTTTGTCCATGTTCCTCACGAACAAAACATTCTGGCCGATGCCCTCGCCTCCTTGGCGTCATCTTTCAAATTCCCTTTAGGTGCATGGTCTAAATCCATCAACATCTACAAGCGTCTCGTCCCTGCTGTTCAGGACTCTTACCTCTTAAAAATCAAAGAAAGAGTCCTACGGAAGATTCAGGAAGGGGAAATCCTTGAGAAGAGGGAAATCATGTTGGCAGAATTTGAAGAAGAATTGGCTGATGAGGAGAAACCTTGGTTCTATGAAATCGCCAAATATTGCAAAGACCAATCTTATCCTGAGGGAGCCACCACAGAGATAAGAAAGCCATAAGAAGGGTGGCCCAGAAATACACCTTGGTTGGAGGTCTACTCTATAGGAGAGGCCTTACTGGTGTTCTATTAAGGTGTCTTGATGACGATGAAGTCTGAAAATGTGTAGAGGAAGCACACTCAGGTGTATGTGGTGGCCATGTAAATAGCCAAATGCTCGCTAAGAAGATCATTCGGCAAGGCTTTTACTGGCCCACTATGGAAGAGGATTGTGCTGTCTATGTCCGTAGGTGTGTCAAGTGTCAACTCCACGCCGATAAAATTCATTCACCATCTTCCTCACTTCATCCAATATCCTCCCCATGGCCTTTCTCCATGTGGGCATTCGACATCATTGGTCTCCTAGGTGATCCCAATTCCCTCACCAAGCAGAAATCTTTCATCCTCACTGCGACGGAGTACTTCACCAAATGGGCCGAAGCCGAAGCTTACGTGGAAATCAAGGCGTCAACAGTCTGCAAGTTCATTATGAAGAACATCCTCACCAGGTTCGGCGTCCCAAGCACAATCGTCACCGACAATGGGCCACAGTTCATTTCCCAGGATCTTCAAGACCTCTGCAAAAGGTACGCAATCGCATTGCATCATTCATCACCTTATTACCCACAAGGTAATGGCCAAGCAGAGGCAACCAACAAGACATTGATCAAAATCATAAAGAAAACCTGCGAGTCTAGTAAGTTTTCAGACTGGCCAGAAAAGCTTATCGAAGCTCTATGGGCCTATCGCACCTCAATATGTACCCCCACCGGGCAGACTCCGTTTGCCCTTACTTACGGAATGGAAGCGGTAGTCCCGTACGAGACTTTGATTCCTTCTCTCAGGGTATAATTGGATGAGGAATTTCCCCTCGACGAACGTCGTAATTCACTCCTTGCCCAGTTGGAACTCTTAGATGAGAAGCGGCTGGCCGCTGCCGAGCATGCACGTGTTTATCAAAATAGACTCGCTCACTTTTACCAAAAGAAGGTCATTGAGAGAAAATTCAAAATTGGCGAGATGGTCGTGAAAAGAATTTTGTCAAACCTGGAGGGCCGCGTTCTAAACTTCAACCCAATTGGGAAGGACCAAATGTGGTTCAAGTCGTGTACCCTGGCAATGCCTACAAGCTAGTCAATGCCGAATGGACCGAGTTATCCCACCCCTGGAATGGGCTTTATCTTAAGAAATACTACCCTTAGATAAGTGTAACAACTAGCATGGTACGAGGACCATCGGGGCAGAAAATTCACTCTTCAGTCTTTGTAGTCTAACTCAAGGTTAACCTGCGCATACTCCCACACCTCGCTTTCGAGATCAAACGAAGCAGAACTCGAGGGAGGCCAAAAAAAAAAAAGAAAAAGAAAAAAAGGGGAGTGCCTAGTGTTCATCATGCAGTCAAATCTTTGCATCTGTCCTTCATGTAGGATAGGACCCATTAAGGCTCGGTAGGTCTCGGGTCTTGGCCCGCCATAACCGTGGAGATTCCTGTCCGGTCATGTCGGCTTACGCCCACTAAAAGAAGGCAACACGCGTACACGCAGCTGTTTTAGCCAAAGCTGGTCGTATTGCTTATTGTGGGGCCATACTCGAAGGTCTCCAAGAAAGCCGTAATCTTTGTTCTCTCCTTTCTCGGCCCAATGAGACAACCGGCGCCCTTAAAACGCTGAGCATAAGGGAACCAAAATACCATACCCTGAAGGCGAGAGTAGGATTCATCTCCTCGAACTCGAGTCAGAGCACGAGAAGAGGGCAGTGTCCCCGCAGGCATACAAGAGGGATTCCCACATATCAAATCATCGTGTCTCCCTCAAAAAAAGAAGAAGAGATAAATCAAAGTCAAATGAAAGCCTAGTCGTGGCCGTGCCTGATTTCAATAAGCGAAACCCCTCAAAACAAAAGCTAAATTCCACAAAGGGGCAACGTAATTCTGTTCGAGGTTTGGTCCGAAGTCGCCCAAAAGGGAGAGGTCGAGTAGGTCCCGGTTAGCTCGTCGGATTAACGGTTTTGTCGGTCCTCTCGGAAGGTTTCCCCCACCGTACTCTTCTTTCTCCCCTCAAAGATGAAAGCTCAGTGAAAATCCTGAAAGGCGCGCCCCGCGAAGGCAAGCGACCTCGTTTTAACAAAACACACATATAATTGTCTACTTCGAAAGGCAAAAGCCATCACCACGAAGGAGTCTCGGTGTTTCTTACTTTAACCTCGGGCTTAGGTCAATGCAAGCGCGTCACCAATAGGTGCGACGGCGTCTGATTCCGGGTCAGCGTCGCGCGGTTGACCGTTAGGGTTCCAAGGTGTTCCATCATATACCATCTAGAGTTGTGAGGAAATAGACCCGGTCGGGCAAATCTCTTACCTCGAACACTCTTTCGGTGTGTCCTTGCGGTCGGAAGCAACTGGGAGCCTAAGCATGGCATGACGGTTTTGTCATCAGGTTAAGTCTTAACCGGCAGGATTATCATTTGAGGAGTCTAGGGGCCCAAATCAATCTAGATGTGCGCACAGGATACCTGGGGGGTTAGTAAGAAACCCTGTCTTCATAAGAGTCAGGTGCCATAGATTGGTCGCTAGGCATTAACATCCAAAAAAAAAGAAAAAAGAAAAAAATTGTGAAGTGGCCCTCGAAAGACGCCGTCGGGTGAGTCCCAAAGTGGGAATCCTCTTGGAGCATGTTAACCCCGCATTACGCTACTTAAGAACGATTTAAGCACTCCCTGGTCCAAAAACCATGCCGATTGTAATAACAAGTGTCTTTCAAAAAAAGAGAGAGAGAAAAAATAAAATTCAAAAAAAATATAAACAAATAACACAAAAAATACATCAGTGTGATCTCATTTGTGTGCTACATTTCTACATTATGTTCCCATTTGTGTGCCCGTATATTGCATTCATCATCTTTGACCTTACCTTAATTAATAAAGGCTTGACCCCTTGACTTGTTATCAAGGCTAGTCTCAAAACAATCACCCACTCTTGAGCAAGGGGCCAAGTCAGAACGGAAAAACTGACTTGTTTCATTGAGCAATGTGTACAGGATTGAAAAGTAGGAATGAAGGCAGAAGACATGAAACTGAACATTTCTTCCTTTATTTCCTTCTAGAAATTGTACATTAAGTTTCGTCCTCTCTCTCAGTGTTACCCCTTTCCCCACTCTCCAGGCAAAGAACCCTGGAGGGTGTTGCTAAACCATGCGAGGCGGTGCCTCTGCTGCTCTGTACCCCTCTTCCCGTCTCTGCTCCCCGTCGATCGACAGGGGCAGCAAAGAAGCTACTAACACGAAAGTCACGCTCTCGTGCTCTTCGGTAGCGCTCTTCGCCATCTCTTAGCCATTGTTCAGCGAGACCAAGGCTGGTCCGGAGTTCAAACAGTTGGGCCTCCGTGGCCCTACGCTCCTCCCTCTCAGCCAATCTGTCGGCTCTCTGTCTTTCGGTGTCTCTTTCCCTTTCCGCGCGTTCTCTCTCTGTCCTCCCTCTCCAGCTGAAGGGTGATCCTCAGCTCCACGGCGTCCCGAGAAGAGCCATCGTCTGGACGATGCCGTAACTCTTCCTCCAGTTCCGCTATTCTG
The DNA here is from genome assembly GCA_022559845.1 of Amorphophallus konjac. Lineage (NCBI taxonomy): Eukaryota > Viridiplantae > Streptophyta > Magnoliopsida > Alismatales > Araceae > Amorphophallus > Amorphophallus konjac. The sequence goes on along the minus strand of CM040121.1, from coordinate 552,964,272 downwards.
GCTTCCCCCTGCGCGGTGCGGGCAAGTGCATCTTGCACCTCTTTTGTCTGCCATAACCATCATCTCAGGTATGTGGAGGCATGGATAAGTGAAATTCAATGGCGAGACTCTCACCTGTGCGGAGAGCATTCCTTCTGCCTCCGCGGCTCGCTGCGTAGTATGAGCAAGCTGCTCATGAAGCAAATCAAGTTCGGAAGTGGGGATTCACAAACTGGAAGAGACACCATCCGCCCCCATTGCTGAGGAAGCCGCATCAAGCTGGGCGCGCTGCAACACACATAAGGTGACACTGAGGACCTAATGCCAGAAATCTTGGTCTATGATCGTGTGTATGTAGGCTTACCGAAGAACTCAAGGCTGCGCGAGTATTATGTAAATGTCGCTCCGTGCCTACCAGGCGAGCTTGCAGGTTCGCTATCATAGTGTCGCGAACATCCTGTGGCCAGAACATAGGTTAACAAAAAAAAAAAGAAAAAAGAAAAGAAAATTGTGCTCACCTCCACAGTCCCCTCGGGATGGAGTCGCTCTGCATACATCGCCTTATACCTCGATGTCTTGAGCATGTGACTCCATGGGAGTGCCACCCCGTTGCCAGTCCTCGTATTGCTCAGGGAACCGCACTCTCCAATCAACGGAGGTCGCCGGCCCACGCGTCTTCCTCCCGACACGTGGTGTGGTAGTCATGTCCACCCATTCTTGGGCCAACCCTAGAGTCCTCATGGCCAATCGTAGCCGAAGCGGCTCAATTTCGTTCAAATAGTGCATCCAGAGGTCGCGTCCGAACCGGGCACGGCTAGTTATGACCCATGGCTGATCGGCGTCAGTCATACCCGCATAAGGCCTCCAGACCACCTGGGTCAGGTCACACACATCTTCTTAATATAAAAATAAAAAAATGGGGGAGAAAAAGATGATGATGAAATAATAATCACCATTGCCGCGGGGAACTCTTGCAACTCGCGCCTTAACACCATCAGCTGGTAGGATAGAGAGGCTGGGCTCGTGATAGGTTGCCACCGCCTCGCCAGCGGCACCGCCATCGGTCGCCAATGACGGGCTTTTCCCATTGGGAGGTAATAATAGCTCCACAACTGCACCGTCATGTGCCATTAACATATCAAAAAAATAAAAAAAAATCAAAAAAAAGGAGAGAAGCAGGATACCTGGATGAACGGCGTGAAACCACTCACTGTTATACCCGCAAATAGATGCGCCAACATGGCTGCTCCCCAGGCGTATCGTCCCACTTTCTCAGGGTCTACCAGGAATTCTAAGAAACGGCAATGAATGCTGTCTCCTTTCGAGCCCAACAACAGTTTCCCCAACAGGAAGAACATGAATCTCCTCAAATCCATGTTGGCTCTCTCCCAATTGCTCGCGTCTACGCAGTAGACATCGCGGCATCCTCTTTCAGTCCTCTCCATGAACTCTTCCAAGGACTCATCATCACGAGAATGAATGTCAGTAAGCCCCAACGTCTCCATAATAGGCGTCTTGGCTACAGACCTGTTCTTACGATCATCCAGGTCCACTCCTAGCAACCTCTGGGCAGCCTCTCGGTAGTCGGAGTACGTAATGCCAGTCAGCGCCTCGCCATCCACTTTCAGGCCCATAATTCGGACCACATCTTCCAGGCTGGGCACCATGTGCCCCCAAGGCATCAAGAAAGCACGGCTCATTGGATCCCACCTTTCGCGCAATGCTTGGATGAGGGCAAGGTCGAGCCTGATTGGCTCGATCCGAAGAAAGACTCCAAGCCTCATCACGTCTAGCCTGACCTTCTGAAAATCCGGGAGACCCCGGTATGCGGCCACTACCAACTCCCAGGGAATGTGTGATTTCATCACACCTTGCGCATACACAAGGAGGGGTTTTGTTAGAAGGGAGGAAGAAAGACTGGAAGAAGAGGCGAGCAAGCTCAGCTTACAAGTTGCGATTGGGTCCTTTCATTGAGGTGCCCTTCAAGCTCCAAGAGTCTCCGAGAGCTGCTACCACTAGACCTGCTTCTCTTCGAAGAGTGGGAAGATTCGGCCTCCATCCCAAGTCTTAGAACTCTTAGCTCTTCCGTGCTGTGGAAGCCCCTACTCTTCAAGATGGCTTTCGATGTCCCTGGGAGAACAAAGAGGGGAGGTATTTATGGGAATGGGAGAAGTGCGAGCCATGACTGCCTCCATCAATAACCCCCCTCATGCTAGGGCACCTTCCTTGCGGTCCCATGTGTCACTTCGCCGCTCGCACAGGGAAGCTGATTCAGTGGTGCGACACGACGACTCAGAAATGACCCATCAAGTCCGAATGGATGCAATAGGGAATAGGTGAAGGCCGTTGTTGTTGACTTCGATGGTAGATTCTCATGGAAAAAGGGGCATGGCAAAGCACGAGTCTCTGTTTCGTGGCTAGGCCTTGTCGAGCGCGTCACATAGAAACGGTAAAAGAGAAGAAGCGTAGGAAGGAAGGAACGTGCAAGAGGACAAATGAGCAACAGGGACACAAATCACTCCATTCATAGGTCTACATAAGCTGTCATGAACACTACAGTCATGAACATCACAAAAGGGAAGGTGGGACCACCAACCCGCTAATTCTTCCCATCACACTCACGCTCATCCCTCTAGGCGTCCCTCTGCTCCCCCCTAAGGTGAGGGTCCCTCAGGGGCCTTCTGGAGCCCCGTACAGCAGCACTCGCCTCGCCTCGTGGCGCCTGCTCAGCAGCGGTGACCCGCTGCTGCTCCCCTAGCATAGCAAAGAAGCCACCCATATGGAGCTGGCCAGACTGGCGGAGTCGCGCCCCGAATTCTCGTGCCCTCTCATAGCTTGCCTCCATGTCCTCTAGCCTCTGTCCAATAGCTCGAAGGCCTAGCTGGAGCTCTCTCACCTGGACCTCCATGGCTCTTCTGTCCTCCTCTCCTCTCTAGCCTTTCTCTTTCCGCCTCTCTCTTGGCCACCTGGAGGAACACCCTCAACTCTAGGATGTCCGGATGTGGCCTCTCTTCACTATGACGCCGCAGCTCCGCTATAGTCGCTACCCAGGCATCACGCTCCTCTTCAGCCCGGGCCGCGCGGGCCACCGCACCGGCAAGTTGCTCTCGGAGGGAGGCAATCTCAAGAAAAGGGGCCGAGGAGCTGGAAGATGCACCGCCAGCCATTCCTGCCATCGCTGCCCACTGGGCACGCTGGAACAAACAAACAACGGCCATCGGCTAAGCTCCAAATTTAAAACAAACAAAAATTAAAAAAAAATGCAACACTTAACTTACCAGGATCGCCAGTTCCTGTTGAGTGACGGTCAGCTGCCGCCTAGCCTCTGCTAGTTGGGCACGCAAGCCGTTGATGTCGCGCGCATCCCCGGATTGGAGAGGTCCCACATGACTCTCTCTCCGCTGTCGCAGGAAGTCGGCGCTGTCCTGCACCAGTACGCTCCCTTGCTGTCCAGGGAGACGTATGCGCCAGTCCTCGAGCTTCGCCTTGCCGCGACTCTCCTTCCTGACACGGCTCGGCTCATCTGCGCTCGCCCATTCATCGGCCAAGCCCGGGGTCCTTGCCATGCCCTACATCAAGAAAGGAGGGTCTTACGTCAAACAACGAGAACGCGTCTCCTGTCAAGGACGCGTCCATCATTTGAGTGCAACACTCGCCGAACCCTTTTCCCCTCTCACATGGCTCGCTCCAAACTCAAAATGGATCAAAGAGGAGGAGATCGAAGGACCTACCGGGCCGTGTTCACCTCCCTCCGTGCCATCGGGCCCCTCGGTCCCTCAAGTGCCCGAAGGGGCCCTTCCTCTTCCATGGACGCCTCTCCGTGCTCTTGCGCGTCCCTCCTCGGGCAAGGAGTTCCTCGCCCCTCTCTCCCTTCACCACGATTTGGCCCACCAAACTCCATCGATCGAGAGTGGAAGAAGACGAAGATAGGCGAGCAAATCTCGACGGGAGGCGGGCTCGTTTGCGGGCAAGACATGGAAGGAGATCCGCCCGGCGATTTAAATTCGAATTCAAGAGCTTGAGACGTGTCCTCGCGCCTAGACGCGTCCAAAAAGAGAGAAATGTCATCCCTCCGCGCAAGGCGTAATTCCCCGCTTTTCAAGGGGAGGTCTCGTGAAGTGTACCTCGAAAGAACAGGTGTGAGAGAAGAAGCGTGGGAAAGGGAAAGTGCACACAAGGCAGTCAAGCAACAGAAGAAACCATTCCATTTCACATAACAAATAGGTAGTCGTACATCATAAAGTGAAGAGGGTGGGGTGTACAAGCAACTCTCTAACTCTCGCTACCACCCTCTGATCATCTCTCTCCTCCCCCCTCTGACGGGGATCCCTAGGGGGCCTCCGCGAACTCTGAGAGGCGGTGCTCGCCTCGCCCTGTGGTGCCACGCCAGCCTCGAAGGCGCGACGACGCTCCTCGGTCGAAGAAACCAGGAAGCTACCCATGGAGAAGGAACCAGACTGACGAAGTCGCGCCCCGCGCTCCTTCACCCTCTGATACCGCTCCTCACTCTCCCGAAGCCTCCCCTCCGCTGAGCCAAGGCTCAATCGGAGCTCCATCATCTGGGTCTCCAGAGCCCTCCTCTCGTCCCAATCTCACTGCCGCTCTACCCTCCTGTCCTCCCTCTCCTCTCTCTCTCTCATCGCCTCTCTCCTCGATAGCTCGAGGGCAATCCGTAGCTCCAGCACATCGCGAGGAAGCTCCTCAGCCTCCCATTGTCGCTCCTCCTCTAGCTCTGCTATTCGCGCATCACGCTCTGCCACCCAAGCGTCGCGGGCATCACGCTCCTCCTCGGCACGAACCGCACGAGCCAGGGCATCTCGAATCTCCGCCACCTGTCAAAAACCCCACATGCCCCGTAAAAGATCAGTGAAGGAAGAAGAGCAACTGGAAGGGGAGCATGGGTCAAGCAAACACTCACTCGAGTCGCGCGGTCACGCTCGGCCTCATCAGCCCGGGCCACCGCATACGCCAGCTGCTCCTGGAGAGAAGGGACCTCCGGAGGAGGGCCCCAGGAACTAGAACCTGCCCCACCAGCCATCCCGGCTGCTGCCGTCTGATGGGCCCGCTGAAACATAGGAGCAACAGTCAAAGGCTAAGCATCGAAAATCCAGGTCACAATAAAAAAAAAGTGTAGTGCACTGCATAAGCTCACAAGGATCTCCAACTCCTGTCGGACGGCTGCCAGCTGCTGCCTGGCGTCTTCCAGCTGGGCCCGCAAGTCGGCAATGACGGTGTCACGAGCATCCTGCATTCATGCATATAGATTAATTTGCATACATATAAAAAAAAGGAAGGAGAGAAAAGGATCTTCATCTCATACTTACCCCTGCCGCCCCACCGAGGTAGAGACGCTCTGCGTACGTAGCCCGGTACCGTCACAGGTAGTCGGTGCTGTCTGGTGCGTAGGACACCACCGGGACTCCACCCTGCTGCCAGTCCTGGTACTGTGCAGGGAAGCGCGTACTCCAGTCAACGATCTTCGCCTTGCCCCGAGTCTTCCGCCCGACATGGCCCGGCTCATCTACATCAACCCACTCCTGGGCAAGCCCCAAAGTCCTCATGACCAGCCTAAGCCGCAGCGGCTCGATCTCGTTCAGGCAGTGGACCCACAAGTCCCGCCCAAAACGAGGTCGGCCCGCTACGACCCAAGGCTAGCCAGCATCGGCCATACCCAGGTAGGGCCTCCATACCACCTGCATCACCATACGTGCATCATATTAGTTACCATTTTGCTAAACTAAGTCATAGTCATAAAATGAAAAGAAATCATATGCATCATACCATGGCCTCAGGGTACTCAGTCAACTCACGCCGAAGTGACGTCAGCTGGTAGCTGCCCGGTGCCGCAACTGTGACCGGCCTCCACCGCCGCGCTAAGGGCACGGCTCTCCGGTTCCACTGCCTGGCTCTCCCCATCGGGAAGTAATAATAACTCCATACCTGCATCCATCATGCATCATTAGCATAAATAATGGCATAACTATAATTACGGTAAAATGCATAAATAAAATGTTTACCTGGAGAAAAGGTGCAAAGCCACTAACTGTCGTCTCCCTCTCTGTACCCTGAGAGAGATCGGCAATCAAGTGGGCGAGTAGAGCTGCTCCCCACGCATAATCCCCCACTCGGTCCAGGTCCGCTAGGATCCCGAGGAAGCGGCAATGGATGCCGTCCCCCTTCGTCCCCAGCAGAAGGCGGCCTAGAAAAAAGAAGAGGAACCTCCGGAGGTCCAGATCGCCAGCTCTCGCTCGCTCGGGTCCTGGGTAAAAGCCGCACGGGCGTCTCCCTCCAGTCGTGCCAGAAACTCTGCTCCAGTCTCGCTAACCCGCTGGCGCGGGTCAACGAATCGAGCGCCTCCATGATGTCTACCCGGCCGACTGTCCTGCTGTCTCTGTCGGTCGCGGTCGTCTCCAGCCACAATAGCTCGAAGGCGCTCTCTCTGTAGTCGGGGTAAGTGACCCCGCTGACGGCCTCTCCGTCCACTCGCAGGCCGGTGATCCGAGCTACGTCCTCTAGTGTCGGCACCATATGCCCCCAGGGCATCAGGAACGCTCGACTCGGCGCATGCCACCGCTCCCTCAGCGCCTGGATAAGGGGAAGGTCGAGCCGGAAGGGCTCAATCCTCAGGAACGCCCCAAACCCCATGGCGTCCACCCGCGCCCTCTGGAAGTCTGGTAACCCTCGGTACGCTGCGACTACCAAGGACCAGCTGATCCGGCTCTTCATCACGCCCTTCACACCACAAAGAACAAACACAAAAATCACATCAGTAAAAACATGGCTGTAATTAATGAACATAATAACAATAAAAATAAACAAAAAAATATCAAAACATTTAATTTTTAATTACTTTTTTGAGGCGTCCAGGGGCCTGGACGCCTCTTTATTTTCTTTGTTTTTTTAAATCCAAAACAAAAATAATAAAAATAATAAAAAATTATTTGAGGGGTCCAAAGACCTGGACGCCTCTATGTATTTATCTTATTTTATTTAATTAATTCCGTAAATAATAAAAAATAATAAAAATAATAAAAAATTATGGAGGCGTCCACTGGGTTGGACGCCTCAATAGTCAGTCTTCTCTCTCTTTCACCTCCCTTCCAACGCCATCTCTCGCCCTCATTTCCCGCATGAAATCACACAATAATACAATAGAGGAGTTCTAAGGCGCTTACCGAGTCATGCTCATCCTCTCCCGCGTCGCCAGGTCCCTCGGGGCCCTCCACAGCTAGTGGGATCATCTCCTCGTCCACAGGAGCCTCCTCTGCACGATCTCGAGTCCTCCGCGGACGACGGGCGAGCCGCTTCCGCTTCTCGACTCCCTGGCTCGATTCCCCGCGCTCCATGGGTCCAGAACAAGGGTAAAAGGGTCGAAAGAAGGTGGAAGAACCTAGAGAGGAGAGAGGAAGAGGTGTGGAAAGTGAGAGGCCGCATAGGCGGCCTCTCATATTAAAAAAAACACTCTTTTGAACACGTCCAGGCGCCTGGACGCGTTCAAACAAAAAAAAGTTTTTCTAAAAAAAAATAAAAAATAATAATAATTAAAGACGCGTCCAGGGTCCTGGACGCGTCAAAATAAGAAAAAAAATAATATATATATGTACATATATAAAAAAGGGGGGGGGGGCGAAAAGAAAAATAAAAAAAAATAAATAAAAGCGTCCAATCTCGTGGACGCTTCAATTACAAATCAAAAAAATAAAAATAAAATAACAAAAAAGCGTCCACCTCTGTGGACGCGTTCAAGATAAAAAAAAGGGCAAGCAAAAGAAAAACAACAAAAGGTAAAATAAAAACATCAAGAACCACAGAAAAATCATAAAAAAAAATGGAACCAATTTTGCACACAACCCCACATTTTATTTCATTCAAAACAGAGTGGGCTACATCAGGGGTTTAGATGCTTCGGGCCTTAATTTCTCCAGTTCGGTTACATAAGCTCTCCACATTTCGCGCTCTTCCTCCACATGCACTAACGCCTTTCCCGAAGTGCTTAACTTCCATGATGATTTGATAATCTTCACTTCCTTGGCATCCACTTCCGTACCCGACTCTCTCTTCGTCAGAGGAGCAATATCAGATAACGGTGGGAACAAGTGGCGGGGAAGGCCGATTTGGATGCAGCACCGATGCGCATTGTACAAAGCAAACTCAATCGCGCCGATCAGTTGGAGTTCAGCTTCGGGGGAAGACCTCGTGAGGAGTTCGCACGAAAGTAGGCATGCTGGTGCACAAGTGAAGAAGCTTTGCATCATGGTCTTGAAGTGGGACCGCCAGTCTTCACACTTCCTCAGCCACGGGACGCGATTCATTACATTACCACCAAAGCCTAACACGTCGGCTATGTGGTAGAGGGGACTTTGTTGGAAGATCTTCGAGGCAGTTAGCATCCCCTCGCGGTGATCAAACTTGAAATGCAAATCGATCCAGCAATTCAGGAGAAGTGCGCAACCGAAGGGAGGCTTACCCATGCTGGAAGCAGTAAGACCACTGTAAAGGTAGGCAAGGACGACGGGTCCCACCCTTCTGCCGTTCCAAATCCCGCAAATCGCGCTCAGCTGGTCTTCCTCCACTATGTTGTCAGTGTAAGGGAATAAGAGAGCTCCCGCCAAACAGATTGTGAATCCCCTCATGATTTCCTCCAAGCGGTCATCGTCTGGCGATCCTCTCAGGGCGTCCATGACCCATTCCGCGAGTTTTTGCAGATCGATCCCCTTCTGAGTACGAACGTTTCTAATGGCACCAGGCGGCATGAAGCTTCCAAGGACCTCCTCGGAAGTCACCCTCTTCAGCATTCGCGTAATCTTTATCCTGCCATCACTTTTGAACCTTTTTAACCCGAGTAGGAGTTCTACCTCCTCGAGAAGGATGGTCACCTCGAAAGAAGGGAAGATGAAGGTGTGAGTTTGAGGATGCCAGATCTCCACCAGCGCGCCCATAGCCGCCCAGTCCATACGAATCTTCTCGTAATGTTTGGCGTGAACTAGGAGCCCCTGAAGGTGCCACCTCGTGATTATGGCCCTCATGCCGATGGTAATGTTGGAAGTCAGCTTCGAAAGCCACGGCAGTTTCGAGAATTTCCTCGGACCTGGGAAGAGAGGGTACGGCTGGAAAAGGGAAGAAAACAAAAGAAGGAAGAAGTGAGGGAGAAGTCGTACATGAAATTTGAAATGAGTCAACTCACCATATGCGACCGGATCATCCCACTCAGATGACCTTCAAGGTCGGAGAGTCGCCTAAAGTCGCTGCTAGGCCTGCTCCTCTTCACAGGGCGGGAAGACTCTCCTTCCATCCTGGAAATCCCTAGATTCTCCTCTCCTCCTCCTCTTGAGCTTTCAAAGCTCTCCTTGGTGCATTTGGCTGAACTAGCCTAAGGGGGGTACTTATAGGAAGAGAAGGGGGTAAAGGCCAAGAGACGTCACATCAATGTCGAGTCGTCATCGTTGACTTCAGCAAAAGGTATTTTGTCTTGATCTCCCTTGTACTGTGGTGCAACTCTGCTGCTTTTAATCATGTTGATCAGTGCAGGTTTCACTAATGGACGCCACCGTCTCATCATATGCCACCATCCGGTAACTAGTCCCACCATGTCATGCATTATATTATATGATATTTATGCTATTAGAACATGTCAAGGACCTTACGACCTGACCGGATCTGGAATTTGAGTTCCCCTTCAACAAAAATAATGATATTTCAGAGGAATTTGGGTTGTACGGATAGGCCGTTAAGTTGCGAAAGTAAGGGGACGATGGTTCCATTCGATGAGTTGGTGCGTGGATAAACGGACCCCGGCTCAGTATCAGCTCACCGGATCGGTATCCTGACCCATTCTTAACAACTTGACAACATTATCCTTGGCTATTTTCTATTTTAATTTGTTTAAGTTTTCCTTTAAACCCAGCATGCATTCATGTAGGACTTTGATTCCATTGCGGAAGATCATTCAAAGTAATTCGATTGTGAAGACCATTGTGCTCCAGTTCTTACAAATATGAGATATTCCACTCCGAATGAAACACTGAGCTTCCTTGAGACGGCCCTACACTGTTCTTTTGAAAGAGACCCTTGTTTGGATTGAACCTCAAATATTCATTTACTTTTACTCCATTTGACCCACCTTGGCCGCAGCACTTCCACATTGGCTGGTAACCGCTCCCCAAAGGTGAAACCTACAGGTTTACGACCCGGGTACTTCCACACAGAGAAGTTGGTCTCTTTTTCTACTTGTACCTGAGCGCACATTTTCCCCTTGCTTGTTTGATTTCCGTCCAACCAATTGTTGAATTCAGAAGACCTTCTTCAAGGTCATCTCCTTGAAAACTCTGAAAACTTTCCAAACCATAATGTTGAAAGCGTATCTCATCACACCTTGGCATCAACTTTTCAGTCAATTCTCACTCCATTCCACTTCACTCCAATGCCATTCCACTACGTGTCACTCACGTGTCACTCCCTTGCAAAGCAGACGCCAAGGCGGGGCAGCTGTAGACACGCTATTTCTGACATCGTCTTGAGTAAATCTCATATTACAATATGACGCCCCGCAGTGGCTTTCGCATTTCGAATCGCTAGAGTGCTTCCTTTTCTTTGGTCTTCTTCCGAGAGTGTGGCACTTCTTCGGAATCTGAGAAAAGCCCCCTCACTCAAAAAATCACACGGCATGCAGACGACATCGCTACCAACCGGACGTACCAAAAAAATCCGAACTCGAAGACGTCTGACGGTTTGATGCCGACGACCTTTCAGGACGAGTCCGGCAGGACTTATTTGAGGCGTCAACTTGCCTGGACGCCTCAATCAATAAATAAAAATAAATAATAATAATAATAATAATAAATATATATAATGCTTGAGACGTCCAAGGGACTGGACGCCTCAATCTTGAGGCGTCCAGGGGCCTGGACGCCCCAATGATCCAGGTCCGGACAAGCCCGATCCGCCGTCCGATTTGACGTTGTGCAAAAATCCAAAACTTAACGACGTCCTGTCAGTTGGACGCGCCCACTCGTGAGTCACGGGTGCACCTCGAAACCACTCGCTTTACCCACTGACTACGGCTTTCGGCGACGATTCGGTGGGTGAAAATGGGCGCGTCCAGGGCCCCGGACGCCTCATCATTGAGGCGTCCAAGAGCCTGGACGCCTCAATGAATATATTCAGATAAAAAATAAAAAATATAAAAAATATTTATTGAGGCGTCCGTTCTCCTGGACGCCTCAACAGTGAGGCGTCCAACAGCCTGGACGCCCCAATCAGCTTTCCTTCTATAAATAGAGGACCCCCTCCCTCGAAGGGAGGGGGGCTTCAGATCCGACAGAGGATGGAGAGACTCTGCCGGATCCCGTTTCTAACCCGTGGGTCTTTTGTAGGGGGAGGTTCTGCCGGCTTCTCGGGTGCCCGCTCTCGCGAGAGGAAGGCTAGCTCCATCTGTTCTGCTTCCACGTCGTCCCCACGCTGCCGAAGCTCCGTCGGATCCCGCCATCGGCACCTTCAATAAGCCATTCTCTCCCCTTCTCTTTTGTTATTTCTATCGCATGTATCATCCCATCATTCGTCATTTCATAAGGGAGATCCATTTTTATGCACGTTTGCACGATCCCCCATTCATCATAGCATTTTCCTCCTACTCGTGTCCGAGAGGGATTTAAAAATAACACCAACTAGTTGTGTGTCTTGCCATGATTTCATTATTCTTCATCAAGGGACTAATACTACACTGCCATCTTTTCTGATCCACCTGTTATTTGTCTGTTTCTTCTTTTACAAGGGTAACCAAGGAAAGCCCTCTCCATCGGCCGACCGAAGCTAGAGGAAGAAGCAACCCGCCATCTCCCGCTTTTGAGGTAGGCGCGATCACTTTCTTTATTTTGGGGTCTCCGGCCCCTGGCGATCACATCATATTCTCGAGGCCGCGGAGAGTCATTTCCCGCAATGGCCGTTTAAATTTCCGTCACTTATATTCTGTGCTGTTCTTATATCTGCTATATTCTCGAGGCCGCGGAGAGTCATTTCCCGCAATGGCCGTTTAAATTTCCGTCACTTATATTCTGTGCTGTTCTTGTATCTGCTATATTCTCGAGGCCGCGGCGAGTCATTTCTCGCAATGGCCGTTTAAATTTCTGTCATTAATATTCTGTGTTATTCTTACATCTGTTATATTCTCGAGGCCGCGGCGAGTCATTTCCCGCAATGGCCGTTTAAGTTTCTGTCACTTACATTCTGTGCTTCTTATATCTGTTATATTCTCGAGACCGCGGCGAGTCATTTCCCGCAATGGCCGTTTAAATTTCTGTCACTTAAATTCTACACTTTTCCCATCCCCCGAGATCGCGGAGAGTCATTTCCCGCTATGACCATTTAATCCTCATATCTTATTACATTGCATCTGTCCCGCACGCCCCGTCGGAGCAATCTCCCGTGGTGGTCTCTCTCCTCTTCTCTCTTCTTTCTGTGTTGCAGCAAAACGAGCCCGCGCGCTCCGCTTCGCCTCCTCCGGCATTCCGCGTGACGTCGCTCACACCAATGTTTGGGTTTTTTCTTCCATGCTTCTTCTTGTCATTTCTTTTAATTTCGAGGATGAAATTCCTGTAAGGGGGGGAGGACTGTAAGACCATGAGTTTTTCGGATCTTATCAGAGAGTTTCGGATCACTTTTGTGGGTCATGAGTTGTGTTTTACGATCCGCGTTGATTTTTCTCTCGTACAAGTTACGGAATCCCGTGGTGAGTTTATTATTGAGTTCATCGACTCGAGGACGCTACAGTTGCGTTGTGCTCTTCTCGGGGATCGTTTTGACTATTTTTCTGTATTTCTCTGAATTAGTGTATTTTCGAGTTGAAAATCGGATTTTATGGAAATTGCTAAATTTCCAAATTTTCTATTTCTATTCTTCTTTCTCTCCTTCTTCTCTCCTCACGGCCGATCACTTCCTCTCTCTCATTCTCTCTCCTCTCTTCTCCTCTCTCCGCGGGGCGCGCGACCGTGGCGAGCTGGGCGAGATAGGGACGTTGTGGAGGTGGTCTGGAGCGTGCTGGTGTGATGGATGGAGCGTGGCATTGGCGCGATCCCTCGGTGGATTTAAAGACGGCGTGGGTTGTCCGTGTGATGGTTTTCGGCGTGGTTTAGTCGCTTCGGCGCGCTAGAACTTCGGTGGAGGTAGGGAGATGGACGCCCTACTCTTCTTCTGCATTTCCTCGCTATTTGGAGCAGAACCGTGCGAGAACGAGTGATTTTACCTCGTTTTGGGTGAAAGCATGTTCGGGGGGGTGTGAGACCAGTTCACCTCTTTCGGCGACGGTTTCTTGCTAGATTAGTTTCATTTGAACCCCTGGCATGTCAGCATTCCATTTCCGCTGGTTTCATTGCGATTGGTGGTCGTTTGGGACCGGTGTGAGCCCGGGAACCCATGTGACTCATTTTGGGTCGATTCGGTAGAATCACATGTTTCTTGTGTTTTTGGTGTCATTTGGACCCCTTCCGATCTGTGGAAGGTTTATTTGGCCATTAGGGTTGTTTCCCCTTCGTTTAGAAGCGAACGGGGCGTGGAACGGCCTGATTCGGTCATTCCCCTATTTTTCCCGTCGTAACGATTTAGCGGTCTTACCAGAGACCGTTTTTAGGGCTTTAGCGGTCCTTGGGTGACCGTTTCTGATTTTTGAACAGTAGGTCGGTTCAGGTCTTCGCGGTCGTGCGATAGACCGTTTCTTCTGGCTCGCAGTCGAATGGATGACCGCTACTCTCTGACAGCAGTCACACGATAGACCGCTAAGGGGGGTGTGTATGTCAGTTTAGCTATGCGGTCGTGCGATAGACCGCTAAGCTGGGATTGGCAGTCTGAGAGACGACCGCTAATCGTTGTTTATGTCGGTTCAATAGTTTTAAGTCGGTTGGGCTAGCAGTCCTAGCCTTGACCGCTTAGCGTCCTTAGCGATCCATTGGGAGACCGCTAGGCTGTTTGACTGTTTAAAGTCGGTTCGGGGGTTGACCGGGTTTAGCGGTCATATGGACAACCGCTACCGTCTTCATGCGGCCCTACGATAGACCGCATGCCCCCTATGCTTTTATAGTTCTGATCGTTGAGTCTCTGAGTGTAGCGGCCATGTCCTAGACCGCTTATCTCAAGACGGCCTGTGTATAGACCGTTTATGTGTTGGCGCGGCCTTTTTTTGACCGCCCAGTGTCTGCATTCTCTGTGTGAGGGTAGCGGCCTTTGGCCGACCGCTTAGTCTACCTAGCGGCCTGGCAGATGACCGTTTACTTCCCAGAGCCTTGTTTTCCTGATGTTTGGCCTCCATTTGTCTTGGCCTTACCTTGTGGCTTACCCATTGTTCCGTGGATGTCTTGGATATCCTATGAGGGCTGTGACCATGTTGTGGGATGGCCAGGAGTGTCATTACATCGAGTAGTGTTTCGTACTGTTTCAGAGTCATGATTGGTTTCTGGTCAGCCCGGTGTGATCTAGTGGTTGGCATGTAACCTTGCGAATGTCTCAGTGATCCGTTGCGGATCGAGACATGATTTTGGATGCCTTGAGGTATTATCTCACCTCGGTTTACGTGTCCATGTGCTTTGAGGGTCTTGGTAACCCCTTGGGTCTCCGTGATTCATGTTATACGGAGGTGTAGATCGGGTGATCCTATGCCGTGTCCTTTACATGTGTTTTATCGTGACCTTAGCTTAGGGACTAGGCTGATTAACAGCGTGAGCTGTGATGTGCGACGATCTTGACCCCGAGTCGTGAGACTCAAGGATCGTGGTGTTAGCAGGTCTAGTTGTTGTCCTGAGTCTGGTGGCAGTTTGGTGTGCTACCTCATGTCTTATGCTTGTTCTTCGTAGTACGTGCGATAGTGCATGCTTAGCCTGTCTGTACTTCAGCACTGATGTTTTAGAGTCGTTGTGTCTAGTGAACCTCCACTAGTCATAGCCTGACGACACTTTCCTATGTGTCGGCCCACCTGGGAGTGGTGGCGGGGCGAGTTTCTGATATACGGTTTTTAGGCTAGTTTCCGTGGACTCCCTTGCCTTGCAGTAGCGTCCTACTGGGGGAGAAAACTAGCTAGAGGCCTGGCTCAAGGCATTGAGCTTGTGTGTGCACACGTGGTCCGGGGCGTTTGGACGAGCGCCGACGGGCGTGACCCTGACTAGTCACTCGTTACTGTGGTACCGTTGTTCCTTGTGTTGTGGTACCGTTGCTCCTTGTACTTGGTACTGTTGTTCCTCGTACTTGGTTTTGTGAGTGTCTCAGTTACCACCGTTCTTGGTGTGTGAGAGACACTTGTGGCGCAGTGTAAGATGTCAGTGGACGCTTCTGGCTGTTCTTCTAGTGAGGAGGTGCTCCTGTCACTTGATGCACATTCTCGAGAATCGCGTGACTTGTGGTTGTGACCATTTCCCGTCATGATTGACGTGACTTGTCGGGTAGTCTGTTCTTGGCTTCACCCGCGGTCCAGTCTTGTGTAACGTACACGACGATCTAGTTGTGTATGTTCGCGCCTTTGACTGTGTAGGTCTTTTAATAGAGCTTTTGCATGTTTTGGTAGGCTTCAGCTAT
The DNA here is from genome assembly GCA_022559845.1 of Amorphophallus konjac. NCBI lineage: Eukaryota > Viridiplantae > Streptophyta > Magnoliopsida > Alismatales > Araceae > Amorphophallus > Amorphophallus konjac. The sequence continues at coordinate 552,948,741 of CM040121.1, read as the reverse complement.
GGAGCGTGTGCTTTGTCGACGGATCGGTAACGCCCGACTTGGTGAGATCAGGGTTCGCCTTTCTGTTACCGTTTGGAGTAGCTTAGGGAGCCGTGGTTTGGTCGGCGGCCGTGTTTCTGGTTAGTACGGCTTTACTCTTCTTTAGCTGTTCTTACTCTTGCTTACTCCTACTTTTTACAGCTTTACTGTGTAGTTTAGTACTGCTGTTGCTCCTGCTTTTTCCTGCTTTACTGTTTAGCGCTGTTTAGCGTGTTACTGCGTTGTTTCCAGTGGGGATCCGCGTGACCCCTATTGAGCCAGTGACACGAGACTCACCCCTGCTTTTCAGGTGTGGTCGTTCGTCTTCCTCGTGATCCGTGGGCGGTGCGTCAGTTCATTGTCGCCAGTGTTGCCAGCGTTCTCTGCGCCGGGCTTCCCCCGACTTTAGTATACGTTTTCCTTTCTGTTGGACTGTACTTGTCTTTATTTGGACTGGACTCTGTTAATTTAAATTTTTAATTGAAAAAAGTATTTTTATTTCTGCTACTTTTGCAAACCTGATCAATGAAATATTAATTGCTTACTGCTTTATCTTAGACTTCAATGTACTCCACACACACCTTTTATCCATTCGGAGCTTTACCGCTCTTGGGAGGCCTCGCAGGATCCAAGTGTTATCGGGTTTACCCGGTATCCGGAGCCTGGGTCGTCACAGTAGGAATAGTTATAGTGCCGAGTTTTGACTGGCCACCGGTTCGCTGTTCCTGCTGTAGTTGTTGCTGCTTTCCTTTCCGCTACCGCCATTGTTCTCGGTTGTGGTTCTGTGGGACCCCTATTGAGTCAGTGATAGGAGGCTCACCCCTGCTTTTCAGGTGCGGCGGTTCTTCCTCGAAGTTCGAGGGTGCTGTGCGGAGGTTCTTAGTTGCCAGCTTGTCGGGCCGAGTGTTCACTCGGTGTTGGATACGTTCTTCTGCCTTATACTGTACTTTTTGTTAGACTGAACTCTGTTGTTGTAGTTAGATTGTTTATTTCTGTTAATTGTTGAATTATCCTACTTTATTTCTTATTTCTTTGTACCTTCACACTCCTTTTAGTCCTTCCGAGCCCTCCCGGCTCGTAGGCGGCGGGCCAGGATTCGAATGGTATCGGACTCTTCCCGATATCCGGATCTTGGGTCGTCACATGCCTCCACCACTAGGACAACCCCCTATAAATAGACCTTCGACCAGAGACAGAGACAGAGACATGGTGATGCAGGAAAACACATAGAGACAGATTGACATCTACAGACGCCTACAGACAGAGAGAGCCATCTACAAAGGATAGCCCTGACCCGCTTCTGAGCACGCCTCCAACCTAGCGAGCACTCTCTGAGCACCCACTGGATATAGCGAGCACCTCTGGAAGCTTAATCCTTATTTCAGGCTTGATCGCTCTACTCTCATCCTCCTCTCTCCTCTCCATCCTCCCTTGATCCTCACGTAATACGATCCTGAGTTAAGTATCGGAGGGTTGTCCCCTAGGGTAACGCCAATGGCTCATTCTGACGTTGTTTTTCTCGTGTTTGCAAGCTCCTACGGGTGACTGGATGATCTTCTCCAACGAATAAATATTAAAAGTGTGATACGAGATTCGAGAGATCATTTTCTCGCATCTACATAAAGAATCATGAAAAATTGAGCCGACAACATGGAGGCCTTCATTTTATTTTCGTTACAGTGTACTTCCACGAAGGACCGAGAAGAACCTTTTTAGGCTATTGTTATAAATAACATCGTTACATTATAATACGAGCAAAAACATTTTGCCGTCATTCCGCGCCAATGTTTCGCTAAAATCTGGTATTTAACTCCGATTAATTTTTAACCAAATTTAAAGAAAATTAAAATATCTTTAATTTTTAAATTATTTTCTCTCTCTTCACATATCTATCTCTTTATCTATCCTTATCTCTATTTGACACAATGTGAGAGTTAAAATAAAATATTTCTGTATTTTTGTTCAAAATTTTAATTTTATGGTTCCAAATGGATATCCTAAACACAGACTAAGTTCAAGGATAATTTTATATTAATTTTTAATAATAATAAAATAAGGATGTTAATTATGTGGTTGTTGTTGAGAATTATTTTTGTAATTATTTATTATGTTATTATTATTATAGTATTTTACATAAAATTTATTATTAAATGATAATTTATAAAAAATATTTATACAAATATATTAACAGATATATCACTATAGAAATCTGAATTGTGTAAAAATATTATATTTATTTCTTCATATATTATTTTTGTTAAAAATTTATAAAAATTATACTTAAATAATATTTATATCTTATTTAAATTAACTCAGTGACATGTCGATAAATATATTTTTATAAATAATTTATTATAAATTTACTTTTAACCATCATTTTTATAAAAATCTTTTATTATTATTATTATTATTATTTTGTGAGTAGTGGACGAGAAAATATTGAGGCTGCCGCTGGGCGTTGGGAGTAGCCGCTATCAATCACTCAGATTCTCTTTTGGATAATTTGGATTGGAAGGTGAGAAACGAATGCTCCCAAGTTTCTGAAGAGGCGGGTGGCGGGGGGGAGGGGGCGGTGAGGGTTCCCCCCCGCAGTAGCTCCGCTGGGGTCTGGGGGGAGGGGAGCAATGCATGCATGGGAGGGAGGGAAGGAGGGAGTGAGTGACCTGAGCTGACAGAGGTCCTGGCGTGCATGGTGGTGGCACATCGACGCACGCCATCGTCATCACCATCCCTCCTCCTAGCCTTTCACCGGTGTGCTTGCTTAATTGCTTCACCAATATCCTCCCTCCCCTCCGCGACCAGGCACACCGGCCGCTGAGTGCCTTTGAATTGCTTGGGTTGTGCGATTTCCTTTCTTATGTTGTGCTTGTCCAATTGAATATTGGTTCCTCGTCTACAGAAGAAAAGGAGGCGGAGCTGAGAAATAGCGGGGGGGAGATGATGAGCCGCCGTCCCCGGTGGCCATCCACGCATCATCTCTGTCTCCCTCACCCTCCCCACTTCCCACCGCCACGGCTCCCCACACCAGCAGCAGCAGCAGCAGTGCCCCCTTATTAAGCCTCCGCCCTGCTGTCATCCTCCCAGTTAAGCAAGTGCTCTCTCTCTCTCTCTCTCTCTCACACACACACACACACACACACACACACACACACACACGGTGAGACACTATTTGCTCTTTCCGTAAATGCACCCCCTTTCGTTCACTATTACTCATTACTATTTCTCCATCTCTAAGAACTCCTACAGTCCCACCCGAATTTATATGCAAGGCATTGTGCTTCTGATGATTTCTTCTTTTTTCTTGTTCTGGGGTGCGCAGGGCCTGGGGAACAACACAGGGGACTACCGGGGGTTGGCGTCAGCCCTGAAGAGCCGGGGCGTCCCGTCAGTGGTGGTTGCCAAGGTCTCACGCCCTGACTGGCTGAGGAACGCTGCTGGGCTTCTCGACCCCAACTACTGGAGGGGCACCCTCTGCCCCCGCCCGGTGCTTGACTGGTACCTCCGGAGGGTGGAGTCGGCGGTCTCCGAGGCTAAGCAGCTCGCCAAAGGTGGGCATGAGAATGTAGACCTTGTGGCTTGCTTCCTTTGCTAGTCTCTTTACCTCCCGTTGATCAGCACATTGTTTCAATCTGTTGTTTAGCTCTCTGGATTGCTGTTTGGTCGTCAGATCAGATGATGGCTTTCCGTGCCATATGTGTAGTCGAGGTGGTGCATTTGTCTTCTTTGTGATTTTCATTAACATTCATCCATTCACTAGTCCCTTCACGAAAAATTGCATGGAAGTAGGGAGGATTAGAGAAGGCTTATGATGAACGGGTTTATTGGTGCACAAGATGCCCCCTCTTCTTCAGGTTTCATTTTCATCTGCTTATCCTTCTATCGATTCATTAAATTGGGTCAATGACTTAATGCTTATCAATGTAATAAACAAAGGACATTTTGTTAAATGATTGGTCTTTCCATGCTTACTTCCTACTTATAAAAAAGGAAGGCTGTTGGCGTTAGCTGTCAACAATGTACATCTAGTCTTTCGGCACTATTGCCGATAATTTCATGGCTTTTCCTCTTTTCTCAGAGTGAAGTCTTGGCTTTGGTAACCTACATTATCTCATTTTCTGGCAGCGGCAACTTGAACAAATTATGGTGTTTCAATGCTTTATCTGAAGATAAATGCTACGATGCCACACTTTTGACCGCCAACACATTAGATTGAATCTCAACCCACATTTTAGGATTATTTTCTCCTTTTATTGGTAAACTCATAAGAAATCCTTCATTAAGTCATTCAATGCTAAATGACTACCGTGGTTGAGTTTTTATTACAATGTTTTTTGCTGGGGTTGGGAATCGTGTGGTGTTTTTTTTTTCTGTTGTAGAAACGGATGCTTCTTTTGCCATCTTTATACTTCACAGCAGCAGCTTATGCTTGGTTTTATGACTGAGGTTGAAATACTAAATGGAATCACCGTCAATGTTCTCCCATGGCATTCTGAATTTAGTCACATAATGCTTGAAATTCTCTCATGTTCTTTTGCACTGCTCAGAAATTTTTTAAGTTCAATTTCATTCGTTGATCAAACACTCTCTTCCCAAGAGATTTCACTTTGAAGTAGCAAGTGCATGATGTGGAAGCTGGTAGGCCCGCTGATTACTAAAAGAAACTTCAGTTGAGTATGTTAGTGTTGCATGGACCATGCATGTTCTATTTTTAACTCTTGTACACTGCTGTTTATGATTTCTATGTCTGGCAATGTTTCTAGATAGTATTTTGGCAATTAAATAATGAAATAAATATTGCCCTGTAGGAGGAAATTTATCTCTGATTGGTCACTCAGCTGGAGGATGGCTAGCACGTCTCTACATGGAGGAATTTGGTGACTCTGATATTTCTCTACTCTTGACTCTTGGGACTCCTCACCTGTATGGTTTGGTTACAGCATTTTGAACGTTTCCTTTATTATTCCCTAGACTGTAAATAATCTTTTTCATCTGAAACGGACTGTATGGTTGCTGAATCAGCTTCATTCATTAACCTTCTTAAATCCATGATAAAGTGACTTATCTCCTTCTTCCTCGGTTTAAAATATTTTTGAATTTCTCTTTGTTCTTCTCCTGCAAATATATATCCCTTACTCTACACAATTCCTGAGTTCTATCTCTTATTATACCAAATATATAAACTACAGATTATGGATAAGGAAAACAATCTTTGAGATAACAAATGAATTGCAAAAAACGTAAAGATGCTTGACAATAGATAAATATATTTTTTTATCGTCAGTGATGTAAAATTCTAACTGAATCTCAGCTCTTGAAATTAGCTTACAGTTCTAGCTGCTGTCTTTTATAACAATGTATGATAGATGTTGATAGAAAGGTCAGTGAGCCCAAATCTGAGATTTCTATGAGAGGTTGCATTTCTACAGAAGTTTGATTTACCAAAGATATAACCGTTTCAGGCCACCACCAAAGGGAGTGCCAGGAGTTATTGACCAAACAAGGGGCCTCTTAGATTATGTTGAGAAAATTTGTTCTCCTGCTACATATACACCAGAATTGAAGTATGTATGTATTGCAGGAAGGTAAGTTGGTCAGATACTCACTTTTATTCACTTTGTTTCTCTCTTCAATAACAAAGTTGCCCACATTATGCATGAGATGATAGTGTGACTCCATAGTTGACAACTACTGCTTTTTTATTGTAAATTTTGGTGTCATATTTAACATTATTGGCCATGCAATTTACATGGGTTGTCATTTTGTGTGTTTGTGCATGTATATGGGTATATATAGAAGGAGATAATTCACTTTATTGCCATTGTTGATATGTTTCCCCGATCTGAATGCAATAAGTTGCAATCAACAGCTGAACTAAGTTGATGATTTTGTCCTTTTGAGTTTTATTTCTTTTCTTTTCTTGGCAAGGAACCCTGCATTGCTCCAAGCAAGGGTCAATAGGAAACTCACCTGCCCAAGGTCATCTTTCTGTGGAGTTGAAATCTGGGTCTCCCTTCTTTCCATGATCACCCGAGGCAAAATCTGGGCCAGTCACTTCATGAGATTTGGAGTTGTTTGAACATAAAAATCTCATATCTTTGTGAGTGGGCTGTGAGGCTCAGTTTTTTCAATGTATACTTTTGGGAAGCATCAATGCGACAAGTGCTCATGATCAAGTGACAGTTTAAAGGCTAGTTAAGGATGAAGGAATAGTATGGTAGACAAGGGCAAAGAAATGTCAATCAATTGCATGATCAAACGGAGGAGAGAATTTTAGAAAGTAACATGTGCTTATGGAAATAGGATCGTAGGTGCTTTAGTCTTTAGGAAACTAACCAGAAAGGAAAGTGCGACATTGAGTTGTGTGATAAAGGTAGGTCAGAGACATGGAGTTACAATGGGTGTGGGTAAAGACAGTGAAAATTGGGAGAATATCGTTCAAATTTCATTATAAAAATGTGTTAAGTAGGTTCTATAGAAGCATCAGCAGTGCATTTGCTCCTCAAGTGGGAATAGATGAAGATGTGAATCAAGAAATAGTTTTGGGAGCAAATATATTATCTAGTTCAGGAGATGTTTTTGGAAGAACCTTCTTTAATTGGCCACAAGATGCACCGGTTGATAATAAGACGGGGACCTTATTGTCCAAAACACACACATAGTCTCTCTCTCTCTCTCTGTGTGTGTGTGTGTGTGTATATATATATATTATACATGTGTTGCTTAATCCTTATAGATTAGTAGATCTACTCTGCTTGCTAATCATCAGCTAGGGTTTTGCCATCTATACCTTCCAACTGGTAGGGATGTCAACAAGTCAGACATGGTACAGATAGAGGGCTATCCTTTACCATTTCCACTGACAGTTCACTAGAGATTCAGAAAGTACTATATCTGGAACCACTTTTGGAACTGAAAACTGAAGTACAAATTAACTTATAGCTAACTCTGTTTAAAGCCAAATTTAAGCTCACATAAAAATAGCAATTCCTTAAGATAAATAAAAACACACTAAATTCAAGCCTATGTCATCATAAAGAAACATAGAATAAAAATAACAGTACATCTAAATTTAACTAAAACAACTTCTAAAGGGGTCCACAATATCCTTATATATCAGCCCTTGGATTAAGGGATAAGGTCAACAATATATAATCATATATACATATATATATATATATACATATATATATATATATATGTATATTCCTAACCATTACTACCAGATAACAGGTTCAGAAATGGGGTTATCTGTTTCCATATCCACTTTAAAACCAGGTTTTTTTGTATTGATATCTGTTAATTTATGGGGGTGAAAATCACTACCCTAAAATCGTTCATTAACTCAACGAACAGTCACATAAAGGGGTTATCAGTTATCATTGACATTGCAACTGGTGGTTGCCAAAATCCAGTCCCCCCCACCCCCGCCTTTTCTTCTTTGTGTGTGGTGTGTGTGTTGTCTCGGGGGTGGGGGTGGGGGCAAAGATGTAGAGAACCTATATTGGTTTTCTTTGCACACTTCACACCCAATTTTTAATACTCTATATCATAGTTAGGCAATGAGAGAGTGATTTGGTTCATTATGATTCTCTATGTTGAAGTACTGGTGACTGGTGTAAGAAGAAATTTCTGATATTAACTCAGTTTCTCTGCCTCTCCCCATCTATATGATATATATTTTTTGCTGTTAATAGCTTGACTGCATGGAAACACATTTCATGGTTCACTAGTATCTAACTAGCAAACAGGAGTCTATGTGACACTAAAATTTAGTGTCCAAAAAGATGAGGTTGACCAATATCTTATATTTGCAGAACATCTTTCCTCTCGTTTCTGAAGCTGTGCATCTCAGGATTGATTTGCACTTCTGCAAGTATTATGTCATGTACATTCTTTAGTTAATGATAATTTTTCCTCCCAATCAGAGCCTGTTGCAAGGCTATGAATCATTTCTATTACTTTTGCAGATATGTTAAAGGAGGTCCCTTAATTGGCAATTCTATCTCAAGTCAAGACCTATCAACTCTTGATGACAATGATGAGGACGAGACTGAATCAGATGATGTAATTAACAAAGCTAAACCCACACCACCTGCATCTACCCTTCGTGCCCGCTTCATTGGTCAAGGTTATAAGCAGGTAAATTGTAACCTTTTTTTACTAGCACAAATTTCAATGTCCTGCATTTTCATCAAGAATACATGCAAGGTTCACGCTGTGCTCAACCAGTCTTAATTGTAAACCTTTACTGCAGTAAGCCAGTAACTAATACCAGAATTGGACCATAAGAGGACCACTATGACTGATAAGCAAACATGATCTAAGAAATCAGTTAGGATATGTCCTTTACTCCCTAGATCCTAATGTCCTCTTCTTAAGCTTACAGTCTCTCCTGCCCAGCCTCAAGTTCTTGAACCTTCAATTTGTGGGAACTAAAAGATTCACTTGGAAAGCTTGTGGTTATTGTCATGCCTCATGGTGCTGTCATAATGCTCTTTCGTTTCTATAAATAGTTTTAGCTGAACTTAGACTTTCTGACTTCTTGGCAGTACTACTCCGTGAAATTGCAATGGAATGCTTGAACAGCTATTTGACTGTCCAAAGCCATCTGTGGTCTTTTCAGTAACCTTTGTGCAATCATGACTCCCTTAATACAAGTATGTTCAGTTTACTTTGACTTGTTCTGGAGAAGATTGAACATATCTATGCAACTTTTATTTATTTCTTCATCCACCTGTCAGCCAGTGTTGTGGGAATTTTACCTTCCACTGTCCAAAGTTACCCTGATGAGGTGCTTGGAACCCTCTTGTAGACAGTTGATGTCAGGCATCCAGTCATAGAACTTTGCCAAAATGGTGGATCCTTCATGTGATCTTCCTGGCCTGGTTGATGTGGTGACCACCTTACATTCATCGTGATGACAACGATGATGATGGCAGTTTGTTGGACACTCATGGAGGTTCCGTAGCTTTCATGTATAGTGTCATTCTTTCTGATGTGTTAAATGGGCACCCTGGGTTTGTAACCATATAGGAAGTCTTTGCAAGGTTGAGCTGGTTGAGCTGTCCTAGATATTATGCTTTTGCCTAAACGCCGTAACTTTATTTTGCAGGTCATTGGTACTCCAAATTATTAGTGGGTAGACCTTAGATATGCTATAAGTTCCTTTAGTACTTTTGTTTGATTGGAACCTCATTTATGAAATTTAGCTGATATGAATCATACTGAGTTCTTTTGAAATTAAAACTAGGGAACACTTATTAGTGGGTGCACATATAATCAAGTGTAATGTTCCCAGAAATTGCTCTGCCCTTTAGTATTGGACGCAATCCACATTAAGGCCCACTGCATTGTTATCATCCTGTCAGTATTCTGGTTTGTTAGTTACGTAGGATTATTTACGATTGTTGTCTCTTATGAAATTGGTAATGGTTACCCTCTGAGAATCAGACATTTAGTGAAATATTACTGGAGGATTGCAACATAACCCAAAAGTGAGGGCACTTTTCCGCAAAGCATTCCGCTTTGAAGCCAGAACGAGATCCTCTGCAAAGTTTGTGGCATCGCTACAAGTGGAACTGCTGGATATATTGATTTTTCCCAAGGATTGATTCCCAAATTCTGATGCTCACCTCCTCTACTCTAGATCTTGTTTCCTTTTTGAGTTTGACTTTCCAGCTTTGCGCTCTGTCTGCTTTTTTCTAAACGTTTCTTCAATTTTCTGGGTGTAGTTACTACAGAAAATTTGCTTTGGGTAAACGCTCGGAAGGACAGAGCATCGCCCCAGTCACAGTTTCAACCTAATGTGATTTTGCACACAACTTTCTCTCCAAAGCACAAGCACCGTGACCAGCCAAACCCTGGAACTTAAAGCCCATATAGACTTCAGCACCGCATGTTTTTCTTACCACCAACATGTGAGATATTGAGACGGAACTTGACTAGAAGATCTTTCCCATGGCAGTGTATAACTCTTTGCTTTTCCTATCATTCTTCCCTCAGCAACAACTCCTGTTTACCGTTGGGAATTATGATGTTCAGACGAAGAACTGCCCAAGCGAAAAGATCATAGGCAAACGGGAACTTTCATTGTTTTTCTTCAAGTCGTTCGTAGTTTCCGAAAGTAGAAACAAAATGCCAAGCTTCTAAATTATGCGTGCTCATCTCGTGTATAAGATTGCTCGTCCTTCCTGTCTAATACATACACCATGTGGGATTCCTCTGATACCCATGTAATTCACTTGCAGGTTTGTGGGCGTGCGGATGTATGGGGGGATGGAGTGGTTCCCGAGATGTCAGCTCATCTAGAGGGCGCGCTTAACATCAGTTTGGAGGGAGTATATCATTCCCCCGTTGGCTCCGATGATGTGCAGCGACCCTGGTATGGTTCTCCTGCAGTGCTGGACCGGTGGATTCATCACCTTCTTGGCTAGTGGGAGCTGGCAAAAAACAATGGATCTTAAGAGGAGATAAGCGAGTTTGCCAGGGCATGCATGCCCACAAATTATTCAGCTGTTAGTGCTGTAATCTTCTGATACAAGTTTTTACAGACGTCTTCTTTCCTGATCAGGGATAGAAAACTCACGTTCTTCATTTGCTTGCGGGGCATGGACATAAATCTTGCATGGGCAGTGATCAGATCATCCATCGTTGGGTTTGTCCACTCCATCGTGCTCGTGCGTGAATGGGACTTCAAATTGGACCTGCTCATCTCCATGGCCACAATGCAATCACCTTTTGTTGTTATGAGTGGATTAAGGGATCCTCAACCAACTTAGACTTTTTTCAGGATTTAGGTTTTCACATAATCTTTTCAAAGCTTCTGCGTACAACAAAATGCCCTGATTTATATAACTGCTAGGTTAAGATATCGTAACTCGGTCAGACAATCAAATATCATAGGGAAGGTTTTCTAACTGTGTGCACGAAAGATATAGGATGCGGAGGGCATATATGAACTCAAAAAATTCTTTTTCAATGGTGTATAGGCTATATTCCGATTGGCTATAACATCATAGATGTCAAGTGACAGAAACCACTGAATCAGTCGAGATAATCACTGCACAAGCTGCCAGGCATAAAATACGAGATGTTTTTTCTTCTGAAATTTAATTTTGACATATTAAGAGAGAAAATTACGAAACAATATCTCCTCTAACTTTATCAGTACTTAAAAGATTACAAAATTCATATAGAAATCATATGGTATTAGGTAAGGGAAGAGTTTCTTGCCACTGACCGGTCAAAAAACGGCGCCACTTCACTGGAAAGTGTATCATCTGATGGACGATGTGTAAAGACGCACGATGTTTCGAGCTTCCATATTTCCATCAAATGATACGATTTCCATCAAACATGGGCTTGTGTGTTTGGTGATCACACCGCACCATTTGTATCGGACTTCAATGATGCTCTTTGACCGGATAGTGTTATTAAACCTTTTCCCCATCCAATATTCTATAATTTCTTCTATAAAAATCTGGTAACATTGCTTCGTAATTTCATCTTCTAACTTGTCAAAGTTGAATTTCAGAAAGAAAAAAACCTTGTCTTTTATCGACAACCCGTGGAGTGATTCTCTCAACTGCTTCAATATTTCATGTCACTCCCCAATTGACTTAACTACCTTCTATCATGATATAACCAACTGTGATAATCCTGCACCATTGAACAAGATTTCTTTAAATTCATGCTCGTTCTTCACGTTCTGAATCTTTTGCGCACACACTTAGAAAACCTTCCCGATGATATTCGTCTGACCGAGTTACAGTATCTTAACCTTTTTTTTTTTTGGTATGAAATGAGACCAAGGATTACTATTAGGGGAGTGCACAATTTGTGCTATCTCCACCAATGGCACCCGGCCCTAATTTTATTGCTAATGAATGAATCATGTACAAGGAGACAACGGGGCATACCCCTGAAAAAAAACAGCAAATATCAAATCAAATCAATGAGCAACAATTCAATTCCTCTAGCTTGGAACACCAGCAGCATCCACGGTTGCACATCCACGAGCCCGGCTTGGAAGACTGTTCCAGCTATTGAAATCTTTGTTGGACCGAGTGTGGCATGCAAAGGATGCAAGTGCATCCGCAACAGAATTCCCCTCCCTGTAAATATGCTGCAAATTCCACTTGTTCCGAAGAAGAGTTTCTTTGATTTCATCCCACCATTTACTGATTTTTCATGGAGGAGTTTCACTAGATTGTATCATGATAGTCAGGGTCTTAGAATCTATATATATAACAGCAATTGGGAGCCGGCTCTTAACCACCATTCTCAGCCCATCTAATAAAGCTCTGGCCCCAGTCATAAGGTTCGTCCCCACACCATAGTAATATGAAAACCCATAAATGAACTCTCCTCGGCATCCCCTAATGCAGCCACCTCCTCCAGAGGGTCCTGGATTGCCTTTAGAGGCTCCATCTACATTTAAAGCAAAGCCATTAACCGGGCAATTCCACTTGACTATTTTTGGAAGCCTTGCAGTGATGTTGTAAGAAAAATCATACTGATCCAATGCAGATTTTTCATCTATTGAAGGAGTCTCGAGGAATTTTATGTGCTACATTGAATATGTCACCCGCTCCCTAATTTGTTGCTGCAGAGTTCTAATAGAAAAACCTTTCTCTTCGTATTTGGATTTACATCGAGTCTTCCATATTTCCCGTACAATATGTAACATGGATAATATTGCTGCATAGCCGTATGGGTTAGCAATATCTGCTGATTGAATGATATCCCAGCATTTAACAATAATAGAATTGGATCCCCTACACCGAGAATCAACATATTGCCCAACTTCCGAAGAAAAATAATGTTATGCTAAACAACTAACAAACCGTGATCCAAGGTCGGATCACAAAAATGTAGAAAACAAAGAAAATGATGTCACTAACTCATTGTCACTTCTGAGGACGAAGTGGAGGTTCATCAATCTAGCAATCTCTAACATACGGACTCTATCCTTTCCATGGAAGAGAAATGCTTAGTACCGTTTGAACGGGTAATACTGTTTACCTTGAATATCCGTCTCGCACACATATTGGTCCACATAGAAAATGAGGTACGTCGGCTACACGGGTGTGCAATCACCCTCATTTGCGAGCTCTCTGTCATCATTGACAGCTATGGAGCCAAAGGAGACACCCGTACGACACTTCGTCTGTCGTAAACGGGATGAAATGACAACATCTAAGGAACCTAGAGTTTCTACAGCTGAAGAATAAACATATGAGGAATCTAGGATTTCTAAGGCCTACCCATCAGGACGAGAAGTTAAAGGTAAGGGGGTTCCATATCTCCCTTACATAACTATTTGTCACTCTTATCGACCTATTTGTCACCCTTAGGTCTTTTGTCATCCTTCTTCGTTCATTTTTCTTCCTCAGATAGATATCACATTTAGATAGATATTTGTCACCCTTATCCACATATTTATCACCCTTAAACACATATTTGTCACCCTTGTTCATGTAATTGTCGCCCTTGATTTTACCACGGTCACCCTATCCCGCTATTTCACCCTTATCTACCTTTTTGTTACCCTTAAATATATATTTGTCACCCTTAAACCCCTATTTGTTATCGTTGTTGAATCATTTGTCACTCTTATAGCATTGTCACACTGTCTCGTTATTTGGCATCCTTAAGGATATATTTGTCACTCTTAAATATCTATTTGTTACCCTTGTTGAAACATTTGTCACCTTTTGAATTGTCACACTTATCCACTATTTTTTACTCTTAAGGATTTAGTTGTCACCGTTAGACACCTATTTGTCACCCTTGTTCGTACATCTGTCGCCCTTGTTTTTTATGTCACCATGTCACTCTATCACGTTATTTGTCACTTTTATCTGCCAATTTGTCACCCTTAAGGATATATTTGTCACCCTTAAATCCCTATGTGTTACTATTGTTGAAACGTTTGTCACTATTTGAGTTGTCACCCTTATCCACATATTTTTCACTCATATCAACCTATCTGTGAGAGTTAGCACATATTTGTCACCCTTGTTTGTACATTTATCATCCTTATTTTTTATGTCACCCAGTCACCCTATCACATTATTTGTAGGGCTGTCAATGGGCCGGGCCGACCCGACAGGCCCGCGGGCTTGGCCTGATTTCGGGCCGGGCCGCAAGATCTTTTTCGGCCCGCGGACTTTTAGTCGGGCCTAAAAGTCCGGCCGGACTAGGCCCGTGGGCCGGGCTCGGGCTTTGAGTTCGGCCCGCGGCCCGGCCCGTTCTCTTTTTTTATTCTCACTTCAAATATTAAAAATGATTTAGTTAAGACTATTCTATTTTACTTAATTAAAAAATTTAAAACTCTCTATTCACATAAATTATGTAATTAATATCAAAATTTTAATTAATTTAGTGAGATTATAATTTTTATATTATTAAATATATTATTATTTATTATTTTATTTAAGTTGTCGGAACGAGCCGGACTTTGTATTCTTTAAATAGTGTCGGGCCCGGGTCAGGATCGGGCTTTAATATTGATAAGTCAGGCCCGGGCTGGCACGACCTAAGCCTAGCACGGGCCGGGACGACCTAAGCCCAGCTCGGGCCTGGCCCATTGACAGTCCTAGTTATTTGTCACCCTTACCTACCTATTTGTCACTTTTAAAGATCTATTTGTCACCCTTAAACCCCCATGTGTTACCCTTGTGAAATATTTATCACCCTTTGAGTCGTCACTCTTATCCACCTATTTTTCACTCCTATCGACCTATTTGTCACCGGTAGATAGTTATTTGTCACCCTTGTTCATATCACCCTTATTTTTTATGTCATCCAGTCACCATATCTCGTTATTTGTCACCCTTAAATCTCTATGTGTTACCATTCTTAAAAATATTAATATATAATAAAATTTATATAATATATTAATTAAAATAATATAAAATTATAAAAATAATATTAATTAAAATAAATAAATAATTAAAATAATATTGATTAATATATAAAAGTATAATAATATAAAATAATTAAATAATTAAATCAATATTAATTAATATATAAAAATTAAATAATATATTAATTAAATTAAATTAAATATTATAAATAAAAATAATAAGTAGTAGTACTTCTATAGATTTTGTCATCCTCTAACGTTGTCAGTCTGTCCCTATATTTGTCACCCTTATAGTATCCTCCTATTTGTCATTCTTATCCCCCTATTTGTGACTCTTAAATACATATTTGGCACCATTGTTCATACATTTGTCATCTCTATTTTTTATGTCACCTTGCCACCCTATCACGTTATTTGTCACCCTTATCTACATATTTGTCACTCTTAAAGACATATTGTCACCCATGTTCATACATTTGTCACCCTTAAACACCTATTTGCCATATTTAAACATCCTTGTTTATACATTTGTCACCCTTGTCTTAATATTAATGTTTCTCGTATTTCTTGATCAGTCAATTAACTGAATTTCTTGTTTACACATTTTTTTGAATGTAGTGAATACAAAGGTCATATCGGCCCAATGTTCTATGGACATTTACACGAAGGATAGGGATCGACTGCCATTTCAGGAATGTCACAAGTCATTGATGAGGATCACACCCTTTGGTTCATATGTTGACAATACTTCTCTTGTCACTTTCAACCTGACTATATTGGAAGAGATAATTTGCGCTCGTATTGAAGGCAATAACTTTCATATGGGTAGTAACGAGGTCACATTCATGGTAGAAGATGTGACCATAATATTAGGATTACCTTACTCCAGTCAACCGGTTCAACATTATGGAACCTTAAAATAGAAGTCCAAGTTGCACCATCGATTTAGGTTTGCAACGAGATTTGACCGGAAGAAAGCGTGCTTTCTCATCCAACAAATAGTTCAGTCCGATGAAGAGCAGGATGTGGCCACACTGTTCGGTTGTGAATTGTACTCATATTGTCTACCTTCCTTTGCTCATGGTCGACTCATTCTTATCCACGAGCGATGTTGTCGTACTTAGATGACATTGAGAGAGTTTCGCATTACAATTGGGCAGCCACCATGCAACAGGTAACAATGAACAAGTTTGAAGAATTAGTGTCGACGGTCCAGAATCGAAGGTCAGGTACAATTGGCCGTGCTAAGAGAAGAGTTTTTTTAACTCAAAGGCAATACTTGCAAGGCGAGACGAGGGAAACCCACCACCCTTCATTGCGGAAGGGGAGGGATGCTCCACCCCGACCACCCGACAAGCGTTTTTTAATATATAAGTGCAGAAAGAAATAGAACAGTACAAGGGGAGGACAAGAAGAGGGCACCCAAACTTATAGAGACGAATGGGGCCACAAAGAGCAGGAAGGAACAAAGCCCAAAATACCTGAACATGAAGAAACCCAAAAAGAGTCCTTCGGCGGTCCCGAGAGGAGTTGGTGGAGTTGGATATGCGGTGGGAGCTCCGGGGAGCAACTCCTTCAGGCCTAACAGGCGGCCTCGGGATGCATCCTAGGTCCATACATTTATATTTGGTTGTTCCGTTGCACTTACTGTAAGTTTTTTTATTTTTGTTATGCATAAATATGTCAAGCATTAATTCTACTGAATTATAAAATAGTTTGAAATATTTCATATTACAGGTCTGATTTTTTTTAACACACACGGGTGCGACAACCACTAAGGCAGGTGACATTTCCCCGACTATTTAGGTGGAGGTCATTCGTAGATAAAAAATTAAAATTTTCTATTGGATCCCTGCGAGGCCAACATGTATTATGATTACTAAAAATGTCTTCTTTGTTATTCAACATTAATGAATAACCGAAGTGATGCGGTTTGAAATGTAGGTGATCAAAGAGCTCCTTATTGAGCTAAGCGAAAGGGACATGGTGTATGGTGGTCAAATGATGACCCGACCCTGTGATGAAGAGACGTCCTCATCAACTCCCTCTACGTCTATGCTACATGATATTGCAGTTACATTGAAAATCCAATAGCGACTACTTGAGGAAATAAGGGTCTTCTTTTCGACAAAAGGTGGAAGGGGCTGACAATGTTAAGGAACATATGCATCATTGTTTGGAAAACATTGTCCCTGAGATAGCCCTTGAAGAGGAAGGGGCTCAAAATGTTGAGAAAGATTTGCCTCCCACTTTCGAATCAATGACGGATGATATGGTGCCACATCAGGCAGCCCCTGAAGAGGAAGTACAAGGGGGTAAAAATGTTGAGAAAATTATGCATCCTACTGTAGAAGACATTGTCGCCGATGTCCCACCTCTTAGGCCTGTCGAACAGTTGGTGGATGATACTGTGTCACCTCAAACAGTCCCTGGAGAGGAAGTGCAATGGGCTGAAAATATTGAGGAAATTATCTGTCACAGTTTGGAGGACATTGTCGTCGATGTCCTACCTCCAAGGCCCGTCGAACAACGGATGATATTGTGCCATCTGAGGCAGCCATTGAAGAGGATGTGCAAGATAATATCCAAACTCAAGTGGAGGAGGTGGGACCTACTAATCCAAGCTCCTTGGTGAAGATGATCAAGCGACGTGGTGATCGTCGTCCGGGTGTCTTTTCTCAATCCCCCTATCAACGGGGATGAGAGGCCCATGAGGAAACCAAGGGCACCTGCAAAAAAAATAGGACGAGGGAAGAAGAAGGTGAGCCTACATTGATCCTACTTCTTAACATATTGAATCTAAGATTGGTATATTGGCATATAAATATATAAGGGAGATGAAATCGACCCGATCAAAGAGCTCATAAAGACTGATTGGATTTGCAAAGGCTGACTGAAGTCGAAAGTTATTAATATTGTAAATGAATTCATTGTTGATTGTGCCTCAGGGAATATTGAGTAAGTTATCATTTAATTTTTGTAATTATCCCGATTCGTCTTACTCTCACTACCATGAATTTTTTTTCCAATATAGTGCCCCCATATTTAAATTGACGAATGGGATAGTTTTGAAAAAGATATCATGTCATTCATCTATTATATGGCCAGATGACGGATGATACGATAGTTTCTTTCATTAATTGTGCAATTTTACGTCTCATCCAACCCTGAACTTATGTTTCTACTGCTAAGAGAATGATCTACCTCTTCCGCTCAAGATGCAATGAATCTGGCATCTTCATCGGTGGGTTTATTTTCTCACTATTGTAATGAACCACATCAACAACATGACAGTGACCAACGATGAAAAAAGCATGGAATTGTTGTAGTGTTGCTACGATAATGATGAATTTGAACAACTATTTGACAACAAGTATATATTCTACATGAGAACACTGCAACATTGTTGCACATCATTACAGTTGTTGAGAACAACTTTGTCACGAAGAATATATATTTGTTCTCGTGTAGTTGTTCTAATTCATCATTCTCGTAGCAACACTGCAACAATTCCATACTTTTTTTGTCGTTGGCCATTGTCTTATTGTTGATGGGGTTCATTATAATGGTGAGAAAACAAATCCACCGATGAAAGATGTCGGATTTATTGTCTTGAGTGGAGGTAGATCATGACATCGATCACATGCAAACAATCATGATTCTCTTAGCAGTAGAATCACAAGTTCAGGATTAGGCGAGACATAAAATTACACAATTAATGAAAGAAACTATTGTATCATCTGTCATCTAATCGTATAATAGATAAATGACATGATGCCTTTTCAAAACTATTTCGTTCGTCAATTCAAATATGGAGGCACTATATTGGACAAAAATTTTCATGGTAGTCAGAATAAGATGAATTAAGATAATTACAAAAATTAAAAGAGGATAACTTACTCAATATTCCCCGAGACACAATCAGCAATGAATTCATTTACAATATTGATATCTTTAGATTTCAACCGACCTTTGCAAATCCAATCAGTCTGTAAGAGCACTTTGATCAGTTCGGCTTCATCTCCCTTACATATTTATATGTCAATATACCAATCTTAGATTCAATACGTTAAGAAGTAGGATCAATATAGACTCACATTCTTCTTTCCTTGTCCTGTTTTCTTTGCAGGTGCCCTTAGTTTCCTTATGGACTTCTCGTCCCCATTGATAAGGGGATTGAGAAAAGATACCCGGACGACGATCACCACGTCGCTTGATCGTCTTCACCAAGGAGCTTGGATTAGTGGATCCCACCTCCTCCACCTGAGCTTGGATATTGCCTTGCACATCCTCTTCAAGGGCTGCCTCAGATGGCATAGTATCATCTGTCCGTTGTTCGACAGGCCTGGGAGGTGAGACATTGACGACAATGTCCTCCAAACTATGACGGATAATTTCCTCAACATTTTCAACCTATTGCACTTCCTTTTCAGGGGCTACTTGAGGTGACATAGTATCATCCGTCAGTTGTTTGATGGGCCTAGGAGGTGGGACATCGGCCACAATGTCCTCCACAGTGGGATGCATAATTTTCTCAACATTTTTAGCCTCTTGTACTTTCACTTCAGGGCTACATGACGTGGCACCGTATCATCCGTCATTGATTCGAAAGTGAGAGGCAAGTTTTCCTCAACATTTTGAGCCCCTTCCACTTCCTCTTCAAGGGCTGTCTCAGCGACAATGTTTTCCAAACTAGGATGCATATATTCCTCAACATTGTTAACCACTTCCACCCTTAGTCATAAAGAAGGCCCTTATTTCCTTAAGTAGTCGCTGATGGATCTTCAATATAGCTGCAATATCCTGCAGCATAGGCGTAGAGAGAGTTGATGATGACGTCTCCTCATCACGGGGTCGAGTCATCATCTGACCATCATACACCATGTCCCTTTCGCTTGGCTCAATAAGGAGCTCTTTGATCACCTGCATTTCAAATCACATCACTTCGATTATTCATTAATGTTGAATGACAAATAAGAAGTTTTTAGTACTCATAATACTTGTTGGCATCGTAGGGATCCAATATAAAATTTTAATTTTTTATCTACGAATGACCTCCACATAGTTGGGAAAATGTCACCTGCCTTAGTGGTTGTCTTGCCCGTGTGTGTTAAAAAAATCAAACCTGTAATATGAAATATTTCAAACTATTTTATAATTTAGTAGAATTAATACTTGACATATTTATACATAACAAAAATAAAAAAATTTACAGTAAGTGCAACAGAACAACTAAATATAAATGTATGGACCTAGGATGCATCCCCAACTCTTCGATCTTAGCACAGCTAATTGTACCTGACCTTCGATTCTGGACCGTCGACACTAATTCTTCAAATTTGTGTATTGTTACCTGTTGCACAGTGGCTGCCCAATTGTAATGTGAAACTCTCTCAATGTCATCTAAGTATGCTAACATCTCTTGTGGATAAGAATGCGTCGACCGTGAGTAAAGGAAGGTTGACAATAATAGTACAATCCACAACCAAATAGTGTTGGCCACATCCTGCTCTTCATCGGACTGAACTATTTGTTGGATGAGGAAGGCTAAGAATGGGTCTCCCTTTTCCCAAATGACGGGAGTTAACTCCCATGCAATGAAGGCCATTCAACCACGAAAGGTTCAAAAGGAAGCACGTTTCTCACAAGACAAGAACGCATGCCTTCTCCTTCTTATAAATAGGAGGCTCTCCTCTCCCTCGTTGCACCGCCCAAACCAAAAGAGAGCCTCTTAGAGAGAGACTAAAGAGAGGTGATTTGAGGTGAGAGATAAAAGAGAGAGTATCTTGTTTGAAAGTTTGAGAGTTCTTGTAAAGGATTTGTTACTCTGAGTTGGAGTGTGTACTTCTTGTAATATTTCTTCACATCTAGTGAAGTTCCCGTTGTCGCCGTCGCCTGTGGACGTAGGGGGATAATCTTCGAACCACGTAAATCTTTGTGTTATTATCTGATGTGATTGATCCTTCGTCTCCCCCCTTCTTCTTGTCATACAGATCTAGATCTGGGGACGACACTCTATCCGTAAGAGTGGTCATGGTCATAACATTATAGGTTAAAGAAAATGTTTACTTGTGTTCTTGTAATTTTTTCTTTGCGTGGCACATTTTTTGCCTTTTGGCGTAATATTGAAGGTCCATTTGATTGTTGAGATGGCTCTTAAATTATGTATCTAGCCTACTTAGGTAGCAGCGGATTATGTGACCAAAGTTGGTCACTATCCGCATAATAAATGGTCAACAGTTAAGATCCCATCCAAGTCAGCGATGGACGTGCATCTTATTTTTTCTTATTTTTTTAATGACGGAGAACTTAAGACAATGATATTTGGGTCTACACGGATTATCAGAGACTCAAGTTCAAATTTAACGACACTTAACTCACGCACATCTTTGTTTTAAAGATTATTAAATTCTAGGCTCACATCTCTCGAGAATTAAATGTGAGTTAAATAATTTTCTCACGAGTCTAAACTGAGATAGTCCATCGACTCGAGATCCTGGTAGACTTGCACCTTGGAGTTTGAAGGATGAATACTAAGACAACGAGGTTCTATGGCACTTGGGATGGACATCCATCAATGATGTTGTGTCATCCTGACCATTAGTTATGCACTAGACGGGGACCAACTTTGGTCAAGCAATTTGCTCCCTATCTAGACTTTCATAATCTCAAGTGTGGATGTATCCATTTGCCAACCAATAGATACTTTGTAGTAAAAGTTAGTCAACTTCATGCATTTGTATCTGACTCAGATCCGTACACATAGGCCTGAGATCTGAACTATTTATCTAAGTTGAGGGTAGAGGGCAGCGCGTACGTCCTATCTTCGTATAAAATTTAAAATTATTATTAAATCAGGCTTATGTTTATGAGGTTTAGGTTGCACTCTGAATATACATTCTTCAAGTTCACCTTTAAAAAGTAAAAAGTACTGAATCTGGACAACCACCCATAAGTTCTGTTTTTTTTTTTTGAAAGAACATAAGTTCTGTTAGTTATGTAGAAAAGAAGTCCTCCATGGGGAAGCTAAGATGTCAACTATCAGAGTTCTTTTTGCGTGTATATCCCTCTTCAGACAACGAATTTGCTTGGAAATTCATCCTGCATTTGTATTTGTAAGCACACCCTCCTTATGTGAATTTAGCGTCATATATGCCTCTTTAGTAAACTTTTATTAGAATATCTATGGAATGTTTTTATCAACTTTGAGAGACTTAAATGGTCTTTTAACAAAACAAAATGACCGGCAAGGACATGATATTTAATTCACATAGATAAAATATACAAACAAATATAAATATATAATAAATTTTCATATAAAATTACTTTTCATAGGCATATATATGCTAAAAAATCTTATCTTCGGTTGAGATTGAGAAGAAGTATATTTATAGCCATCTCGTTTGTTATTCACTAGACACAACTTCGCTTAAACTGAAGACATCTCTCTCACATGGGTTTACTTTAGAGAACAGACTAACGGTTTGTGGACGACGGGATCGTACCAAGTAGGGAGAAGGAAAGGGGACGAGGATGAATTACGGGGTAGCATGAGAAATGTAGTGGAAAACACGACCTGAAGGAAGTGTTCTGGTGGAACACGAGAAATCTAGACTTACCCACCTTCCGGTACGGGGGCGGAGATAGAGATCCAAAGATCTTCTCATGCAAGCTAACTACCTCCTCAACAGACGTAGCCTGTCATTTCGGGAGTAGCTTTAAAGATACCGGATGCTAGGATAGGATATGCTGGGACTCTAGGAATGGGGGGCAATCAAAATAGGAATACCAAATTATAACAGAATGTGACTCATCATGAAATCATAACAATAATATGAACAGAACGAACCAGAATTATAGCAAGATATCACTTAACAGGAGAACATAACAGTAATATAGAAAGAGCGAACCACCACAAGACATTGGTCTTTGTGGGGTTTTTATAGTAATATATATAACAATAAGTATACACACGTTCAACAAACCACCACTAGACGTTGGTCTTTGTGAGATTTTTATAGTAAAGATAAAAATAATGGGAATAAATGACAGAATAAAAATTATGAAAGGAAACCTCCGCGAGGAACTTGTTCCATCCAGCGGGGTTCGAATGAAAGACAGAAGATAAAACCTCCGCGAGGAACTAATTCCGTCAACGGGGTTCGAATGAAAGACAGAAGATAAAACCTCCGCGAGGAACTAGTTCCGTCAACGGGGTTCGAATAAAAGATAGAAGATAACACCTCCGCGAGGAACTAGTTCCGTCAACGGGGTTCGAATGAAAGACAGAAGATAAAACCTCCGCGAGGAACTAGTTCCGACAACGGGGTTCGAATGAAAGACAGAAGATAAAACCCACCACGAGGAACTAGTTCCGTCGACGGGGTTCGAATGAAAGACAGAAGATAAAACCTCCGCGAGGAACTAGTTCCGTCGACGGGGTTAGAATGAAGATCATAAAATAAAACCGCCGCGAGGAACTAGTTCCGTCAACGGGGTTTCGAATGAAAGACAAAAGATAAAACTTCCGCGAGGAACTAGTTCCGTCGACGGGGTTCGAATGAAAGACAGAAGATAAAACCTCCGCGAGGAACTAGTTCCGTCAACGGGGTTTGAATGAAGATTATAAAATAAAACTGCCGCGAGGAACTAGTTCCGTCAACGGGGTTCGAATGAAAGACAGAAGATAAAACCTCCGCGAGGAACTAGTTCCGTTGATGGGGTTCGAATGAAGATTATAAAATAAAACCGCCGCAAGGAACTAGTTCCGTCAACGGGGTTTCGAATGAAGATTATAAAATAAAACCGCCGCGAGGAACTAGTCCCGTCAACGGGGTTCGAATGAAAGACAGAAGATAAAACCTCCGCGAGGAACTAGTTCCGTCGACGGGGTTCGAATGAAGATTATAAAATAAAACCGCCGCGAGGAACTAGTTCCGTCAACGGGGTTTCGAATGAAAGACAGAAGATAAAACCTCCGCGAGGAACTAGTTCTGTCGACGGGGTTCGAATGAAAGACAAAGATAAAACCTCCACGAGGAACTAGTTCCGTCAACGGGGTTCGAATGAAAGATAGAAGATAAACCTCCTCACGAGGAACTAGTTCCGTCGACGGGGTTCGAATGAAAGACAGAAGATAAAACCGCCGCGAGGAACTAGTTCCGTCAACAGGGTTAAACAGAAATTAAATGGGGAGGGGAACCGCCACGGGGAATGATCCTCCGCACGGGTGAGGATAAAACAAAGAACTTAAAAAAACGAAAGTAAGGGGGGTGTGATCACCAGAGGTAGTGTACCTCGAAATGGAAAGGGATGATCGCGTCTTATCTCTGAGCAAAGGGATTACGTGGGTTTCTTCTTCCTCTTCCTTCGGCCGGTCGATGAAGAGGGTCTCCTTTGGTTACCCTTGCAAAACAAAGCAGGCGAAACAAATAGGCAGTGGATTAGAATGGAAATAGTGTAGTATCGATCCCTTGAAATGAAAGTGACATGATCATGTTCAAACACGCACCTGATTGGTGTTGTTTGAAACCCCTCTTAGACGTAAAAGGGTAGACATATGATATGATGAATGAACAACTAGGACTCTCTCAGGGAGAGAGATGCAATAGGTATGACAGATAACGCATGCAATGCAATGCAACTAACAAAATAAGAACGAAAATAAGACGAAGAACTGAGGAAGCTTATTGAGAGGTCATTGGCGGGCTCGAAGGAGCTTCTCCAGGACGAGGATGGTGCGAGAGCACGGTGGAGTAGACCAGCTTCTCCCGTATGCGCTCGGACATTCAGAGACCCAGTAGGGCCTTCCCGAGGTCGGTGCCGCCCTGAAAAGGAGAAATATATATATAGAGAGAGAAATCGAGAGAGAGATCCTCTTTTTTTAATCTTTTTTCAGAGTAAAAAAGTATAAGAATAAAAGAAATAAAACAGAATAGAATGGATAATAAGATAAATAATATATATATATAAAGAAGGGAAAGATAAAAAATGGAAGGAGAAAGGGTGGAGAGAATAAAAAAATAAAAAAATAAAAGAGGAAGAGGGGTAAGAGATCGAGAGAGGGAGGAAGGTGAGAGAGAGAAGATAAATAAAATATAAAAAAAAGAGAGAGGGAGAGAGGGAGAGGAAAAGAGAGAGAGATCGAGGGGGGAGAGAGAGAGAGGCAGAAGGTGAGAGAGTAACAGAGAGAGGGATAAAAAAATAAATAATAAAAGTTGAGAGAGAGAGATCGAGAGGAGGGAGAGAGAGTAAAAGAGAGGGAGAGAGGAAAAGAGAGAGGGTAAGAGAGAGAGAAGATAAAAAAAATAAAAAGGGAAAAGAGAGAGGAGATCGAGAGAGAGGAAGAGAGAGGAAGAGAGAGGGAAAGAGAGAGTGAGAGAGGGTTAAACAAATAAAAAAATGGGAAAAAGAGAGAGATCGAGAGAGCATAGAGATGAGAGGGGGAGAGGGTGAGAGTAGAAAAAAAAGAGAGGGAGAGAATACGAGAGAGGGTAAGAGAGAGATCGAGATAGGGAAAGGGAGGGGAATAAAAAAATAAAAAAAGAGTGAGAGGGAGATCGAGATGGAGAGAGAGAGAGAGATCGCGGGGGAGGGGAGAGAAAGAGAGAGAGGGAGAGAGAGAGAGGGAGTTGGGGAGAATAAAAAATAATAATAAAAAAGAAGTGAAGAGAGGGGGCATCGAAGGTAGAGAGAGGCAGAGGGAGAGGGAAGAGAGAGAGAAAGAGAGAGAACGCGGGGGAGGGAGAGAGAGAAAACGAGAAAGAGAGAGAGGAAGAGAGACGAGAGAGAAAAAGAATAAAAAAGGTGTGTGAGAGAGAGAAAGAGAGGGTCGCGGGAGAGAGTGAGAAAGAGAGAGAGAGAGAGAATCGAGAGGGGGAGAGAGAGACGGCGGGGGAGGAAGAGAGAAAGAGAGAGAAAGGGAGAGAGGAAGAGAGACGCGGCGCGGGAGGAAGAAACGGAGGGGGAGAGAAAGAGGCCGGCGGGAGAGGAGAGAAAGAGAGAGAGAAACGGGAAGGAGAGAGAGAGGCTGGCGGAGGGGGAGAAAGAAAGAGAGAAAGCGGCAGAGAGAGCCGCGGAGGGGAGGAAGAGAGAGACACGGGGGGAGAGAGAAGAAACGCGGCGGGAGGTGGAGGAGGAAGAGAGAGAGAGAGAGAGAGAGAGAGAGAGAGAGAGAGAGAGAGAGAGAGAGAGAGAGAGAGAGAGAGAGAGACGGAGAGAAAGGGAGAAAGAGGGACGCCCGCGAGAGAGGGGGGGTGCGCAGGTGGGAAGCGGTGGTGCTGTCGGTGGAGGCTCGCGGATGTGCGACGATGACAACGGCTGGCTTCACGACAGACGGGAACGGGCTCGCGGGTTGACGTGCATGCATGGAGGCGCTCGGACGGTGGCAGACGTGGCACCTGGGGGCGTGGTAGTGGGCGACCGAAGGGCGGTGTAGCCTGGGCAGCGGCGGTGGCAGGTGGCCAACGACGAGGACGGCAGGCGGCGGGGGCGACCGGCGACGGCGGGCTTCACGGCAGCAGCAACGGGGTGGACGACGAAGATGACAGCGGCAACTAAGGCGGCCGGTGGTGTGAAGGACGGCGGTGATGGACGTGGTGCCGGGAGTCAGTGCAGACGAGCTCGAAGGCGACGGGGGCGACCAGCGACGGTGGTGTCGTTGAAGTGGAGGGTGCAGGTGGAGGTTGAAGACGACGACGTCGGTGGATAGAGTTAGAAGAGGAGAGGGTGAGAGGGGTCGCGGAGGACGTTGCCGGCGTGGCGGCAGGTGTGGATCGGCGGGCTTCACGATGACGGTCGACAATGGCGTGGATGACGTTAGCGTGGAAAGGTAGCTGCCGGAGGACGACGATGGCGAGGTGGTCGACGAAGAGGATGGCCGTGAGGAGGTGGGGGCGACGTGGTCGACGATGGCAGTGGTCGTGGGTGCAAGGGAAAGGGACGGCCGTGGAGGAGTGGGCTTGGAGGCGGAATACCTGAGTATGTAGAGGAGAGAAAGAGAGTGAGGGGATGGGCTGGCCGGGGTGTTAGCAGGCGAGAGTAGAGAAGAGAGGGTGGAGTGAGAGTTGCGGGAAGTCTGCAGGTGGGAGCTTTTTTTGGCTTCGGTGGTGTGAGAAGAGGACTGTATCAAGGGGAGAGAGATGAGAGAGGGTCACGAAGGGGGGCATCCGGTGGTGGGTGGTGAGAGTGGAGTGGGATCGCGGAAGTGGTTAGTCTGGGGGAGATGAGAGTGGTCTGCCAAGGGGGGGGGCTTGAGGCTCACGGGAGAGGAAAGAGTGAGAGGGACGGGAAGGGGATGGTCTGTCGGGGGTGACTGCGGTGGTGTCGGGGGAGAAGAATGAGCTGCTGAGGGAGGCTTGCAGTGGGTTGTGAGAGAATGACCAGGAGAGTTAGAGAGGGAGGCCGGCTGCGATGGGCTTCATTCTCTGCCAAGGGAGTGATAAGAGGACAAAGGAAAAGAAAGGGACGTGAGGAGGAGATGCCTTGTGTCGGGCGACTGAGTGTGAAAGACAGAGGGGATGAGATTCCCTGGGCATTGATTGGAGGAGGTGAATACGAAGAGAGAGAAAGAGATAAGAGGAGTGGGGACAATGAAAAAGAAAGAAGAAGAAAAAGATAAGTGGTGTGGGGGAGCGTGTGTTCGGAAAACAGGAGAGTATGAGTGGGTGTGTGCAAGTGGAGGGTGTATGAGGGAATAAAACATAATGGGAAGAAGAAAGATAAGACGATGACATAAAAGAGAGACGTGTGAGAAGGATTCAGTGGGGATTAAAATAATAAAGATGGGATTAATGAAAATAAAATGAATATTAGTACAAAGGTAGGTAATTATTATATATTTTTTTATGTTTTTATTGATACATATATACTTAAACTCTTATCCTTTTTGTATTTTTATACAAAAATAAAATTATTTAGTTTTATTTTATTATTTTTATTATTATATTTTTTTTTATTTTCTCATTACCTTTTCTCGATTTTTTGGATTTTTTATAAGCTTTTCTTAATTTTTTGTGTATTTTTATAACCTTTTTTTGAATTTTTTGTATATATTTTCTTTATGTAAAACCTAAAAAAATGACTAATCATCCACATAAATCAAATGTGTAAGCCACTTTGAGCCATCATGACGTAATATGAGATTTACCCTCGAAAAATGTGAAAATAGCGTGTCTACATCTGCCCCGCCTTGACATCTGTTTTGTAGGGACATGACATGTAATGGAATGGAATAAAATGTATGGAATGAAATGGAGTGAAGTGAAAAGCAGATGTCAAGATGTGATGAGACACGCCTTCATCATTTTCTTGATGGGAATCTTTCCCGAGATTTACCGAAGTAACCTTGAAGAAGGTCCTCCGAAATCCACAATTGTTTGGATGATAATAAACAAGGAAGGACAAAATGTGCTCTGGGACACAAACATCTAAAAGGACCAACTTCACGGTGCGGAAGTACCTGGGTCGTAGACCCGCAGGTTTCACCATTGGAGAGCGGTTACCAGCCATTGTGAAGTGCTACAGCCAAGGTGGGTCCGAGGGGAATAAAAAAAGATGATTTGGGGACAAATCCAAACAATGGTTTCTTCCAGAGAAACAGCCCAAGGTAACCTCGGGAAAACTCAGTACTCAACTCGGAATGGAATATCTCACATGTAAGCATTTAAGCACAGTGACTTACACAATCGGCTTAAGTGAATGATTTTCACAATGACATCAAAGTCCTACATGAATGCATGCTGGGTTTAAAAGAAACATTAAAACAAACTAAAAGTAGAAAATAGCTAATGATAATATTGTTAAGTTGCTAAGGATGGGTCATGATACCAATCCTGTGAGTCGATACTGAGCCGGGGCCCGTTTATCCACGTACCAACACACCGAACGGAACCGTCGTCCCCAAGCTATCACAACCTAACGGCCTATCTGTACATCCTGAACTCCTCTGGAGTTATCACTGTTTTTGTTGAAGGGGAACTCAAACTCCAGATTCGTTCAAGGCATAAGGTCCTTGACATACTCTAGTAGCGTAGATATTATATAGTAAGATGCATGACGTAGTGGGGTCAGTCACCGGGGTGACTAGGGGTGGGACACTGATATCCCATTTTTTTATTTTTATTTTATTTTTTTTCTTTTTTGATACCTGCAATCAACGGTTAGCACACAATTATTGCATAAGAAATAGAATTGCATTCCACTATACAAAGAAATCCGCACACCAAAGTGATTCACATAAACTACCAAAAACACAGTGCAAAGCAAACAATATTCCCTCGGTCAAAGTTCATGATGGTAACTCATCATTAATGATTTACATTTACCGTTTTACCCCCTTTCCTCCTATAAGTACCCCCCTACTCCTTAGCCAAATGTCATTACAGGTGGCTTTGGTGAAGTGGATTCCTTTGAGATGGGAAATGAGAGATCATGGCCTTTGGAGATGGAAGGTGAACCTTCCCGCCCTACCAAGAGGGGGAGGGTCGACCACGAATTCAAGAAATTAACCGAGATTGAAGGTCATCTGAGCGAAAGAATTCGCTTACGGATGGTGAGTTGGCTCTCTCCTTTATGTTTCCTATATGAGTTCTTTCTTACCCCTTCATTCTTTTCTTTGCTTTCCTTCTAGCCGTATCCTCTCTTTCCGGGCCCGAGGAAATTCTCCAAGCTGCAGTGGCTGTTGAAGCTCACATCCAACATAACTATCGACATGAGGGTTATTATTTCAAAGTGGCACCTTCAAGGCCTGGTCATTCACGCCAAACATTATAACAAGATTTGCATGGATTGGGCGGCGATGGGTGCACTGGTAGAGGTTTGGCACCCTGAAACTCACACCTTCGTCTTTCCTACTTTTGAATCGACGATCCTTCTGGAGGAGACGGAACTCATGCTTGGCTTAAAAAGATTCAGGAATGATGGCAAAATAAAAATTTTTCCCATGGGGAAGAAGGTATCCTCTGAGGAAATTCTGGGGAGCTTCATGCCCTGCGGAGCCATTAAAGGTGTTCAGACCCAGAAGGGAATCAACTTACAAAAGCTCGCAGATTGGACCATGAGCGCTTTGGAAAGATTGACAAGTGATGAACACTTAGAAGGACTCATGAAAGGGTTCGTGATCTGTTTGGCTGGAGCTCTCCTCTTCCCCTATACCGACGACATTGTGGAGGAAGATCAATTGGGCGCGATTTGCGGACTCTGGGAGGGCAAAAGAATGGGGCCAGCCATCCTCGCCTATCTTTACAGTGGTCTCACGGCTTCTAGCATGGGCCAACCCCCTTATGGGTGCATGCTTCTTCTCAATTGTTGGATCGATCTTCACTTCAAATTTGATCGCTGCAAGGAGGCGCGAACTACTTCCAGAATCTTCCAACAAAGCCCCCTTTATCACATGGCTGATGTGTTGGGTTTTAGCGGCAAGGTGGTCAATCGCATGCCCCGGCTGAAGACACGCGGAGATTGGCGTGCTCATTTCAACACCTTGGCGCGGAATATGTTCACTTGCACGCCAGCATGTCTACTTTCGCGTGAGCTTCTCACAAGATCTCATCCTAATGTGGAACTCCAGCCTATAGGTGCAACCGAATTTGTTCTTTACAGCTCGCACCGATGTTGCCTGCAAATCGGTCTTCCTCGGCATTCTTTTCCTACACTATCCAACCTTCCTTTGATTAAAGAAAGGGAGCTAGGCACAGAGGGTGATGCGACAGACGTGAAAGTGATCAAAGCAGCGTGGAAGGCAAGCGTTCCACGGAAGGCGATGGTGTCTGTGAGTGAGGATTGGGAGATATGGAAGGCTTATGTAATGGAGCTCGGGAAACTGAGGCCTGAAGTGCCCAAACCCTAATGTATCTTGTTTTAAAATAAATGCCAAGCCTTAATGTCATTGCATGCTCTTCGAATCTCCCCTTCCCCTTTTCTTTTCATAGAGGCAGCTAAAAAGACGCCAGGCGACAGCTGACTGTTCCAGACAGGAGCTAGAGGATCGGAGCAACTACAGTATGAGGAGTTGCCCTGAGACGTCCTTGAGCTAAAGGTTTCTCTCCGGGTGTCGAGGAGAGAGGTAAAGCAAGAGAGAATGAAGAAGGAGGCAAGGATAGAGCGGCATCGAGGTTGGTACGAGAGGAGGGCACTGGGGACCCGGGAGAAGCAGCGATCGGGCATGTCACTCCCTCAGAGTCACTACAGATCGGAGGAGAGTCGGAGCTCTCGATGGAGGGGCTCTAGCCAGTGCAGTCTCCACCAGCAAAACAGAGGGCAGCTCCGCCAATGACCTCGGGTGCGAGAGCTTCGCGACCATCGGGGTCGCGAGAGAGGCTGGAGGGCGGCGAGGAGCACCACCAGAGAGGGTGGGTGTAGCGACCCGGATTCCGGATACCCGGTGCACCCGGTATAAATACCGAATACACGTGATACCACATGGGACCCGCGAGACCTCCCAAGCGCGGGAAAGCGCCGAAGGGAAAAAGGAGTGTGTGGAATACATTGAAGCCAGCAGATATAACATGAAGCAATTAAATTTCATTAGATTGGATTGCTAAAGTAGCAGAAATAAAATTACATTTTCATTAATAATTCAAATTTATAATTATACACCAGAGTCAGTCCACAGCTAAAGATAACAAGTCTAGCACAGTACAGCCTGACAGAAAAGAAACGTACACAAGAGTCGGGGGAAGCCTGACGCAGGTACAGCTGGCTGCTACAGCGAACGCGCTCCACCAGGGACAGCAGAGGCAGAAGGCGAAACCCACCTGAAAAGAAGGGGTGAGTCTCTAAACAGAAACTCAGTAGGGGTCACGCGGATCCCCACTGGAAAACGCACAGAGCAACGGAAGCAACTACGGAAACAACAAGTGCAGCAAAACAGGAAAAGCTACACTACAAAGCTGTAAATAGAACAGGGACAGCAGGAGTAGGGAACAGGTAAGGAGCAAGGGGAGCTCAACAACAAAGAAGAGCGAGGCTGTAAAACACGGAACACGGCCACCGAGGAGAACTCGGCACCCTAAGCTACTCCAAGCGGCAACAGATGGTCGACCCCAAACTCACGCAGTAGGGTAACCTAATCCATCAGCCCAAAACAAAGGTGAAGGCAGACACCGACGCCAAAAACACAGACAAACACGACTGGAAACGTCGTGCACACAGCCCCACGCATGACTAGAACGTCATGCAAACGACAAAACACCGACCTCGAGTACAGCCACGAGAGGGCAACTCGCAAAGGTCAGAACGTGCAAGAAACGCGAGAGTCACGAACCAAGCGACAGGAGCACCCTCCCACTAGAGAACAGCCAGATGCGTCCACTGACGTCTTACACTGCGCCATAAGTGTCATGTCTACTCAAGGACAAGACACACCAAGAACCAGGTCCAAGGAACAACAGTTCCAAGGAAACAAGGTACCACAGCACAAGACTACAGCACCAACTGCGAGTGACTAGTCAGGGCCACGCCCGTCGGCGCAAGTCCCCAGTCCCTGACCACGTGTGCACACACCGACCTCTACCTAGGTCAGGCCTCTAGCTAGTATTCCCCTCGGTAGGACGCTACCGTTGGCCGGGGCCTACGGAACTAGCTTAAGAACCGTACGTACCAAACGCAACAGGAAAACCCCTCCACCACTCCCGGTGGGTCGGCAAAAGCCTAGGGCTACAACTAGTGGAGGCTCACAAGGCACAGACTCCAAAACACAGGTGCTAAAG
Source organism: Amorphophallus konjac (assembly GCA_022559845.1). Lineage (NCBI taxonomy): Eukaryota > Viridiplantae > Streptophyta > Magnoliopsida > Alismatales > Araceae > Amorphophallus > Amorphophallus konjac. The sequence goes on along the minus strand of CM040121.1, from coordinate 552,916,146 downwards.
CACAGACAGCTAAGAAAAGCCCTGTCTCGTGCACCACAAAGCACCAAGGCAGCTAAACAACCGCCAACAGACTCAGGACCAGGCAACTAGACCTACAACGTAACGATCCTTGAGTCAGACGACTCAACGGCAAGATCGTCACAAGCAGCGGAACAAGCCGCCAATCGGTCTAATCCTAAGCCAGAAGAAACCACGCTCCGCAGAAAACAACACACGAAGACCTGAGGGAAACACCAAGACCCTCAGACACGCCTGGACACGCAAACCGAGGTATAACAACACCTCGAGGCATCCAGAAATAGTGTCTCAAACCGGATACAACCACCGAGACACACACACGCAAGGTCCCTCGTCAACCACTGGGTCACACCGGGTTGACCTGAACCCAACAACAATGCTCGAACAATAGGAAAGAGAATCCTACCTCAAGCAAGAAGACTCCTGGCCACCTTACAACGTAGTCTTAGCCCTCATAGAACGTCAGGAGACATCCATGGAACAACGGGCAGACCACCAGGACAAGCCAAGACAAGCCAAAACTGAAATCATGGAAAACGGGGCACAAGGCATGTAACGCGCCACCCCTAGACCGCTACAAGCATATGACGGTCTAGACTAGGGCCGTTACTCACCAAGTGACGGTCGGGCGATAGGCCGTCACTCACACCGCCCTAACCTACCTCGAAAAACACAAAAACATGTAACACGTTAAACGAGACGCGTCACTACGAAATAACGCACAGGAGCGAGCGCGTTATAGCCACCCGACGCACAAGACCAGGCGCGTCAGAGCCAACACACCCACAACCAAAGCCAAGTAACGCGCAACGCCAGGCGCGTTACAAACGAACAACGCGGTAAGGGAAACGCGTCAGAGCCAAACGATGCATGGGGACAGGCGCGTTACAACCAACGGCATAGCCACCCATAGTCGACCAAAATAGAATGCAATGGCCAGGGGCAGGCGCGTTACACTCGAAATAACGGATGGGAACCCATCCGTCGGGGGAACCGCCTCAACGGTCAAACGTCGGTCAAATGGACAATAACGGCCAAGGCAGGGCGCGTTACTTCCATCTAACGCGCTGGGTCAAGCGCGTTAGACCAACCGACTCCCAAAACAAGGCAACAACAAGCGAAGTAACGCGCAGACCTAGGCACGTTACAGGGAAGCGACGCGCCACCCTAGGGCCGTCACTCACCCAGAAGCCAGAAAGCTCAAAAACCTCCGACGAAGTAGCGGTCAGTCGTAGGGCCGTTATATACAAGTGACGGCCACTGGAATGACCGTTACATCGGTCACGGCGGGAAAACAGAGGAACGGCCAAACCGGCCCGTTCCACGCCCCATTCACGCCGAAGCGCAGGGGAAACAAACCTAAACGCCAAATAACAACACCAGGGGACTAAAAACCCCACATGCAAGCTCAAAAACGCAACATTCGGGCGATTTCATCAAATCGACCCAAAATGGGTCACCGAGGTTCCCGGGCTTCTACCGGCCTCGAATGAACACCAAATCACACGAAATCAACGTGGATGGGATCCTAACATCCCAGCGGTCAGTTAGAAACTAACTACGCCGCGAATAGTCGCCGTTTACCGGCCGACCCTAAAAATCACGAAAATCACGGTTTAGGCAAACCAAGCCCAAACTCGACCGTTTCCTAGCCGAACGTCGTGCAATGGCAGGGAAAACGGAGAGGACGAAGTAAGGATCAGTCATCCTACCTCCACCGAAGAAACCGAGCCCCGAAAGGACTAAACCACGCCGAAAACCACTCGCGAACCGATTTCACCAGCTTTGAATCCACCATTCGGGATCGCGCCAGAATCGATCCGATCCTTGCTCCATCGCGCACCCAGCCAGCTCCATCACGTCCCCAGCATGCGCCTCTAGGTCCTCCGTCTGCAGCCGGAGCCGAGGAGGCGAAACGAGAGAGAACGGAAGAGAGAGAGACGGTGGCGGCGAATGAGAAGAAGGAGAGAGGAAAAGAAAAGAAATAGAAAAGAAATTAGGAAATTTTCCTAATTTCCGAAAATTCCGAAAATGCGCCGAAAATGTATAAATTTAGAAAAATACGTAAAAATAGTCGAAACGATCGGCTCGAAGAGTACATCGTCGCTGTAGCATCTACGAGTTCGAGAATTGACAAACAAACTCACCGTAGGGTTCCGTAACTAGTACGTGAGAAAAACCCACACGGCTCGTCAAACTCAACTCGGAAGCCACCAAAGCGAACCGAAACTCACCGAAACCAATCCGAAAGATCCAACAAAGATCCAACAGGACCTACCAAGGATCCAGCAAAGATCCACCAAGGATCCAGGGCATTACAGTGGGCATGCGCGACGCGATGATTGCTGCGTCGCAGAGCTCTAGGAGACCTCCCTACAGGGACCTTCGCCTTAGGAGGGAGAAGGGAGATGACTAGGAGGGTGATGTTCGTTGCTTGTATATCTACCGCCGTGCTATATGGTGTACATGGCACCTTATATAGACTCACGAAGGAAATGGGTCGCGTTCGCGTGATTTGCCTGCCCTTTGTGCGTTCCTCCTCCCTTACGCCTCCTGTCTTCCACGTTGTGCCCATGTGGTGTGTTTGACAGGATTTCGCCATGAAATGGGGAAATCTTGTCTGGTTGTGGCCATGTTTTCAACGGGAGTCATGCGTCGGAGTCGACGACGGCGATTTTTAACTCCATTTCTATGCGAGATTTCAAATCTCCCGACATGCATCACCTACTTTTCCACGGGAATCCTGCGTCGAAGTCGGCAATGGCGACTTTCAGCTCTTCTCTAACGCAAAATTTCAAACTTCCCAACAAATACGCCCCTTCCTTTTCTGCGGGAATCTTGCGTCGGAATCGACAACGGCGACTTTTAGCTCCAGTCCCTCACGACAATTTCAAACCTCCCGACTGATGCACAACAATGATGACTCTTAGTTCCATCCCCGTGTGGCAATTCAAACCTCTTGACATATGCATCCCTTTCATTTTTCTTTTTCGTTACACTTAATCGTGTGCCTGCCAAGAATAAGACAGCCCCTCAGTGAGCGGGGAGCATGTGGACATGTCATTTTGCCACTCATATGAGACTGAAAAGAATGATGCCCTATCATGAGGGTCATCAACAGAGATAATGGCGATTGCCGCCTCAGACGTCTTCCAATCCTATAAATATATCCCCTTTTACTCGACTTGGGAATACCAGAGTCGTGAGAGCTGAGTTGAAGAGTGAAGATTTGTAAAAAAGAGGGGTAGTGAGAGTTGCCCAATTTTTAGAATGGAGGGTGAATCTAGCTTCAGGGCAGAAGGTGAGTCTTCCCGCTCCTCGAAGAGGAGCAGATCCGGCAACAGTTCCCGGAGACTTTCAGAGATCGAAGGGCAATTCAGTGAGAGGACCCAATCGCAGCTCGTAAGTGAATCCTTTCCTTTCTTCCTTCATCCTTTCTCTCTTTTTCTTAGCATTGTACCTCGTTCCAACTTCTTTCATTTTTGTAGAGTATGATGAGGTCACACATCTCCTGGGAGCTGGTGGTGGCTACGTATCGGGGTCTCCCGGACTTCCAGAAGGCCCGACTAGACATGATGGGGTTCAGAGCCTTTCTACGAATCGAGCCGATCAAGCTCGACATCGCCCTTATCCAAGCACTGCGTGAAAGATGGGACCCAGTGAGTCGGGCATTCCTGATGCCGTGGGGGCACATGGTGCCCAGTCTAGAAGATATGGTATGAATCACGGGCCTCAAAGTGGATGGCGAGGCAGTGACTGGTGTCACCTATGCGGACTACCGAGAAGGTGCCCAGAAGCTACTGGAGTTGGACCTAGATGGTCGGAAGAATAGGTCAGTAGCCAGGACGTCCATCATGGAGGCGTTAGGGCTTACTGACAATCGTCCGCGTGATGACGAGTCCCTAGAGGAATTCATGGAAAGGGCTGAAAGAGGTGCCCGTGCTGCATACTGCGTGGATGCCAGCAACTGGGAGAGGACTAACATGGATCTGAGGAGGTTCCTCCTCTTTCTGTTGGGCAAGTTGCTACTGGGCTCCAAGGGAGACAACATACACTGTCGCTTCCTGGAGCTGCTCGTGGACTTGGAGAGAGTAGGATAATACGCTTGGGGAGCTGCCGTGCTGGCACATCTATTTACAGGTCTGTCACAAAGGACGGACCGGGAAGTGACAATAAGTGGGTTTACGCCCTTCATCCAGGTAAACGATTTCTTTTTTTTGTTATTTTTTATTTTATTCTTTTTTTTGTATTTACTGATGCCAATGGAAAAATGACGGCGTAGCTATGGAGCTACTATTATCTTCCAATGGGGAGAGCTCGGCATTGGCGGCCAGTGACGATCCCATTGACTAGGCGGTGGCAACCCATCATGGACACATCACCTCTATCCTACCAACTGATGGTGTTGAGATGGGAGCTGGAAGAGTTTCCTACAGCGATGGTAGGATTTTTTTTTTTTGTTATTCATTTTTCTATCATTTTTTTATCATTTTTTTTGTATTTTGGCTAACCAAGAAGATATGTACAACCCATCATATGTGAACTGGAGGCCTTACTCGAACATAGTCGATGTCGACCAGCCGTGGGTAATTGGAAGCCGTGCCCGGTTCGGACGGGACCTCTGGCTCCATTGTCTGAATGAAATTGAGCCACTTAGGCTGCGATTAGCCATGAGGACCCCAGGGCTGGCCCAAGAATAGGTAGACATGACCACATCACCCCGTGTCGGAAAGAAGACACGTGGGCCGGCAACTTGTGCTGATTAGAGGGTGCGCTTCCCCGAACAGTACGAAGACTGGCAACGGGGTGGCACGCTCGTGGAATCGCAGGCATAAGACAGTGAGGATTACCTACGCCTCTATAGGGCAATGTATGCGGAGAGGCTCCAGCCTGGAGGGCTTGTGGAGGTAGAATAAAAACACCATTTTTTTGTCTTTTAGATTTTTTTTTTTCTATATTTTTTTGTGAACTCATGAGCCGTAACTGTAGGATGTCCGTGACACCATAATAACGAACTTACGAGCTCGTTTGGTGGACACGGAGCAAGAGTTGAGTGACACCCGTGCGGCTCTGGGTTCATCAGTAAGTGTGTATGTACATGCTCCTAGTATGATTTAAGATTCATGGCACTAACCACTTAAATGTCACCTCATATGTGTCGCAGCGTGCCCAGCTCGATGCAGTTTCATCGGCAATGGGGGCAGACGACGTTTCTTCCAGTCTATGGATTCCTACTTCAGAGCTGGATCTACTTCACGAGCAGCTTGCTCATGCCACGCAGCGGGTTGCGGAGGCAGAAGGGATGCTTTCTGCACAGGTGAGAGTCTCACCATTTAATATCCCTTGTTCAAGCATTGCCATATGCCTGAGATGATATGTATGGCAGGAGAAAGAAACTCAAGAGGCACTCGCGCATGCCACCCAGAAGGAAGCTAGAATAGCCGAGCTGGAAGAGGAACTACAGCGTCATCCTGATGATGACTCTTCTAGAGACGTTGTGGAGCTGAGGATCACCCTTCAGCTAGAAAGGGAAGACAGAGAGAAAGAACGAGCGGAGAGAGAAAGGGACAAAAGATTGGCCGAGAAAGAGGAGAGAAGGGCCTTAGAGGCCTAATTATTTGAATTGAGGACCAGTCTCGGCCTCGCCGAGCAATGGCTGAAGGATGGCGAGGAACTCTACCGAAGAGCACGAGAGCGTGGCTTTTGTGTTAGTAGCTTCCTCACTGCCCCCGCAGATCGACGCCGGGGTGTGGGGATAGAAAGAGCAGTACAGAGCGGTAGGAATACCGCCTTTCATAGTTGGGTAACACCCTCCAGAGCGTCTTGCCCGGAGAGCGGCGGGACGAGTAATGCAGAGAGAGAGGGTGGAACTTGATGTAATTTTTTATTTTGGAAAGGAATAAAATGTTTGATTCTTGGGTTCTTACCTCTTTCTTGCTTTCTCGAATTCCTGCGCACATCACTTAAACAAACAAGTTAGAATATCTGCTCTGACTTGGCCCCTTGCTCACTAAGCGAGGTTTGTTTTGAGCCATTCTTGATAATGGGTCAAGGGGCCAAGCCTTTATCAATGACGGCAAGGTTAAGTGAAATGGTGAATGCGACACACAGGCATACAAATGCAAGCGAAAATTTAAAAGTGAAATGTTGCATACAAACGCGATCATGCGGAATGTAATTTTTTTGTTTTTATTTTTCTTGCATTTTTTGTTGTTTTATTTTTTTATCATTTTTTTGTTTTACATATATCTACATTTTCCTCTTTTTCCTTTTTTGTTATTATTATTATTATTATTTGTTTGTTGCTGACGCCTGGTAAGCACCCATATGGCACCTAACCTATATGAGAACATGGGTTTCTTACTAACCTCCCAGGTATCCTAGGCACACATCTAGGTTAATTTGGGCCTCTAGACTCCTCGAATGATAATCTCGCCGGTTAAGACTTACCCTGATGACAATACCGTCATGCCATGCTTAGGCTCCCAGTCGCTTCCGACCACAGGGATTAACCCAAAAAGTGTTCGAGGTAAATGATTTGCCCGACCTGGGTCTATTTCCTCACAACTCTAGATGGTATATAATGGAACACCCTGGAACCCTAACGGCCAATCGCGCGACGCTGACCCGGAATCAGACGCCGTCGCACCAATAGGTGACGCGCTTGCATCGACCTAAGCCCGAGGTTAGATAAGAAGACATCAAGGTGGTAAACAAGGGTCTTGACCAGCCAGAAACACAGAGACTCCTTCGCAGCAATAGCTTTTGCTTTTCAAAGTAGGCAACCATATGGGTATGTGAAAACGGGGTTGCAAACCTTGGCGGGTCTCACCCTTCGGATACTCCATAGAGCTTTCATCTTCGGGGGAGAAAGAAGAGTGTAGGGGGGACAAACCTCTTGAGAGGACCGGTAAAACTGTTAACCCAACGAGCCAATAAGGGTCCATTCAACTCTCCCCTTTCGGACAACTTCGGACCAAAACTCGAGTATTGACATCTCATTACCCCCTTTTTTTGTGTGGATTCTGGACTTTTACACTTTGAGGGGTTTCATTTATCAAAATCAGGCACGGTTACGACCATGCTTTTCTTTTGATTTTGATTTGTCATTTTTTTTTGAGGGAAATATAGTCATTTAACATTATAGAATCCCTTTTACATGCCTGCGGGGACACTGCCCTCTTCTCGTGCTCTGACCGATGCTCGAGAAAATGAATCCTACTCTTGCCTGAAGTGGTTTGAGTTTTAGTTTCTTATGCTCAGCGTTTTAAGGGCGCCGGCTGTCTCATTCGGTCGAAGAGAAGAGAATAAAGATTACGGCCTTCTGGAGACTTTCTGGGTGAGGTCCCACCGTAGGTGATGCTACCAATTTTTGAATAAAAAATGTAAGTATGTACATGTTGGTTCCCTTTGAGCGGGCATAGGCCGACGTGGCCGGACAGGGATCTCCACGGTTCTGGCAGAACAAGACCCGGAACCTACCAAGTCTTAATAGGCCCTATCCCAACATGGAGGTTGAATGCAATGACTTAACTACATGGTGGTCTCCAGGCATTAGCATTTTGAATTTTGAATTTTGAATTTTCTATTTTTTTTCTTTATTCTTTTTTCTCTTTTGTGGTTGTATATACATATTTTTGTTGTTTTCATATTTTTGTTATTTTTTTATCATATTTTTTTTGACACTATGTACACCTATCTAAGGGTAGTACTTCTTAAGATAAAGCCCATTCTAAGGGTGGGATAACTCGATCCCCTCAGCATTAACTAGCCTGTAGGCGTTGCCAGGATGCACAACTTGAACCACGTACGGTCCTTCCCAATTGGGTTAGAGTTTAGAACGCGGCCCACCAGGTTTTACAAAAATTCTTTTAACTACCATTTCACCGACTTGAAATTTTCTTTCGATGACCTTCTTTTGATAAAAATGTGTGAGTCTGTTCTGATATACACGTGCATGCTCGGCAGCGGCCAGCCATTTCTCATCTAAGAGTTTCAATTGGGTAAGGAGTGAATCACGACGTTTGTCGAGGGGAAGCTCCTTGTCCAACTATACCCTGAGAGAAGGAACCAAGATTTCATACAGAACTACCGCCTCCATCCCATAAGTAGGGCGAATGGAGTTTGCCCAGTGGGAGTACGGATTGAAGTGCGATAGACCCATAGAGCTTCAATCAGCTTTTCTGGCCAATCTGAGAACTTGTTTGACTCACAGGTCTTTTTATGATTTTAATCAATGTTTTATTAGTGGCCTCTGCTTGGCCATTTCCTTGTGGATAATAAGGTGATGAATGATGCAATGTAATTTTATACCTTTTGCAGAGGTCCTGAAGGTCCTGAGAAATGAATTACGGCCCATTGTCGGTGATGATAGTGCTTGGAATGCCGAACCTGGCGATGATGTTCTTCATGATGAATTTGCAGACTGTTGATGCTTTAACCTCCATGTAAGCTTCGGCTTCGGCCCATTTGGTGAAGTACTCCATTGCAGTAAGGATGAATGATTTTTACTTAGTGAGGGAGTTAGGATTACCAAGAGGACCAATGACATCGAAAGCCCACATGGAGAAAGGCCATGGGGAGGACACTGGATGAAGTGAAGAAGATGAGGAATGAATTTTATCGGCGTGAAGTTGACACTTGACACACCTGCGGACATAGACGACACAATCATCTTCCATGGTGGGCCAGTAAAAACCTTGCCGAAGGATTTTCTTGACAAGTATTTGGCTATTCACATGGCCACCGCACACACCAGAGTGTGCTTCCTCGACGTATTTCCATACCTCCTCTTCGTTGAGACATCTTAGAAGAACACCAGTAAGACTTCTCTTGTACAGCACTCCTCCGACCAGCACGTATCTCTGTGCCACTCTCCTTATGGCTTTTCTATCTTCCGATGTGGCTTCTCCAGGGTAGGATTGATCTTTGCAGTACTTGGCAATTTCGTAAAACCATGCCTTTTTCTCATCAGCCAATTCTTCTTCTAATTCTGTCAACATGATTTTCCTCTTCTCAAGGATTTCTTCCTGTAGGGCCTTCCTTGCTATCCTATCCTTGATATCTACGTAGGAAGCGTCATCGATTGCAGGGGCGTGACGCTTGTAGATGGAAATGGAATCAAATCATCTTCCTAGAGGGAACCTTAAAGATGATGCCAACGAGGCGAGGGCATCGGTCAGAATATTCTGATGACGAGGGACATGGACAAAGATCAATTTGGTGAACAGTTTGGCAAAGGCAGCAGTGAGTTCTTGATATGGCTTGAGCTTGGGATTGCGAGTGCGATATTTGGTGAGCACCTGGCGAAGAATGAGTTGACTATCACCTACGACTCGCAATTCGGTGATACGAAAAGAATGAGCGAGTTCCATGCCAGCTAGAAGAGCTTCATATTCAGCTAATTTGAGCTGGTATGCCAGTGAGAATGTAAGGCCTTCAGGCGACAGGAGGGCAATGTCGATTCCTTTCCCTTGGGAATTCAGAGCTCCATCAAAATGTAACGTCCACATGTAATCATCTGATTGGTTGATGGACATCAGTTCCTCATCTGAAAACTCTGACTTGACAGGATCAAATTTGGGGAGAGGATGGTGAGCGAGATGCTCAGCTATGGCATACCCCTTAATCACCTTTTGCTGAATGTAGGTGATGTCAAACTGAGGAAAGAAAGCTTTGCCAGCATGCTAATCTATCCGTAAGGACATATTTTTCTAGAAGGAACTTGATAGGGTTCATTCGGGCAAGCAGATGGACTTCATGAGCTAGAAAGTAGTGTTTCAACTTCTGCACTACCCAGACAAGGGCGGCACAAGTTTTCTCCATAGCCGTGTACTTCTGCTCACAGGGGTTGAGGAGTTTGGACAAGTAATAGGTCGCCCTTTCCTTGCCCGCTTCATCGACTTGTGCTAGGACAGCTCCCACGGAGTTGTCCAGGACTGAGGTGTAAAGGATTAAAGGTTTACCTAGCGTGGGTGGAATTAGGACCGGTGGATTGGCCAGATATTCTTTCATTCCTTCAAAAGATTTTTGGCATTTAGAATTCTAAAGGAATTCTACTCCTGACTTAGTTAACTCGTAGAAAGGTTTGCACCTTTGCGAGTGCTGGGACACAAATCGACGAATGAATTATAACCTTCCGATTAACCCTCGAACTTCTCTCAGATTTCTCAGAGGTGGCATATCCCTAATTGCTTTAGCTTTGTAGGGATCTATTTCAATACCCCTCTTACTCATAATGAAACTAAGCAATTTGCCCGACGAGACACCAAATACGCACTTTTTTGGATTCATTTTCAAATTGAACTCCCTTGATCTTTGCAGCACCTTAGCTAGAACTCTCGAGTGTTCTGCTGTAATGCCCCGAAATTTTTGGATCCTTGTTCATGGATCCCGGATCTGATTTCTCGGAGTGTCTGGCTCTGTTGTGTCCGAAATTTCGTTTCGGACATCTTTCGTGTTCGGATCGGCGCGATCCAGAGTTGTTTCGGAGGCCCGGAAGCGTTCCGCAGCTCTTCCGCGTGTGTTTTCCGATTCCCGGTGTGTGTTTCGATAATTCCTTCGGAACCTCATTGCGGGTGAACCGGGCCGTTCACCTAGGCGAGTGTGGTACCATTGCGATCGGTGCGTTCCGAGGATCACGGAAACATGGTTTTCTATTTTTCGGTATTTTTGAGAGTTTCCGGATTTTCTATATATAACCTTTTCTCTCTCTCCCATCTCATTTCTCTCTTCCCTCCCCCTCTCTTCTCTCACGTTCTCTCCTCTCCCCCTCTCACTCTGGGCGGCTGACGGAGGCGGCGAGGGCGGGGCGGCGTGGTTCGTGGGATGTGGGGCGACGGGCTCGGGACGAGGATCGCGATGGTGGAGGCGGTTCGTGGGATCGTGAACCGGCGAGGGTTTGAATGGCGTTTCTTCGTGGATCAGCGTCCACGGCGCGTCGAATCTTCGGTGGAGGTAGGGAGATGGACCCTCAACCCACGTACTTCATTTCCCGCAAGTTTTGTAGGCCGTGGCGAGCCGAGCGGGCTAAACGGGGCGATTTGGGGAAAATGCATGTTTTTGAGGTGTGAGCCGGATCTTCCGTTTTACTGTGTTTTCGGGCGATCCAGGGATTTAGATGCATGACTAGGGGCTTGGGGAAGGTTTCCCCTTTTGTTTCCCTTTCACCTGGGGGTGAACGGGGCGTGGAATGGTTTTTCCCGCGGTTTCCACCGTTTTCGGGCGCGGACTGAGAACACGCTATGCTCCAGTAGCGCGTTCTTGATGGTCGCGTTGCCCCGATGGGGCACGTTCATCGGAGAAGATGAACAGTAAGGCGGTTGCTGTCGCGCTATGGGGTCCTAGCGCGTTCTTCTTGGTCGCGCTAGGGGTCCCTAGCGCGTTCTGTTTGAACGCGCTATGGACCTATAGCGCGTTCATGGAGGTGAGCAGCCGGGCTACCCGGGGCGGGTGGTTTGCGGCTGGTCGTGCTCCTCTTGGGCCGTGTGCGTCCCGGGCACCCCGTGGGTTTCGTGTCCATGTTTAGGGGTGTCTGGAGGTTTCATTTACCTCGAGCAACGTGCCCGTGGGCTTGGTGGGTCCGGGTGACCTCAGGCGTTTCGGGTTTTCGTGTTCTCGCTCGATCGAGTCACCGTGTATCGGTGTGTGTGCGGTGGGATCTCCCCCGCATATTGTGAGTTTCTTTGGAAGGTGATTTCCGTGTGGGCCACGTGTTTGGCCTTGGACTGCGAGTCCAGTTGTCCGGCCTGGGGCTGAAGGTTTTCCGCTTGCTTCAAGATGGGAAATCGACAAGGCGGCTTGTGTGCTGCCCTGGGAATCATGCCTCTGTGTTTTTCCGTGTGGCCGTGGTCCCTTGCGTTCCCTTCCTGAGGGAACAATCTTGGTGGCCTGTGAGCTGTCTCGGTATTCGTGATATCGTGGTTTTGGACCTAGAGATTGGGCTAGATCGACGGCCTTGTGCTGTTGCGTGCAACGGTCTTGACCCCGAGTCTTGTGACTCAAGGACCGTTGGCTGTAGTGTGTCTAGAGGACTGTCCAGAGTCCAGTGGCTTAAGTGCCACTCGAGTTTTCTCGACTCTCGCGCACGGTGCGTGCGTGGCCGTGGTCTGCGAGTCCTGTTTCTTCTCCGACTGTGGTCACCGTGCGACGGGGCCGGTACGCGGGGTTGTCCCCGTACGTCGTCGGATTCGGACGTTGTTTTCCGTTGAGTTGAGAGTCTACTCCTTCAGTGACCCTCCACTAGTAGTAGCCCACCAGTACGAGGTGCTGGTCTCACCTGGGAGTGGTGTACGGGCACTCACCTTTGAGGCGATTTGTGGACCGGTTACCGTAGGCCCATCGTCGGTAGCCGGAGTCCGGCTACGGGGGAAAACCGGTCAGAGGGCCAGACCTAGTGACGCGTGGTCTGTGTGTGCACACGTGGTTGGGGACGGTTGGACCCACGTCGATGGGCGTGACCCCAGCTAGTCACTTGTTTGTGGTTACTTGTACAGTGTTCGTGCCTTTGGAAGGAGCTACCACGTCAGGCGGTTCACCTGCGACGCGGTGTAAGACGTCAGGGGACGCTACCGGCTGTGCTTCTAGTGGGAGGTACTCCTATCGAGTTGGGAGTGGCAGACTATCAGTTGTCATGACTTTGACCTTCAGGTTTTCGGTCGTGCTGACCGTTGTGTTTTCGGTTGTTTCACCGCGGCGCGTGTGCTGGTTTTCGCACCGTGGGACCAGTGCTAGTGGCTCTACCGAGGTTATGTCTTGTTGTGCGGTACCCGCGATCGGATGGTCGGGGTTGCACCTTAGACAGCATGTCCAGGTTAGCTGTGTCCGGGGGACAGGCCTCTACGGCATGGTTGCCGTGTGTTTTTACTTCGGTAAGCGGTACTAGTGTAGTTCGGGAGCCTCGACTGCGAGATCGGGGTGTGTTTCTGGTACAGTAGGAGTAGTTGTAGTGCCGGGTTTCGACCGGCCACCGGGTTTACTGTTCCTGCTGTTGCGGTTGCTCTTGTAGCCTTCCTTTCCGCTACCGCCGTTGTTTCTGGTTGGGGTTCCGCGGGATCCCTGCTGAGTCTCTGTTTTGGAGACTCATTCCCTGCCTTTCAGGTGTGGCGGTTCTTCCTCGAGGTTCGAGGGTGCGGAGCGGAGGTTCTCGGTTGCCAGCTTGCCGGGCCGAGTGTTCACTTGGCATGTGGTACGTTTTACTGCTTTAGACTATACTTTCTGTTGGACTGGACTCTGTTGTAGCTGTAGTTGTTCTTTCTTTCAGCTTGTTGTTGTTGGTTGTCCTGCTTTATTTCCTATTTCTTTGTGCCTCCACACTCCTTTTAGCCCTTCCGAGCCCTCCCGGCTCGTGGGCGGCGGTGCGAGTCTCGGGTTATCGGACCTTCCCGGTAATCAGATTCTCGGGTCGTTACAGCTGGTATCAGAGTAGAGGTTGTGGACGTACATGGGAATTGGAAATATTGCAGTGATCAGAGTCCATAAGGTCCAGTACAGTCGGCAGCTGGCTTAGGGTTTTGTATTCGCTTTCCGCCTAGTTTCTCGCTTGAGAGCTTGGGTGCGCTGTGCGGCGCTGTGAAGGTGGTTGTTGTCCACGGCTTTCATGCCAGCATGGGGTCTAAGAATCGAGGTTGAGAGCCTTCTCCCTCATCGGTGGTGGCCCTGGTTGTGCGGCGTTGGGCAGAGGTTGCTGGCAGGCGCAAGCTCGCGGTGCTGCGTTCGAGGAACCTGCAGCGTGGTCAGGTGGTCGGAGAAGATTGTTCGTGGTTAAGTGGCCGTGAGCGTGCTCTGAGGGAGCTGCTGTCGGTTTTGGCCACTCCAGCTTGAGGTTTGTCCAGCTCCTGAGGTATTCTGATCGAGAAGTGTGCTCGGGTGAGTGGAGGATCTTCTACGTGAGCTGCCGTTTCGTCGAGCCTGATGTCCTGTCGTGCTCTGTGGCGTCAGAAATGACGTGTCGGTTCTGATTATTTTGCGGATTTCGAGGCAGGATTGGGCTGTGGTGTCCCAGTAAGTCTTGCTCCTGCGCTCTTGTGTGCGATTGGGTTGTGTTCGCCTTGGAGTTGGCTTGAGATGTGAAGACTCCACGGCGAGTTTCAGGACTCGAGGGTGAGCATCGGCGGTTGTCGGTTATGGCTCGTGTTGCGGCTCTTTGCGTGGCGTGTTGCAGTTTGAGGAATTGCAACGGTGGTGCGTTGAGAGATGCTGTTATTGTGGTCCGACTTGACACTCGCCGAATGTGTCGGAGGCGCTGACCTGATGGAAGCGATGGTTTTCCTTAGTGCTGGATGGTGCTGTTTCCAGCATGCGCGAGGTTCGAGGTCAGGTCGAGCGTGGAGTCCTTCCGTTGGTCGGAAGTGCGTTTGGTCTCCCCTTTGGTTAGAGAGATTGTGTTGGGTTAAGGTTCGTCGTCTTGCATTGTGTGTTCGGATTGGTTGGCCTTGTATGCCATGAAGTCCGTGCGAGATGTGCTCCTTGTCTTGGCAAGGCAGTTGCCTGTGAGAAGTCGTGCCCATTCCCTTGTCGTGTGAGGGTGCTGGCACTGTTCCGGAAGAACGAGTGCTGGTTGGGCGGTGTTTGCTTTCTCGGCTGTGCGCGCGGATCTGAGTGTGCAGCGGAAGCGTGGTGGGCTTGTGACCCACTAGTTCAAGATCGTAGCGTTGGTTGCTACGGGCGGATTCCTGAGTTCGCGTTGAGCATTGGAGGATTGGTTCCTCTGTGTGAAACGTGTTGTTGTCGTGCCGTTGCTCAAGATTTTGTGGTTCTTGACATTGGCAGGATGGAGTGTTGGGGAATGTGCTGGCTAGTGCGCCGCATGAGTACCCTGTTCCTGTGAAGGAAGCCGTGTCAGGCGTCGGTATTGGACCTGGATGAGGTTGTTGAGGATGTCGCCTGACGGAGGTCGAGGACGTGTTGGTTAGAGTCGGTGGCTTGGTGTCTGACTTGTGTTCCCAATCGTGTCCTCGGTTGAGATCGTGCTTTGAGGATGTGGTCTCTGGCAGACTATGGGTCCCGGTTGGCGGCTGTGAGTGGCTGGTGAGCCTAACCGTGTGACCGACCACAGCAACGTCTGTTGGTTCTGCGGTCTTGTCGGATTGTGACGGTGAGACGTATAATCGATCGGGGACCCAAAGTGCTTTGGTCGTGGTGTCGACAACCAGGTCGCCGTGAGCACTGTTCAGGTGGTGTCCCGTGGCTCTGTGGTAAGGGCGGAATTGGGATTCGCAGGTGTCCACTTGGATTGATCGAAGGATTTGATGAGACCAGATAGAAGAGTGACGCCTGTGGGTGGAGGCCTTTTTGTGAGATTGGCGTCGGATTGGTGGTCCTTGATAGGACGTTGGTGTCGCAATGGTTATCCCTGGTTTGGTGACCAACATGGGATGGTTCCCCTGTAAGTCTGAGTCCAGTGAGGTGATGACTGAAGACACCAGGATCCATCATTTGGTTTCGTTGTGCTCCCCGAGAGGGTCGAGTTGGCGTGACGTTCGAACTCGGATGCGGAGTCCGAGAGGAGTGCGGCTCGAGATGTGGCATCAGTCTGTGTGGGAGTCGACGGATGGCTTGCTGAGGTTTGGAATGTTTCCTTTGGACTCGGTGGAGGACCAGGAAAGAAGGAAGAACCTGAGCGAGCAGTTGGTGACCGTCGGCGTGTGGTCTTTTCACAGACAAGATGCTGGTTGTTGGGGCTCGAGCGTGGCGAGAGCCGTGTGCCAGTGAGACCTTTGGTGGTCATTTCGGTAATGTGCCTTTCCAGATGGGATCTGGGCTTTGTCGAAGTTTGTCTTCTGACAAGAGTTGGCACAGTGTTATATCCGGCTTTCGGCTTGCCATGTGTGGGGTGTTTCTTGGTGCTGAGCCGATGTTCTGGTTGCGGTCTACTGAGAGGACTGCTTGAGCTGGTGGAGGCTCTGTCTTGGTTGTCCCCTTGAGAAGGGTGTGCGACCTGTCAGCTGGTTGTGAAGCTGATGTGCGATTTGTCTGCTGACCATTGGATGGATCAGTAGCTGTTTCTCGTGACGAGGGTTGTGTTTACTCGGTGAGCGAGATCATGGCTGCGGCGCCATGGTGGTTTCTCGCGTTGTCTGAGGTGATGCCGGACTGTGCCCTTTCTTATATGCCTGCTTTGTTGGCCTGTGTGCTCGGCGCGAGGAGCGAGGTGTTGTGTGTGATTGTAAGTCTGGCTGTGTCCCTCAGGATCGGTGTTTTCGTGAGAATCGAGATTTTCTGTGTTGGGGCTCTGACAGCGTGTCAGTTGGTTCCGTGTTCTTCCCCTGGGACTTCGTGCTAGGTCTTGAATTTCGAGGATGAAATTCCTTTAAGGGGGGAGGGCTGTAATGCCCCGGAATTTTTGGATCCTTGTTCATGGATCCCGGATCTGATTTTTCGGAGTGTCCAGCTCCGTTGTGTCTGAAATTTCGTTTCGGACATCTTTCGTGCTCGGATCGGCGCGATCCGGAGTTGTTTCGGAGGTCCGGAAGCGTTCCGCAGTTCTTCCGCGTGTGTTTTTCGATTCCCGGTGTGTGTTTCGGTAATTCCTTCGGAACCTCGTTGCGGGTGAACCGGGCCGTTCACCTAGGCGAGTGTGATACCGTTACGATCGGTGCATTCCGAGGATCGCGGAAACGTGGTTTTCTATTTTTTGGTATTTTTGAGAGTTTTCGGATTTTCTATATATAACCTTTTCTCTCTCTCCCATCTCATTTCTCTCTTCCCTCCCCCTCTCTTCTCTCACGTTCTCTCCTCTCCCCCTCTCACTCTGGGCGGCCGACGGAGGCGGCGAGGGTGGGGCGGCGTGGTTCGTGGGATGTGGGGCGACGGGCTCGGGACGAGGATCGCGATGGTGGAGGCGGTTCGTGGGATCGTGAACCAGCGAGGGTTTGAATGGCGTTTCTTCATGGATCGGCGTCCACGGCGCGTCGAATCTTCGGTGGAGGTAGGGAGATGGACCCTCAACCCACGTACTTCATTTCTCGCAAGTTTTGTAGGCCGTGGCGAGCCGAGCGGGCTAAACGGGGCGATTTGGGGAAAAACGCATGTTTTTGAGGTGTGAGCCGGATCTTCTATTTTATTGTGTTTTCGGGCGATCCAGGGGTCTAGATGCATGACTAGGGGCTTGGGGGAAGGTTTTCCCTTTTGTTTCCCCTTCACCTGGGGGTGAACGGGGCGTGGAATGGTTTTTCCCGCGGTTTCCACCGTTTTCGGGCGCGGGCTGAGAACGCGCTATGCTCCAGTAGCGCGTTCTTGATGGTCGCGCTGCCCCGATGGGGCGCGTTCATCGGAGAAGATGAATAGTAAGGCGGTTGCTGTCGCGCTATGGGGTCCTAGCGCGTTCTTCTTGGTCGCGCTAGGGGTCCCTAGCGCGTTCTGTTTGAACGCGCTATGGACCTATAGCGCGTTCATGGAGGTGAGCAGCCGGGCTACCCGGGGCGGGTGGTTTGCGGCTGGTCGTGCTCCTCTTGGGCCGTGTGCGTCCCGGGCACCCCGTGGGTTTCGTGTCCATGTTTAGGGGTGTCTGGAGGTTTCATTTACCTCGATTAACGTGCCCATGGGCTTGGTGGGTCTGGGTGACCTCAGGCGTTTCGAGTTTCCGTGTTCTCGCTCGATCGAGTCACCGTGTATCGGTGTGTGTGCGGTGGGATCTCCCCCGCATATTGTGAGTTTCTTTGGAAGGTGATTTCCATGTGGGCCACGTGTTTGGCCTTGGACTGCGAGTCCAGTTGTCCGGCCTGGGGCTGAAGGTTTTTCGCTTGCTTCAAGATGGGAAATCGACAAGGCGGCTTGTGTGCTGCCCTGGGAATCATGCCTCTGTGTTTTTCCGTGTGGCCGTGGTCCCTTGCGTTCCCTTCCTGAGGGAACAATCTTGGTGGCCTGTGAGCTGTCTCGGTATTCGTGATATCATGGTTTTGGACCTAGAGATTGGGCTAGATCGACGGCCTTGTGCTGTTGCGTGCAACGGTCTTGACCCCGAGTCTTGTGACTCAAGGACCGTTGGCTGTAGTGTGTCTAGAGGACTGTCCAGAGTCCAGTGGCTTAAGTGCCACTCAAGTTTTCTCGACTCTCGCGCACGGTGCGTGCGTGGCCGTGGACTGCGAGTCCTGTTTCTTCTCCGACTGTGGTCACCGTGCGACGGGGCCGGTACGCGGGGTTGTCCCCGTATGTCGTCGGATTCGGACGTTGTTTTCCGTTGAGTTGAGAGTCTACTCCTTCAGTGACCCTCCACTAATCGTAGCCCTCCAGTACGAGGTGCTGGTCTCACCTGGGAGTGGTGTACGGGTACTCACCTTTGAGGCGGTTTGTGGACCGGTTACCGTAGGCCCCTCATCGATAGCCAGAGTCCGGCTACGGGGGAAAACCGGTCAGAGGGCCAGACCTAGTGACGCGTGGTCTGTGTGTGCACACGTGGTTGGTGGCGGTTGGACCCACGTCGACGGGCGTGACCCCAGCTAGTCAATTGTTTGTGATTACTTGTACGATGTTCGTGCCTTTGGTAGGAGCTACCACGCCAGGCGGTTCACCTGCGGCGCGGTGTAAGACGTCAGGGGACGCTACCGGCTGTGCTTCTAGTGGGAGGTACTCCTGTCGAGTTGGGAGTGGCAGACTATCAGTTGTCGTGACTTTGACCTTCGGGTTTTCGGTCGTGCTGACCGTTGTGTTTTCGGTTGTTTCGTCGCGGCGCGTGTGCTGGTTTTCACGCCGTGGGACCAGTGCTAGTGGCTCTACCGAGGTTATGTCTTGTTGTGCGGTACCCGCGATCGGATGGTCGGGGTTGCACCTTAGACAGCGTGTCCAGGTTGGCTGTGTCCGGGGGACAGGCCTCTACGGCATGGTTGCCGTGTGTTTTTACTTCGGTAAGCGGTACTAGTGTAGTTCGGGAGCCTCGACTGCGAGATCGGGGTGTGTTTCTGGTACAGTAGGAGTAGTTGCAGTGCCGAGTTTCGACCGGCCATCGGGTTTACTGTTCCTGCTATTGCGGTTGCTCTTGTAGCCTTCCTTTCCGCTACCGCCGTTATTTCTGGTTAGGGTTCCACGGGATCCCTGCTGAGTCTCTGTTTTGGAGACTCATTCCCTGCCTTTCAGGTGTGGTGGTTCTTCCTCGAGGTTCGAGGGTGCGGAGCGGAGGTTCTCGGTTGCCAGCTTGTCGGGCCGAGTGTTCACTTGGCATGTGGTACGTTTTACTGCTTTAGACTGTACTTTCTGTTGGACTGGACTCTGTTGTAGCTGTAGTTGTTCTTTCTTTCAGCTTGTTGTTGTTGGTTGTCCTGCTTTATTTCCTATTTCTTTGTGCCTCCACACTCCTTTTAGCCCTTCCGAGCCCTCCCGGCTCATGGGCGGCGGTGCGAGTCTCGGGTTATCGGGCCTTCCCGGTAATCGGATTCTCGGGTCGTTACATCTGCCCTAGTCCTGGATTTCACCAGTAAATCATCTACATACACCTCTAAATACACATGCATCATGTCATGAAATATTGCCATCATAGCCCTTTGATAAGTAGCTCCAGCATTCTTCAAACCAAATGGCATGACCAAATAGCAATAAGTTCCCCAAGGTGTGGTAAATGATGTCTTTTTCTGATCCTCTTCCGCCAAACGGATCTGATTATACCCTGAAAATACATCCATAAATGAGAGAGTTTCATAGCCTGCTGTGTTATCAACCAACACATCGATGTGAGGCAAGGGAAAATCATCTTTTGGACACGCGCGGTTAAGGTCTCTAAAATTGATACATATTCTCACCTTTCCATCCTTTTTCATGACCGGGACAATGTTTGCCATCCATTGAGGATATATGACGACTCTAATAAACCTGGCTTTGTGGAGCTTATCGACCTCCTCCTTCATCTTCAAAGCCATCTGGGGGTGGAAACATCTTAACCTTTACTTTACCGAGACGGTCCCTGGATTTAGCGTTAGGCGGTGTTCGACCAGGGTGGAATCCAATCCCGACATATCCTCGTAGCTCCATGCGAACGTGTCCCTATACTTTTTGAGAACCTCAATCAATGTCTCTTCTTCAGACAATGGCAAATTATCACTTATGAGGATGATCCTAGGGTCTTCCTCGGTCCCCAGGTTGATCTCTTTGGTGGGTTCTTCTATAGCGGCTGATGGTTCGTCAAACCTCCTCATTCCGCTAGCATATGCGTCAGCCGCGTCCTCATATTCTTCGTCCCCTTCTTCAATAGGGTATTCTTCATCTGTGAGCTCATAAACTCCATACCCCTCATCAATTGCGTAATCCTCCTCACATTCTAACTCCGGCAGATGGATGGGATTTTCTAGCTGCTGAGGAATAGCAAGACATGCCTGGCACCTATTGGCCAAATCTAGAAGAAATTGGTGAGGAACTTGCCTACCCTTGGATTTTCTTCTAGGTACTACATTTGACCCATTAGTGCTAGATTGACCTATCTGTCCTACAGACGAAGGGGAAACTGAAGAATGTACAGGAAAAGACCCCTCAGTGGAGGGGTAAAGAAGGTCGCTCAAGGGACCTTGAACGAATGGCCCGTAGGTCGGGGTGCACTCGTGGGAGATGTAGGAGGTCTCCTCAAAGGACATGCACTGTTGAGGAGTTTGAAAATTAACATTTTTTTATTTTCATTTTCAATTACAAAACAATTGAAAGAACTTAGGGAATGAGAGGAGGGGACTATAGCTAAGGGGTTGTAGGGCTCATTGAGCAGATCATGGTTGAAAATTCGGCACGGGCTGAGAAACCCGCGCAAGAATGTGAGCAGAGAAGGGGATCTGGGAATATCATCAGACAAATGTCTGGCCCAGGAAAGATTCAACAGTAACGGCTGAGGAGAATGATTAGATAGAATGATAGAAAGTGATCCGTCAGTGGCAACGTCCTCTTGGCGAGGAAAACTTGAACTTTTGGCAATGTCAACGACATCTTTTGGCACCTCGGAGATCAAAAGTGGCCCTTCTAAGTCCGGAGGCGAGAACATCTGCTGTAGCGCAATGGAAATATCATGTATATCAAACCACTTGTTCCACTCACAGTCCGAGTCATCGTTCTTCCCCTTCTTTGCAACCCTCGAGCAACTTTTAGCTAAGTAGGCAATCTGCAATTTCCCATATGATTCTTGCGGATAATCTCCCAACTATATTACCGGCCCCTTTCTGAAATGAGAGTACAAGGTCCATGTAAGAGGTTCCTCATATGCTTCAAGTGGCCCTTCAAAGCCTAGGCCGGCTCTTAGGGTTAACTTTGTCTTCTTTGACAGTCTCAGTCTCCCTTGTAATTGTGCACTCAAGCCTTTGCCCTGTTGGTAGCCAATGTTTCTCATGATCTCCCATCCCTTAGAATGGGAAGGGTGACATGACTTTGATGCCTGAAACAACTTTTGTGTTAAAGGGGCGCGACGAGGGTCACACACATCTAGCAGTGAAAGAATTGGCCGGTGAGTCGGCCAAACAGAAGGTAAAGAGGTATTAATAGCATCCACTGTAGAAAAGATGGGCATGCTATTTACCTTGATAATCCAAACCTTGTATGGAAACTTTAAGCACTGATGATTGGTGGAAGACACAGCATTCATAACTTCAATGTAAGGGCGGCCTAGTATGGCCTTGAATGTGAGATCCATATCAAGGATATGAAATTTCACAAAGACTGATGCAGGGCCCAATTCTACATTCAAGATGACCATCCCCATTGGTGGCTTTTTGCTATTGTCATAGGCCGTAACCGTGATTGATGAAGGCCTTATCTGTTCTGTGTCAACCCCACATAATTGGAGGGTGCTCATAGAGATCACATTTATAGACGCACCAGTGTCCACCAAACATGGGTCTATAGATGCCCCATTGATCTTTACTGCAATACACAAAGCATATTTTCGAGCCTCCTTGGGGGCAAGCTCATGGTGGTGAAATATAATAGTCGGTTGTGTATCAGTCGACGTCAATACCGATGAGATCTTCTCCACTGGGAGATCCTCATTTACCATAACCTTCTGAAGATACTCTATCAAGGCGTCCTGATGGGTTTTCGACCTCTTGATTAGCTCGAGAATGGAGATCCGAGCTGGTGTTTTATCCAAGTGTTTCAATAGGTCATATTGTGTCCCGGGGATAGACTCCTTTGGCTATTCTTCGGTGTCTTTCTCTGGCTGAGATTGCTCGGGGACCTGACTGTTTTGGGGAAAAATCTGATGGAACATCCTTCCACTACGGAGCACCATGACTTGTGGTTTTGGCGGCACCTCTATGGAGTTAGATATGGGGTTTAGCCGGGGCTCGAGGGGTATTGGTGCAGTTAACGAAGCAGGGGCGATGGCAGGTGTAGGGGCTCTGATGAGTGGTTTGTTAGGTGGAGGTATGGTGGGAATGAATGAGGTCTCAGATGGACGGTAGATGATTAGGGGTTTGGAAGGTGGAGGCATAGTAGAGGTTGATGGGGCCCCGGATGGGCGGTGGGTAATGAGGGGTTTCGAGGGTAAAGGGGTTACAGTGGAGGTGGATGATGTTTGCTGAGGACTCAGTGGAAGGTTAACAGTAGGGATGCGGATGAGAGGACGTGATGGCGGTGGAAATGGGTGAGGTGTTGTTGTAGGGTTGTGCTACGAGCCGAGGATAGACAGGTGCAGGACGGATAAGGCAAGGGGATTGGTTAGGAACATGATTGGCGATAAGGACAGAGCTGCCTTCCGTATGCCAACTTTGCTCTCTTCCAACTTCGAGGAAGGAAGAGATGGGGTTGACTTGGTGATTGGGTTGTTGGTGCGCCGATAATGGATTTTGGAGGATGCCCATGTTTGGCTGTTGCTGTGGTGCCTGTTGAGGCTGTTGTTATTGTTGTTGTTGTTGTTGTGGTTGTTGTTGTTATTGTTGCTGCTGTTGTCTAGGAGGAGGTCTCCTGGCCTTCATCATGGCGACGTATCGCCTCATTTCATCCCAATCTATTTGATGTTTATCATTCATATCATAGATATAATCTCTGAAATGGAAACAGTTTTCCACTGTATGACCCGGCTGTCTATGGAAGACACAATATCTGGAAGTGTCAACGTTCGGGGGCCATATGGCTCTTTCCTTAGGCAAGGTGAGTATATTAGCAGCCATGAGAGCATTAAAGATGTCCAGCAACGACTCCGGCAAAGGTGGGTAGTGAGCTCTCCTAGGGCCGATCGGCCTTCTCTGTTGTTGGGGGCCATAGTCCCCGGGTGGTGGAACCTGATTATATTGAGGAGGTCGCTGTTGTTGTTGTTGGAGATGGAGTGGTTGAGGCATATTATTCTGGAGGAGGTTGTTTTGTGGGAGAGGACGATAGGGTTGTTGACCTTGTTGGTGCTGATGGAAGGGGAGTTGTAGGACTTGTGGAGGCGTGGGGTTGGCTTGCTGGTTGGGATTGCCAACCGCACTCACCTGCTCATTCGTTACGACCCCTTCTGTCACCCCACCTTGGGCACCAGTGCTTGGTTTCCTAAACACCCTTGGCTTTGGTGGCTCGAACATATGCATGAGGGGGGAATCTTTCAGCTGTGTTTGGATATATCGGGCCCGCTCATACAGTTCCTCCATAGTGGTGAGTTTGTTCATTGCCAGGACGTGTCTAAATTGCGGAGTGACATTCGACACGATCATCTTTACTTGTTCCGATTCCGAAATGGAGTCTCTCACTTTCTCTGCCAAGGATCTCCATCTATCGGTAAATTGGATGAAATCTTCATCTGACTTCATTTTCTCGGCCACCAGGTCGGTGATAGAAAGGGACAGACCGACGCTATCCCAGTATTTCTGTAGGAATTTCCGTTGCACTACGTCGAAGTTCTCAGCCTCACTCGGCTCTAGCGAATAGAACCATTCTAAGGCGGGACCATCCAATGATCTCCTGAAGAGGTATGCCAGGGATCTTTGATCGTTCTGCCAAAACGAGGACTCGTACATAAAGTCCTTCAGATGAATGAAGGGGTTGCCTGTGCCGGTGTACCGTCGGTACGTTGGTATTTCAGAAGGAGGGAGACGGAACACCGGAAGGATTGGTAAAGAGATCTAAGGGGCAGATTTGACATCCACAATCTTTTTGAAATCTCGGAATTGTTCGTCCGTCTTGTTCAGCCTATGAAGGAGAGATTGGGTGACCTCATCGTAAGGAGCAGGTTGTGGTGGCCATTGAGGCCTCGCCGAAGCCTGAGAAGGGAATTCCGGATGAGAGGGACGTTGTGGCATGTCAGTAAATGGAACTGACTGAAATGTTGTATGAGGAATTGGTGGAACTCGAGACTGGGGAGGTACTTGGAAAGAGGAAGGTTGCAGACTTGTCTGCGCGAGAGGGAAGGAGGAAGGGATTGCCTGTGCAGGCTCTTGAGTAGGGAGAGCAACTGGTGTTGAGTTTTGGGGAGTAGAAGTAACAGATTTCCCTTTTAGGATGGCCTGAAAGGCTCGAACCTGCTCGGGATTGAGCTGTGTGTTCGCGAGGACACCTAGCAGAGAGGAGATGTCTTGCGGCGGGGATGCTTTCCCAACGGTGGTTCGCACCTCATATGAGGGCTCATGGGAGGAACCTGCGTCCTAAGCAGGGACATGTGTCCCCTGGTGACTTGGGGTCGGATTCTGACCGTTCCCGAACATTTCTTGATCTTTTTCGAAATGCGAGATTTTGCCGGAACGTAATAACATACACACTCAAACTAATAGCAAAGATTAACAAACAAGTTGATGTTTAACGCCTTTTTTTATATTTTTTTTGTTTTCTTTTTTCTAATCTAATGTTCACACCACAGGAGGGGCCTTAGTTGCAATATTGGTTTCCGCCGTGTGATCTAAGGACACTCGACTTACCACGAATGTGTTGACTATCTCCAGGGAACTTCAGTGGTACAACCAGCCCAGTGAACGAAGAGGGAATCCTTCGATCTCAGGGACTTACGGAGGTCTCGATGGAGGAGATCCTAGTCCGTCGAGAGGAATTCCCGACGGAGAGTCCTTCCTTTACCGAGAAAGAGTGATCCTTAGAAAAAAGAAAAAATAAAAATAAAATAAAGGGGAGATGATATGCAATGCAGTGCTGAATTTAACAAGAGATATGTAAACACAGACAACAAATAAATACAACAAAGAGATTAAACAAACATCACAACACTCCTTTTTTGTAAAGACGCGAACCTCTTCAGATCTCACAAGGGACGGTGGAGTAATGCACGTGGTGCACGAGGGATGAAACTGGAATGCCAAGAGTGCTACCGGGAGCACGAATGTAGTGCGCGGGCGCAATCAAGAGGGGCACACGCGGGTGTCGAGTGGAGGGGCACACGTGGGTGCCGATGGCAAGAGTGCTACTGGGAGCACGAATGTAGTGCACGCGGGCGCAATCAGGAGGGGCACACGCGGGTGCCGAGTGGAGGGGCACACGTGGGTGCCGATGGCAAGAGTGCTACTGGGAGCACGCATGTAGTGCACGCGGGCGCGATCAGGAGGGGCACACGCGGGTGCCGAGTGAAGGGGCACACGTGGGTGCCGATGTCAAGAGTGCTTCTGGGAGCACGAATGTAGCGCACACGGGCGCAATCAGGAGGGGTACACCGGGGGTGCGAGTGAAGGGGCACACGTGGGTGCCGAAAATATTTGGGTAACCAGAGAAAATAAATGAAGTCCCACCGTGATCGCCAAGAGATGTGGACGACGGGATCGTACCAAGTAGGGAGAAGGAAAGGGGACGAGGATGAATTACAGGGTAGTATGAGAAAGGTAGTGAAAAACACGACCTGAAGGAAGTGTTCTAGTGGAACACGAGAAATCTAGACTTACCCACCTTCTGGTACGGGGGCGGAGATAGAGATCCAAAGATCTTCTCACGCAAGCTAACTACCTCCTCAACAGGCGTAGCCTGTCGTTTCGGGAGTAGCTTTAAAGATACCAGATGCTAGGATAGGATATACTGGGACTCTAGAAATGTGGGGCAATCAAAATAGGAATACCAAATTACAACAGAATGTGACTCATCATGAAATCATAACAATAATATGAACAGAACGAACCAGAATTATAGCAAGATATCACTTAACAGGAGAACATAACAGTAATATAGAAAGAGCGAACCACCACAAGACATTGGTCTTTGCGGGATTTTTATAGCAATATATATAACAATAAGTATACACATGTTCAACAAACCACCACTAGACGTTGGTCTTTGTGGGATTTTTATAGTAACTATAAAAATAATGGGAATAAATGACAGAATGAAAATTATGAAAGGAAACCTCCGCGAGGAACTTGTTCCATCCAGCGAGGTTCAAATGAAAGACAGAAGATAAAACCTCCGCGAGGAACTAGTTCCGTCAACGGGGTTCGAATGAAAGACAGAAGATAAAACCTCCGCGAGGAACTAGTTCCGTCAACGAGGTTCGAATAAAAGACAGAAGATAACACCTCCGCGAAGAACTAGTTCTGTCAACGGGGTTCGAATGAAAGACAGAAGATAAAACCTCCGCGAAGAACTAGTTCCGTCAACGGGGTTCGAATGAAAGATAGAAGATAAAACCTCCGCGAGGAACTAGTTCCGTCAACGGGGTTCGAATGAAAGACAGAAGATAAAACCCCGCACGAGGAACTAGTTCCGTCGACGGGATTCAAATGAAAGATAGAAGATAAAACCCCCGCGAGGAACTAGTTCCGTCGACGGGGTTCGAATGAAGATCATAAAATAAAACCGTCGCGAGGAACTAGTTCCGTCAACGGGGTTTCGAATGAAAGACATAAGATAAAACCTCCGCGAGGAACTAGTTCCGTCGACGGGGTTCGAATGAAAGACAGAAGATAAAACCTCCGCGAGGAACTAGTTCCGTCAACGAGGTTCGAATAAAGATTATAAAATAAAACCGCCGCGAGGAAGTAGTTCCGTCAACGGGGTTCGAATGAAAGACAGAAGATAAAACCTCCGCGAGGAACTAGTTCCGTCGACGGGGTTCGAATGAAGATTATAAAATAAAACCACCGCGAGGAACTAGTTTCGTCAACGGGGTTTCGAATGAAGATTATAAAATAAAACCGCCGCGAGGAACTAGTTCCGTCAACGGGGTTCGAATGAAAGACAGAAGATAAAACCTCCGCGAGGAACTAGTTCCTTCGACGGGGTTCGAATGAAGATTATAAAATAAAACCGCCGCGAGGAACTAGTTCCGTCAACGGGGTTTCGAATGAAAGACAGAAGATAAAACCTCCGTGAGGAACTAGTTCCGTCGACGGGGTTCGAATGAAAGACAGAAGATAAAGCCTCCGCGAGGAACTAGTTCCGTCAACGGGGTTCGAATGAAAGACAGAAGATAAACCCCCCCACGAGGAACTAGTTCCGTCGACGGGGTTTGAATGAAAGACAAAAGATAAAACCGCCGCGAGGAACTAGTTCCGTCAACGGGGTTTAAACAGAAATTAAATGGGGAGGGGAGCCGCCACGGGGAATGATCCTCCGCACGGGTGAGGATAAAACAAAGAACTTAAAAAAATGAAAGTAAGGGGGGGGGGGTGATCGCCAGAGGTAGTGTACCTCGAAATGGAAAGGGATGATCGCGTCTTATCTCCGAGCAAAAGGATTACGTGGGTTTCTTCTTCCTCTTCCTTCGGCCAGCCGATTAAGAGGGTCTCCTTTGGTTACCCTTGCAAAACAAAGCAGACAAAACAAATATGTAGTGGATTAGAATGGAAATAGTGTAGTATCGATCCCTTGAAATGAAAGTGGCATGATCATGTTCAAACACGCACCTGATTGGTGTTGTTTGAAACCCCTCTTAGACGTAAAAGGGTAGACAGATGATATGATGAATGAACAACTAGGACTCTCTCAGGGAGAGAGATGCAATAGGGATGACAAATAACGCATGCAATGCAATGCAACTAACAAAATAAGAATGAAAATAAGACGAAGAAGTGAGGAAACTTATTGAGAGGTCATTGGCGGGGTCGAAGGAGCTTCTCCAGGACGAGGATGGTGCGAGAGCACGATGAAGTAGACCAGCTTCTCCCATATGCGCTCGGACATTCAGAAACCCGGCAGGGCCTTCCCGAGGTCAGTGTCGCCCTGAAAAGGAGAAATATATATATAGAGAGAGAGATCGAGGGAGAGATCCTCTTTTTTTAATCTTTTTTCAGAGTAAAAAAGTACAAGAATAAAAGAAATAAAACAGAATAGAATGGATAATAAGATAAATAATATATATATATATATATATATATATATATATAAAGAAGGGAAAGATAAAAAATGGAAGGAGAAAGGGTGGAGAGAATAAAAAAACAAAAAAAGAAAAGAGGAAGAGGGGTAAGAGATCGAGAGAGGGAGGAAGGTGAGAGAGAGAAGATAAATTAAAAAAAAAAGAGAGCGATGGAGAGAGGGAGAGGAAAAGAGAGAAAGAGAGAGAGAGAGATCGCAGGGGGGAGAGAGAGAGAGAGGGAGAAGGTGAGAGAGTAACAGAGAGAGGGATAAAATAAATAAATAAAAAAAAGTTGAGAGAGAGAGAGATCGAGAGGAGGGAGAGAGAGTAAAAGAGAGGGAGAGAGGAAAAGAGAGAGGGTAAGAGAGAGAAAAGATAAAAAAAATAAAAAGGGAAAAGAGAGAGGAGATCGCGAGAGAGGAAGAGAGAGGGAAAGAGAGAGTGAGAGAGGATTAAAAAAATAAAAAAAATGGGAAAAAGAGAGAGAGCAGAGAGATGAGAGGGGGAGAGGGCGAGAGTTGAAAAAAAAAAGAGAGGGAGAGAATACGAGAGAGGGTAAGAGAGAGATCGAGATACGGAAATGGAGGGGAATAAAAAAATTAAAAAAGAGTGAGAGGGAGATCGAGATGGAGAGAGAGAGAGAGATCACGGGGGAGGGGAGAGAAAGAGAGAGAGGGGGAGTTGGGGAGAATAAAAAATAATAATAAAAAAAGAAGTGAAGAGAGGGGGCATCGAAGGCAGAGAGAGGCAGAGGGAGAGGGAAGAGAGAGAGAGAGAGAGAGAGAGAGAGAGAGAGAGAGAGAGAGAGAGAGAGAGAGAGAGAGAGAGAGAGAAAACGAGAAAGAGAGAGAGGAAGAGAGACGCGGCGGGGGGAGACGAGAGAGAAAAAGAATAAAAAAGGTGTGTGAGAGAGAGAGAGAGAGAGGGTCGCGGGAGAGAGTGAGAAAGAGAGGGGGAGAGAGAGACGGCGGGGGAGGAAGAGAGAAAGAGAGAGAGAAAGAGAGAGAAAGGGAGAGAGGAAGAGAGACGCGGCGCGGGAGGAAGAAGCGGAGGGGGAGAGAAAGAGGCCGGCGGGAGAGGAGAGAAATAGAGAGAGAAACGGGAAGGAGAGAGAGAGAGAGAGGTCGGCAGAGGGGGAGAAAGAAAGAGAGAAAGCGACAGAGAGAGCCGCAGAGGGGAGGAAGAGAGAGACACGGGGGGAGAGAGAAGAAACGCGGCGGGAGGAGAGGCGCGGGAGGTGGAGGAGGAAGAGAAAGAGAGAGAGAGAGAGAGAGAGAGAGAGAGAGAGAGAGAGAGAGAGAGAGAGAGAGAGAGAGAGAGAGAGCCGCGGAGGGGGAGGAAGAAAGAGAGAGAGGGAGAGACGGAGAGGGAGAGAAAGAGAGAAAGAGAGAGGGAGAGAGCCGCGTATGGGAGAGAGAGAGAGACGGAGAGAAAGGGAGAAAGAGGGACGTCCGCGAGAGAGGGGGGGGCGCGTAGGTGGGAGGCGGTGGTGCTGTCGGTGGAGGCTCGCGGACGTGCGACGACGACAACGGCTTGCTTCACGGCAGACGGGAACGGGCTCGCGGGTTGACGTGCATGCAGGGAGGCGCTCGGACGGTGGCGGACGTGGCACCCGGGGGCGTGGTCGTGGGCGACCGAAGGGCGGTGTGGCCTGGGCAGCGGCTGTGGCAGGTGGACAACGACCAGGACGGCAGGCGGGGGGGCGACCGGCGATGGCGGGCTTCACGGCAGCATCAACGGGGTGGACGACAAAGATGACAGCGGAAACTAAGGCGGCCGGTGGTGTGAAGGACGGCGGTGATGGACGTGGTGCCGGGAGTCGGTGCAGACGAGCTCGAAGGCGATGGGGGCGACCGGCGATGGTGCTGTCGTTGAAGCGGAGGGTGCAGGTGGAGGTTGAAGATGACGACATCGGCGGATGGAGTTAGAAGAGGAGAGGGTGAGAGGGGTCGCGGAGGACATTGCCGGCGTGGCGGCAGGTGTGGATCGGCGGGCTTCACGATGACGGTCGACGATGGCGTGGACGACGTTAGCGTGGAAAGGCAGCTGCCGGAGGATGACAATGGCGAGGTGGTCGATGAAGAGGATGGCCGTGAGGAGGTGGCGGCGGCGTGGTCGATGATGGCAGTGGTCGCGGGTGCAAGGGAATGGGACGGCCGTGGAGGAGTGGGCTTGGAGGCGGAATACCTGAGTATGCAGAGGAGAGAAAGAGAGTGAGGGGATGGGTTGGCCGGGGTGTTAGCAGGCGAGAGTAGAGAAGAGAGGGGGGAGTGAGAGTTGTGGGAAGTCTGCAGGTGGGAGCTTTTTTTTGGCTTCGGTGGTGTGAGAAGAGGACTGTATCAAGGGGAGAGAGATGAGAGAGGGTCACGAAGGGGGGCATCCGGTGGTGGGTGGTGAGAGTGGAGTGGGATCGCGGAAGTGGTTAGTCTGGGGGAGATGAGAGTGGTCTGCCAAGGGGGGGGCTTGAGGCTCACGGGAGAGGAAAGAGTGAGAGGGAGGGGAAGGGGATGGTCTGCCGGGGGTGACTGTGGTGGTGTCGGGGGAGAAGAATGAGCTGCTGAGGGAGGCTTGCAGTGGGTTGTGAGAGAACGACCAGGAGAGTTAGAGAGGGAGGCCGGCTGCGATGGGCTTCATTCTCTGCCAAGGGAGTGATAAGAGGACAAAGGAAAAGGAAAAGAAAGGGACGTGAGGAGGAGATGCCTTGTGTCGGGCGGCTGAGTGTAAAAGAAAGAGGGGATGAGATTCCCTGGGCATTGATTGGAGGAGGTGAATACGAAGAGAGAGAAAGAGATAAGAGGAGTGAGGACAATGAAAAAGAAAGAAGAAGAAAAAGATAAGTGGTGTGGGGGAGCGTGTGTTCGAAAAACAGGAGAGTATGAGTGGGTGTGTGCAAGTGGAGGGTGTATGAGGGAATAAAACATAATGGGAAGAAGAAAGATAAGACGTGACATAAAAGAGAGACGTGTGAGAAGGATTCAGTGGAGATTAAAATAATAAAGATGAGATTAATGAAAATAAAATGAATATTAGTACAAAGGTAGGTAATTATTATATATTTTTTTATGTTTTTATTGATACATATATGCTTAAACTCTTATCCTTTTTTATATTTTTATATAAAAATAAAATTATTTATTTTTATTTTATTATTATTATTATATATATATATTATTTTCTCATTACCTTTTCTCGATTTTTTGGATTTTTTATAAGCTTTTCTTAATTTTTTGTGTATTTTTTAAAACTTTTTTGAATTTTTTTGTATAATTTTTTTTATGTAAAATCTAAAAAATGACTAATCATCCACATAAATCAAATGTGTAATCCACTTTGAGACATCGTGATGTAATATGAGATTTACCCTCGAAAAATGTGAAAATAGCGTGTCTACGCGGGTGTGCCTAAGACATTCTATTTCAAAATGGTTCCCTGTGTCTTATTCATTCAGAGCTTGTCAAGAATCGACACGTGGACCTTTTCACATAAATATTTAACATTAGCATAAAATAATATATTATGGAAGAGGTTATCTTTCTATAGCCCTGCTAGAGTCATTGTGTGCATGTCTAAGGCACTTGCGTCAAAAAAATTTCATGAAAAAATAAAAGAGATTTTACCTACGATCGAAGTCTCTATAAGACTAAAAGAAACTTATACTAGTGTTTGACCGGCCCTTAGATGTATTCTTTTTCAAATAAAATATAGAGATATTTCAAAGATATGCTCGGGATATGGTGAGCATTTAATGCATTTAAATTTGAATAAATAAGAAAATACTTTATAGCGGGCTGGGGGGCACTTTTTTTTAAAAAACTCTTTCTACTTGAAAAGTTACACTACATCAAATTTTCACCTAATTTTTGAAATTGACGAAAATGAGTAATTAATTATTTGACAAAAGTGTCATAATTTTTAAATTTTATGTAGACATGTTTAGTAGAACTATGATTCACCATGCCACATCATATCAGAAAAAACTCGAGTTGATGGGTTATCGACATGGGTCAACGAAGGTGGCGGTGAAAGGAGGAGGGGGAGGTCACGATGGAGGCGACCTTCATGCTCATCTTTGTTTCTATCTAGAAAGGAGGTCATGAAGGGTGGAAGAGGTAAGAGAAAATATTGAAGTCTTAGCTGAGCCTACGGTGGAGGTTGGGACACCTAGGAAACAAGGAGGAGAAGTGGCGGTGGCGATGGCTGGTCGCTTGTCTGCGAATGAGGTTGTAGCGGCGGAACGGATGAGTACGCCAGTGGACGACGGTAGGACACCAGACGTCGGAGGCTGGGCCACCTAAGGAACAAGAAGGAGGAGAAGCGAGAGTGGCGGTGGTCGGCGGCTCGCCTGCGGACGAGGTTGTGGCAGCGGAACGGATGGGAATGCCGGTGGACGAGGGCAGGACATCGGACGCCGGAGGCTGGGACACCTAGGATCAAGGAGGAGGAGAAGTGGCCGTTGCGATGCCCAACGGCTCGCCTGCGGACGAAGAGGTTGTGACGGCGGGCTTGGCCAGTTGGGGCGGAGAGAGAGAGACAGAGAGGGCATGGAAGAAGAGCAAGGTGTGGGGGCGGCGAGGTTGTGGGGCACGAAAGAAGAACATGGCAGAGGGGCATACCTTGGGGGAGAGGTCGAAAGTTGCACTGAGAGGTGAGTCTGTTCGTGAGGAGAGATCATTGCGAGTCACGAGAGAGCGTCTCAAAAAAAATGGTGGGAAGTTATTTTTATTTAGGAAGAGATTTTAACGGGGTGAGATTCTTTCCTAAAAATTAGGGAAGCAACTACCAAACATGGTTGAGTGGGATCCTTATTCCTATTTTTTAGTTTGAGAGAAAAAGAGAGAAAAAAGAGCAATCAAACACCCTATTATTATTTTTTGTGTGATAATGAAATGATTACATACGCTCTGATTGAATTGCACAGTTGAGGCGACTAAGATAAATTATATTTAACTAAATATAATTTAATCCAACCTAGTCAATTACAACAAGTTAGTCAATCCCAAACAATTGAAAGATTTAAGAGAAAACATAGTTGAAGTGCAAAGGTGTAGCTTAGAGTTATTGACCGAATCAAATGTTTTAGTTGAAGAATGTAGTTAAAGAGAGTCATATGAAGTAGAGAGTTAAAGGTTTAATTGAAAGAATATCAGGCGGAAGATTTCACCTCGGTGAAAATAGTTACAATAATCAATTGATAGAATCACTTGCAAGAGTAGTCTAAAAATTTAAGAGAAACACTTAGAGTAATGTGAACGCGTCACGTGGTGGACTGAGAGAGAGAGAGATGGGGTTTCTCCCTCTCTGAGTGAAAGAGTAAAAAATGATGGAAATGAAAACGCGTGCGTAAAAAGGATGATGTAGAAAAGACGGTAGAGAGTATAACCTGAAAGGTCACTCTGCACGAGGACGTCGAGCCTAGACTTACCGATCGGTACAGGGCGGAGAACAGGATCCGAAGACCCTCTCACGCAAACTGAACCTCTTCCCGGTAGGCGTGACCTACCATTCCGAGGACAGCTTTCTATATACCGAGTGCGAACCTGGGACTCTACGTAGTAGAAGTTGAAGGACACAAAGACACACGTTGACTCGGAATTTAGAACGGCATATCACTCCTCACATAATAATAATAACATGAATATAAACAATAAGCAGACCGCCGCAGGATATTGATCCGTGCGGGATTTTAACAGTAATATAACAGGTGCAGAAAGGAAATGCAAAAAGTAAATGACTACGGTGAAATGACTCACCGCAGCCGATTATAGTACAAACAGACCCGGGATTTAGCTATCCGCGGGTATTATAGACAGAAAATAAAATTTACTACAAGCACGCGTTTGGTGGTGTGATTGCCAGGGACCGTGGGCCCCAAACTGGTTGATTGATCGCTTGGCCTTTATCGCGGGATTTACGCGGGTTCCTTCTTCCTCTTCGTTCGACTGGTCGAAGAAGGGGGCTTTTGACTGGCTACCCTGCAAAATAAACAAACAGAAAATAAAATTAAGTTAGACAAGATGATACGATATGATGACAATTCATGGAATAAAACACTAATGACTGGATAATAGACTAAAGATACAATAAAATAATAACAGTAAAAATAGAGCCGCTAATGACGATGCAAGCGCGGAACGGGTAAATTGTGGGACGAGACGGCTTCCACGGGAACACGTGGGAGCGCTGATCAGCCGGAGCTTCGGCTTTTATTCCTGCACCAATTTAAGAAGCATTAAACGTATATGCACGTAAAAGATACACACTCACATATATATATATATATATATATATATATTACTATATGTACATAAATATATATATAATATCTATTTACACCATAAGCTAGATATATATATTTAGTGTATATATATATAACTCTTATATATAAAAATTATATATATACATGGTAGTAACTACTATATAAATATTATATATTGTTTGTATATATCATATATAAATACTATATATACATATGAATATTAAATATATAAATGCTATACACCTAAAACAGAGAATTTACAGGGTGATAAAAGGGAAAATAAAATATATAAAAGAAGTGAGAGGAATTGAAAGAGAGGGGGAAAGAAGAGAGAAGCAGGGAGACGAAAGAGAGAAGGAGAAAGAGATCGGCAGGGGAGAGAGTGACAGAAACGGAGAGATGAGAGGGGGAGGGAGAGAGAGGAGAAATGGAGAGATGAGAGGGGGAGGGAGAGAGAGGAGAAATGAGAGAGGGGAGAGAGAGAGAGAGAAGAAGAGAGAGAGAAGATTAAATAAAAATAATAAAAAAATGAAAAAGAGGGAGATCGAGAGAGATGAGAGGGAGAGAGAGTGAGATAAATAAAATAAAAAATAAAAGAGAGAGGGGGAGAATTAGAGAGAGGACGAGAGAGAGAGGACGAGGGAGAGAGGGACGGCGAGATGAGGGAACGAGAGACAGAGAGAAAGGGAGAGGAGAGAGTTACGGCAGGGAGAAGGGGAGAGAGAGGGGTAGGATTAAATAAAATAAGAGAGAGAGAGAGAGAGAATGGGGAGGGGAGAGAGAATTGATAGGGGGGAGAGAGAGACGGCAGGGGGGAAAAATAGAAAGAAGAAAAAATAAAAAAGGTGTGTGTGCGTGAGAGAGAGAGAGAGAGAGAGAGAGAGAGAGAGAGAGAGAGAGAGAGAGAGAGAGAGAGAGAAAGGCAGAGAGAGGCGGATGGGGGGAGAGAGAGAGAGAGCGTGAGAGGGAGAGAGAGGGAACGTAAGAGAGAGAGGGAGAGCAGAGAGTGGTGAGGAGAGAGAGAGAGACAGACGAGAGGGAGAGAGACGGAGAGTGCAGAGAGAGACGGCGGGGAGGAGAGAGAAAGAGACAGACGCGAGGGGGAGAGGGGGGTGCAGAGAGTGGGGAGGAGAGAGAGAGAGAGAGACATACGAGAGGGAGAGAGACGGAGAGTGCAGAGAGAGACGGCGGGGAGGAGAGAGAGGGAGAGCAGAGAGTGGGGAGGAGAGAGGGAGAGAGAGTGGGGAGGAGACAAACGAGAGAGGGAGAGACAAACGAGAGAGGGGCAGAGAGTGGGGAGGAGAGATCGCGATGGGGAGAAGGGGAAGAAAGAGAGAACGAGGGAGAGAGGGAGAGGAAAGAAGAGGGGGGGCGACGGGGGCTCGGCGGTGCAGTGGGGATGCAGTCACGGCGTCTACGTGCAGTGGTGTCCGGCGGGGCTTGCGGACAGCGACAGGCGACGGGCTTCACGGCGACAACGTGGAGAGAGGGGAAAGATGACACCGGTGACGGGGGTGGCATCCGGTTGCCGGAGGCGGTGGTCGCGGTGTCGACAGTTGGAAGAAGACCGGTGACCGGGCGGAGGTGCCGTTGCGGAGGGTGCCGCCGCGGTCGACAAACGACGGCCGGAGGCGTGGTTGCCGGTGAGGATGCGTCAAAGGTGGCGGACGTGGCACCCGGGGGCGTGGGTGCAGGTGGAGGCGGCAATGGTGGCTTGCGGTCAGACGTGAGGGAGGACGGCAGCGTCCCTGCGGCAGTCGGAGTCGTCTGCGGCAGACGGCGGTGACGACGAAGCAGACGACGGCTGAGTCGAGG
The DNA here is from genome assembly GCA_022559845.1 of Amorphophallus konjac. Lineage (NCBI taxonomy): Eukaryota > Viridiplantae > Streptophyta > Magnoliopsida > Alismatales > Araceae > Amorphophallus > Amorphophallus konjac. The sequence goes on along the minus strand of CM040121.1, from coordinate 552,879,901 downwards.
TGGCCGACAGTGGGGCTCGGTGGCGTTGGCGACGGTGACGACGTGGACAGTGGGGGCTTGCTGCGGTGAAGGCGGACGACGACGGTGGTGCAGGTGGAGACGTCGGGGGTGTCCGGGGACGTGGCTGCCGGGAAGATGATTGCATGCAAGAGGGAGCTGGAGTGGGCTGGTTGGGCGGTTGCCGGCGTGGTGGAAGCGGACGGGGTGGCAGTGGCAGTAGAGGGAGGTCTGCGGCTAACAGAGGAAGAGAGGGAGAGGGAGAGAAAGAGAAGAGAGATGGCCGGATCAGGAGGAGAGAGAGGAAGAGAAAGGAAAAAACCAACCAAAAAAAAAAGACTCAGGGAGAGATCGAGAGAGAGTGCAAGAGAGAGGGGAAGAGAGAGGTGGGTGTGTGTGGGTTACAATGGGGTGGGCCATGGAGTAGAGAGATGTGAAAGGGAAATATTCCCTTTGTCCGGCTGCTGGGGAGATATTAGGCTAGAGGGAGGTGGAGATAAGAGAGGGACTTGAGAGAGTTAGGATGAGGGAATGAGGTGGACGAAAATGATAGAAAGAGAGAGAGAAGAAACAAAGTAGGGTGAGGTGAGATAACAAGGGTATGTACGTGAGTTAGGATGAAAAGATAAAAAAGTAATTAGGATATGAATTAATTAAAGTAAGCATATATATATGTTCATATTTACAACAATGTATATATATTATACATTTATATTTATATTACATATTGCTATATATATTTACAACACTATATATATTACAAGCTCACGTGTATATATTCCAGTTTATTATTATTATAAAATTTTTATAAGGTTTTCTTATTTTTTGTATTTTTATTTTTATTTCTTAATGATTACATATTTTTTCGATTTTTGTTTTTGTATATATATATTTTAAGCTTTTCCTATTTTTTGTATTTTTCTTTATAAACTTCTCATTTTTTTGTATTTTTATAACCTTTTTATTATTTTTTCATATTTTTATATTTTTCTTATGTAAAATTAAAAAAATGACTAATCACCCACATAAATCAATCGCGTAAGCCACTTTGGGGCATCACGATGTAATATGAGATTTACCAGCAAAAAATATGAAAATAACGTGTCTACAGCTGCCCCGCCTTGGCATCTGCTTTATAGGGGCATGACATGTAATGGAATGGAACGAAGTGGATTGGAATAAAATGGAGTGAAGCGAGAAGCAGGTGCCAAGGTGTGATGAGACACGCCTTCATGATTTTCCTGATAGGAATCTTTTCCGAGTTTTACCGAAGTAACCTTAGGAAGGTTCTCCGAAATCGACCATTGTTTGGATGATAAACAAACAAGGAATGACAAAGTGTGCGCTGGGGCACAAACAACTGAAAGAGGACCAACTTCACGGTGCGGAAGTACCTGGGTCGTAAACCTCAGGCTTCACCATTGGAGAGCGGTTATCAGCCATTGTGGACGTGCTACAGCCAAGGTGGGTCCGAGGGGAATAAAAAGTGATTTGGGGACAAATCCAAACAATGGTCTCTTCCAGAGAAACATCCCAAGGCGACCTCAGGAAAACTCGGTGCTCGACTCTGAATGAACTATCTCATATTTCAGAATGTTTAAACACAGTGGCTTGCACAATCGACTTAAGTGAATGATTTTCACAATGAGACGAACTGGCCAAGGTTAAGCTGCGGAGAGTGGGTCAAGATACCGATTCGATGAGTCGGGAATGAGCCGGGGCCCATTTATCAACACACCGAACGAAACCATCGTCCCCATTCTAGCACAACTTAACAGATATCCGTATGACTCAGACTCTTCTGGAGCTATCAGAGCTTCGAACTCAAACTCCAAATTCATTCAAGACATACGGCGCTTGACGGATTCTAATAGTGTAGGTACAATACAGGACACAATGCGGATATGATACATGTGGGAGGGAGATGATCCATTTTTCTTACTTCTTTTCTTTTTTTTCATCTTTTTTTGTACTTTTTATTTTCGTCTTTTTTTCTCTTTTAAAGCCTGCATCCATCAGTAAACAAAAATATTTCACAAGAAATAAACACTCAGATATATAGAATATCAGTCACAACAATGACCCAAGCAAGAGAAACATAAAAAGCAGAGTTCATCTGTGGCAACTCATTTTTTGTTTGTTTTATTCTTTTTCTCCTTTTTGTTGTTTTAGATTGCTAATGTTCAGTCATCACTCGGCATTTGTTCCTCTCGTTTTCAGGGTGCCCAGCATGTGGCAAAGGATGGCCGACATAGTCTTTTCTGTTTCTTAAGCTCCTCTTTCGGAGGTCATGTCCTTTCAGGAGCAAGTTCCCGGCACAGTGGCTTGTGCCGAAGAGAGCGAGCATGAGCTCGCAGTTCAGGTGGGCATGATTTGGTTTGGATTTTGACTACATAGTTCACCCACTTATCCTGACCTTGTAAGATGATTGGATCTGGAAGGCAAAAGAGATTCAGGGCTTGCTAGCTCCTGTGGTCTGAGCAAAGAAGGAGCGCGTTGCTCAATCAGAGTGTAATGCCCAGACAATAGAGCTGGAGAAGGAGTGACGACGACACGTTGTCGAGGAGCTGCCCTGAGATGTCTCGGAGCTGAAGGTTTCTTTCCGGGTGGCAAGGGGGGATGCATGTAGAGAAGGAGAGGCAAAACGGCCTCGTGATTGAATGGGAGGAGGGCATTGGAGGCCCAAGCGATGGAGTTCCGAGAGAAAGAGCGTCCAGACACCTAACTTGCTCAGAGTCAGTGCAGATCAAGGGAATTGGAGTTTATGGGAGAGGAGCTCCTGGAGTTGGTACCATCTCTACCGGCAGAGCATAGGGCAGCTCAGCTAGCGGCCTCAGCTTCAAGGGATTCGCGGCCATCGGGGTCACGAGAGAAGACAGAGGACGACGAAAAGCACCGCCAGAGCAGGTGGAAAGGCTGGCACAGCAAAGCGATCGCTGCATCACGAGACTCTAGAAGGCCTCCGAGGGACTTCTTACCTTCGGAGAGAGAAGAGAACGTACCAGGAGGGTGACGAGGATTAGTGAATGGCTTGTACACCCACTCCTTCCTCATGACGGGCACAAACCCTTATATAGATATGTGAATGAAATGGCTTGGTTTGAACGCAGCTTGCTTGCCCGTTCGTTCCTTCTGCTCTACAGGTCTTTTCTACCACATGGGTTCCTGCGAGACATGCTCGACGAGATGTCTCCTTAAAACACGGAGTGGTGACTCACCATAGCCATGATTTTCAAAGGGAATCTGCCACCAACTTCAACAATATCAGCCCGTGGTGCTCTTTTCCACGTGAATGTCCCTCGTTTCCCTGTTTGCGCTAAAAGTAGTCGTAATAGGACAAGGGACACGGGGAATCGTTGGACCGAATAGGGGTGGCGGGTCAACAATCACAGCTCGGCTCCATTCACTTCACATGGCGAAGTGACGCGCGAGTGTACCGTGGCCATGATTTTTCAAAAGGATCTACCACCAATTTCAAAAACGTCGGCCCTTGGCCCTATTTTCCCGCATAAATGTCCCCGATTTGCTTGTTTGCTCTAAAAGTAGATGCAACAAGATAATAAACGCGGAGAATCTTTGGACCGAATAAGGACGACAAGTCAACAAATCACGCCCCCAAATCGATCACTCCCCATGGCAGGGTGGCCGCAACAGTAAGGGGGGGTGACTTGTCGCAAAGGCTGTTGCTAGAGGTGATGGTGATAAATCTAGATCACCTTCCTTCCAATCCTATAAATACCGCCTCTTTCACTCGACTTGAGAGCACCCGAGTCGTGAGAGCTGATCCGAAGAGTGAAAGTTTACAAGAAGGGGAGGTAGTGAGAGTTGCTCAATTTTCAGGATGGAGGGTGAATCTAGCTTCAGAGCAGAAGGTGAGTCTTCCCGCTCTTCAAAGAGGAGCAGATCTGGCAGCAGTTCCAGGAGACTTTCAGAAGTCGAGGGGCAGCTCGGTGAGAGGATGCAATCACAACTCGTAAGTTGGACCTTGTCATCCCTTCCTTCATTCTTTCTTCCTTTTTCTTCCTTGGCAAAGCTCCCCTTTGCTCAGTTCTTGTGTATGTGCAGAGCATGATGAAATCGCACATATCCTGGGAGCTTGTGGTTGCTGCATATCGTGGTCTTCCAGACTTCCAGAAGGCCAGGCTAGACGTGATGGTATTTGGGGCCTTTCTGCGGATCGAGCCAATCAAGCTCGACCTCGTCCTCATCCAAGCATTGCGCGAAAGATGGGACCTAGTGAGTAGGGCATTCTTGATGCCCTGGGGGCACATGGTACCCAGTCTGGAAGATGTTGTCCGCATCACAAGCCTCAGAGTGGATGGGGAGGCAGTGACCGGAGTCACTTACGCGGACTACCGATAAGGTGCCCAGAAGCTGTTAGGACTGGAACTTGACAGTCGGAAGAACCGATCAGTAGCCAAGGCATCCATCATGGAGGCATTGGGACTTGCTGATACTCGTCCACGGGATGATGAGTCCTTGGAAGAATTCATGGAAAGGACAGAAAGAGGGTGCCGTGCTGTGTACTGCGCAGATTTCGGCAATTGGGAAAGGTCCAACATGGATTTGAGGAGATTTCTCCTCTTTTTGCTGGGAAGATTGCTACTGAGCTCGAAGGGAGGCAGCATCGACTGTCGCTTCCTAGAGCTGCTAGTAGACCTGGAAAGAGTAGGGCAGTATGCTTGGGGAGCTGCCGTACTAGCGCATCTGTTTACAGGCCTATCCCAAGAGGCAGACCGTGAGGTGACTGTCAGTGGCTTTACACCATTTATCCAGGTAATTTTTGTTTCATTTTTTTTGTGTGTTTTCCCAATAGTTCACTTAAGGCACTAATGACACATGATGATGCAGATATGGAGCTACTACTACCTCCCGATGGGGAGAGCTCGGCATTGGCAACCAGTGACGGTACCATTAGCCAGACGGTGGCAACCCATTATGAGTACAGCGCCTCTATCCTACCAACTGATGGTGCTAAGACGTGAGCTGCAGGAGTTCCCTGCAGCGATGGTAGGATTCGTTTGCCTTTTGTTTTCTTTTCCTTTTTGTTTCTACATTTGACTAGCTAAAAGAATATGTACAATCTAATCTAGGTGAACTGGAGACCTTACTCAAGTATGGTCGATGCCGACCAACCGTGGGTTTTGATGAGCCGCGCCCGGTTTGGACGAGAGCTTTGGATGCACTGCCTGAATGAAATCGAGCCGCTTCGGCTACGATTGGTTATGAGGACCCTAGGGCTAGCCCAGGAGTGGATAGATACGACTGCGTCACCTCGTGTCGGGAGAAAGACACGGGGACCGGTAACCTACATTGATTGGCGTGTGCGGTTCCCCGAACAGTATGAAGACTGGCAACGGGGTGGCACAATCGTGGAATCACAGGCACAGGATAGTGAAGACTATCTGCGTCTGTATAGGGCAATGTATGCAGAGCGACTACAACCTGGGGGACTTGTGGAGGTAGGCCTCCCCTTTTCTTCTTTTCGTTGTTTTTGTTGTTTTTGTTCTTATCTATTTTTTTTGTGAAAATGCTGACTCCTATAACATGGCTGTAGGATGTCCGTGATACCATGATAGCGAACTTGCGAGCTCGCTTGGCAGACACGGAGCGACAATTGGGTGACACGCGTGGTGCCTTAAGTGCCTCGGTGGGTGTATATACAATGTTCCTGGATTCATGGTGCTTAGCCACTAATTATCACTTCATGTTGTTATAGCGCGCCCAGATCGACGCGGCCTCATCAGCGATGGGAGCAGATGGCGTCTCTTCCAGCTTATGGATCCCTACCTCAGAGCTTGATTCGCTTCACGAGCAACTTGCTCGTGCGACGCAGCGTGCCGCGGAGGCAGAAGGCATGCTCTCTATACAGGTAAAAGTTTCATTGTTGAATCTTGCTCATTCATGCCTTGCCGCATATCTGAGACGGCATATCTGCTAGGAAAAGAGACGCAAGAGGCACTTGCCCAAGCTGCGCAGAGGGAGGCTAGAATAGCGGAGCTGGAAGATGAACTGCGGCGTCGTCCAGATGATGACTCTTCTAGGGACGCCGTGGAGCTAAGGATCACCCTTCAACTGGAGAGGGAAGACCGAGAAAGAGAACGGGCAGAAAAGAAAGGGACAGAGAAAGAGAAAGAGCCGATAGGTTGGCTGAGAGGGAGGAGCGAAGGGCCATGGAGGCCCAGTTGTTTGAACTCCGAACCAGCCTTGGCCTTGCTGAACAATGGCTGAGAGATGGTGAGGAGCGCTACCGAAGAGCACGAGAGCGTGGCTTTCGTGTTAGTAGCTTCTTTGCTGCCCCTGCAGATCAACGTCGGGGTACAGAGATGGGAAGAGGAGTGCAGGGCGGTAGAAGTACCGCTTTTCGTAGTTGGGTTGCACCCTCGAGAGCGTCTTGCCCGGAGAGCGGAGGGACGAGTAATGTAGAGAGAGAAGGTGGAACTTAATGTACAATTTCTAGGAATGAAATAAAAAGTTTGATTTTTGATTTTTGTTTTCATTTCTTTCTTGCTATCTTGAATCCCTGCACACATCACTGAAACAAACAAGTCAGAATTTCTGCTCTGACTTGGCCCCTTGCTCAATAAGCAGATGTTCACTTTGACTGTCCTTGATACTGGGTCAAGGGGCCAAGCCTTTATTAATAAAGGCAAGATAAAGATATGATGGTGAATGCGGCACACAAGCACACGGATGCAAGCGAAAATTAAAGGTGGAATGCTGCATACAAATGCAATCATAGGAAATGCGATTTTTTTATTTTTATTTTTTTCTTGCATTTTTTTGTTGTTTTATTTTTCATCATTTTTTTGTTTTGCATATGTCTACATTTTTCTCTTTTTCCCTTTTTTTGTTGTTTTTATCATCATCATTTTTTTGTTGCTAATGCCTGGTAAGCACCCATATGGCACCTAACCTGCATGAGAATATGGATTTCTTACTAACCTCCCAGGTATCATAAGTGCACATCTAGGTTGATTTGGGCCTCTAGACTCCTCGAATGATAATCCGCCGGCTAAGACTTATCCTGATGACAATACCGTCATGCCATGCTTAGGCTCCCAGTCGCTTCCGACCGCAGGGATTCACCCAAAAAGTGTTCGAGGTAAATGATTTGCCCGACCCGGGTCTATTTCCTCACAACTCTAGATGGTATATAATGGAACACCCTGGAACCCAAACGACCAACCGCGCGACGCTGACCCGGAATCAGACGTCGTCGCACCCGTAGGTGACGCGCTTGCATTGGTCTAAGCCCGAGGTTAGATAAGAAGGCATTAAGGTGGTAGACAAGGGTCTTGACCGGCCAGAAACACGGAGACTCCTTCACGACAATGGCTTCTGCTTTTCAAAATGGACAACCATATGTTTGTGTTAAAAGGATGTTGCAGGCTTTGACGAGTTTCACCCTTCGGGAACTCCATTGAGCTTTGATCTTCAGGGGAAGGAGGAAGAATATTGGGGGCAAACCTCCTGAGAGGACCGACAAAACTGTTAACTCGGCGAGCCAGTAGGGGAGCACTTAACTTCCCCTTTCGGGTAACTTCAGACCAAATGTCGAGCATTTACATGTCATGACCCCTTTTGTGTAGAATTTAAGTTTCAGTCAAAGGGGTTTCATTAGTGGAATCAGGCACGGTTACGACCAGGCCTTTTCTTTGACTTTGATTTTTTGCTTCTTTTTGATTTTTTGATAGATTTTTTGCGAGGGACATAATCTTTTGACAATGTGGAATCCCTCCTGTATGCCTGCGGGGACACTGCCCTCTTCTCGTGCTCTGACCCATGCTCGAGGAATTGGATCCTACTCTTACCCTGAGGGGTTGTGTTCGTGTTTCCCATGCTCAGCGTTTTAAGGGCGCCGGCTGTCTCATTCGGTCGAGAAGAAGAGAATAAAGATTTAAGCTTTCTTGGAGACCTTTTGAGTGATGCCCTACCATAAGCGATGCTATCAATTTTTTTATAACACAGATGTGTATACATGTTGTCTTCTTTTGAGGGGGCATAGGCCGAACTGGCCGGACAGGGGTCTCCACGGTTCTGGCAAACCAAGACCTGAGACCTACCAGTCTTAATGGGCCCTATCTTGGCATGGAGGTAAGATACAATGACTTGATTCCATGGTGGTCTCCAAACATCAGCATTTTAAATTTTCTATTTTTTTTGTTTTTCCTTTTTTATTTTCATGTACAAATTTTTGTGGTTTTCATTATTTTTTCATTATTTTGTTGTTTTTGTTTTCAATTTTTTTTGTCTTTGACAGTATGTACACCTATCTAAGGGTAATACTTCTTCATGTAAAGCCCATTCCAAGGGTGGGATAACTCAACTCCTTCAGTATTGACTAGCCTGTAGGCGTTGCCATGATGTACAGCCTGAACCACGTATGGTCCTTCCCAATTGGGTTGGAGCTTAGAACGCGGCCCGCCAGGTTTTTACAAAAATTCTTTTCACTACCATTTCACCAATTTTGAATTTTCTCTCAATAACCTTCTTCTGGTAAAAACGTGCGAGTCTATTTTGGTAGACGCGAGTATGCTCGGCAGCAACCAGACGCTTCTCGTCTAAAAGTTCCAACTGGGCAAGGAGAGAATCGCGACGTTCATCGAGGGGAAGGTCCTTGTCCAATTGTACTCTCAGAGAGGGAATCAGAATCTCATACGGAACTACCGCCTCCATCCCGTAAGTGAGGGCGAACGGAGTTTGCCCAGTAGGAGTTCGGATTGAAGTGCGATAGGCCCATAGAGCTTCGATAAGCTTCTCTGGCCAATCCGAGAATCTGCTAGACTCACAAGTTTTCTTTATGATTTTGATCAGTGTTTTATTCGTGGCCTCTGCTTGGCCATTGCCTTGTGGATAATATGGTGATGAATGATGCAATGCAATTTTATACCTTTTACAGAGGTCCTGAAGGTCCTGAGAAATGAATTGTGGCCCATTGTCGGTGATGATAGTTCTTGGAATGCCGAACCTGACGATGATGTTCTTTATAATAAACTTGCAAACAGTTGATGCCTTGATTTCCGCATAAGCTTCAGCTTCGGCCCATTTGGTGAAGTACTCCGTTGCAGTAAGGATGAAGGATTTTTGTTTAGTAAGGGAGTTTGGATCACCGAGAGGACCAATGATGTCGAATGCCTACATGGAGAAAGGCCATGGGGAGGATACTGGATGGAGAGAGGAAGATGGGGAATGAATCTTATCGGCGTGAAGTTGACACTTGACACACCTACGGACATAGACAGCACAATCTTCCTCCATGGTGGGCCAGTAAAAGCCTTGCTGAATGATCTTCTTAGTAAGCATTTGGTTGTTCACATGGCCACCGCACACGCCTGAGTGTGCTTCCTCTACACACTTCCAAGACTCATCATCATCAAGACATCTTAGAAGAACACCAGTAAGGCTTCTCTTGTATAGCAATCCTCCAACCAGTGTGTTTATTTTGAAGGAGTGGTAACAAGACCAGGATGAGGTGGAAGATGCCTAGAAGAATTTACAGGGTGAGAAGAAATCAAAGAAAAGAGTGAGGACTAAAGCCTCGAAAATAGTGTGAGAACGGGAAGATGCCCGAGGCAGTTGATGTGGCAAGAATCGAGGCAGACTCAGGATCAGGATCGGGAGGAATTAGAAATCGATGAATTGAGAGAGACGGATCCGGAGGGTCCGGATGTAAAGGAAGAGAATTAGAGGAGAATGGATCCGGAGGTTCCGGAGGAACATAATGAGGGATGCGATACCCTGGGAAGAGGTATGCAAAAAGGTAATTTAAAGGGATGAAAAGGACGAAGGACACAATGCCATGGAAAAACAAAAGGATAAATCGGAAGAAGGAAAAGTCCGGAAACTTCGGATGGATATGAAAAGGTAGGGCACGATGCCCTAGGAGGGATGGATAACAAGATGAGAAATCCGGAGGTTCCGGAGGGATATAAAAAAGAAGGGTGCGGTGCCCTGAGAGAGATGGAGAATGATATGAGAAATCCGGAGGATCTGGAGGGAGATGAGAGACAGATAAAGATAAGAAATTAAACATGGAGGGGTCCGGAGGTTCCGGACGGGGTGGAATGTGAGGGTAGAATAAAGACAATGAACTAAACAGAGCGGGGTCCGAAGGTTCCGGACGGGGACGATGATGCGGGATGGATAAAAAGATAGAATTAAATAGGGAAGGGTCCGGAGGTCCCGGACAGGGATGAATATAGGGATCCGGAGATTCCAGACAAGGTGGAAGGTAAGGGTCCGGAGGCTCCGGAGGGGGATGAGAGATGGATAAAGACAGAGGATTAAACATGGAGGGGTCCGGGGGCTCCGGACGAGGATAGAAGGTGGATAAAGACGTGGAATTAAACAGGGAGGGGTCCGGAGGTTCCGGACGAAGATGAATGTAGGGGTCCGGAGATTCCGAACGAGGTGGAAGGTAAGGATCCGGAGGCTCCGGAGGGGGTTGAATGTGAGGGTCCAACGACCCTAGAACAGAGGAGGTGCTTGATTGCGTAGATCTAGATGATGGAAAGTGTCCCCTTAGCCAATAGATTACCCATAAAAAGAAGCTGAATAACAGCATAAGCAGTGATGGAATGGGATATGAAGTAGATGGGCTACAGAATGGCTCCTCGACATGGGATTTCTCGCCCTTAAGCTTCACTTTATACTCTCCCTTTTTCCTGGTGGATACTCTCTCACAGGGCGACCTCTCAACCTTCAACATAACTTGTTGACCTCTTGGCCTTGCAAGCCGCTCCCGATTATGCACCCCAAAAGACGGCTTGGTCCTTCTCTGACCAACTGGATCGATTGGTGCAGTCAGGGCCCACAAACTCTCATTTGATGTAACAAGATCCCTTGGACGTTCAAAAATGAACGGTAACTCTTTTGGCAAATAATCATAGCAAAAGTTTGAGAGTCCTGCTTGTGTAGTAGGGATCTTAACATGGAATGACTCTTTTGGAAATAACTCCCTTGATAAATGGATGGTATCTATCATTGGGAGTTTGACCTTTGGTATAAGGAGCTTCTTATTTGATGCATTGCTCAAGGACATTGGAATATCGTGTGTGAATATGCTTGGTAACATAGGTGTTCGCTCCTTGCATGGAAGTTGGTAGGGAGTAGACAAAACGTCAAAAACTTCCAACAAAGAGGGGCCTGACTCACCCCTGAGCATAGAGTTCATCATCTCCTCAGCAGTAGAATGTGTCATTACTATGCATGAGGAGAACCCCTTCTTTTGATTGGCCATTTGAACTATGACCGAGCAAGGGGTAATGAGAGCCTTGAAAGAATGTTGGCCCATGAGTAATGTGACCACTATGGTCTTGTCTTCTGATTTGTTCAGCATCAATTCTTGAGAGTTATTCTTGACGAATATTGGTGCAAATAGAGGTTCGGCCTTTTCAAAGGTGACTGGTACAAGAACTCGAATCGGCATTCGGCATATGAAATCTTGGATTTTGAATGGCATAGCCGTAACCGAATCTTTCTTGCCCGGTTCTTGATCATCATCTTTGGCACGTGTATCTATAGAAAGACACCCACTCCGAGAGGTGATGAGAGGAAGTGAGATGGAGACAACAGACTCAACGGGTGATAGAGATTCAATGATGGCGGCTATAGGAAGGGTAAATGGAGGTTGAAACACGACGAGCTTCTCCTCCTGCTCAGGAGCAGACGAGGTTGGCTCGGGTGCAAAAATAGATGGGCCCTGCTCAAGATTAATCAGGGGTTTGGGTAAGGAGTCAAGTGGAGGAGTAAGAGGGGTTAGGTTTGAAATTATAGGGATGGTGGAGGCCTTAAATGACGGAGGCGAGATGGAGGCAACTGGCTCAGCGGGTGATAGAGGTTCAATGAAAAGAGTTATGGAAAGAGTAAATGAGGGTTGAAACACGACGAGCTTCTCCTTGTGCTCGGAAGTAGATGAGGTTGGCTCGGGTGCAAAAATAGATGGGCCATGCTCAGGGTTAATCATGGGTTTAGGTAAGGGATCACGTGGAAGAACATGAATAGGTTGGGGACAAGGGGTTATAGGGATGGTGGAGGCCTTAGGTGAGAGCAGTGGAAGGTTACTGGGTTGGAGACAAGGGTTAACTGGAGGCTCAATGGAGGCTGATAGTATGGGGGTTACTTGTGTAGTTAGAGGGGTAACAGTAGGAGACTTGGTGCGTAGGAAGCGTCGGGTTTTAGTGGTACATGAAGGGTTCAAAATAGGGGGCGATTCTTGGTGTATTGATGCGGGTTGTTGGGATACAGACCCGTCATCATAACACCATGTGGTTTCACAGGTAGGGGTAGGGACAGTGGATGATTCATGGTGCATTGATGTGGGTTGTTGTGGCACGGACCCATCATCGTAATACCACGATGTCTCATAAGTAGGGGTAGGGATAGTGGGAGACTCATGGTACATTGACGCGGGTTGATGGTGCATGGACCCATCATCGTAATACCATGATGTCTCATAGGTAGGGGTAGGAACAATGGGAGACTCATGGTACATTGACGCGGGTTGCTGATGCATTGACCCATCGTCATAATACCATGATGTCTCATAGACAGGGGTAGGATCAGTGACTTCGTCCTGAGCATATAAGTCTTCTAGTGGTGGTGGAAGAGGGAAGGAACGAAGAAACCTCAGAGTGGGTGAATCTTCAAAGTTTTGACAAATGTGATCAGGTGCCATTTGCAATTGCTCATAATCATTAGGTTCAAATGGATGCTGTGACGGAGGCGTATTGATAAGATGAGGTGACGTATATTGGTATGGAGGATTTTGCGTATATAGATATGAGTGTGGAGATGGAGGGTCATATGAATTAGTGTGGTGAATGGGTGATGGATAGACGGCATCCATTTGATCGTAACGACTTGAAAGAAGCTCTTGCTCATACTCATCTCTTGCCTTCTTCCACTCCTTATCTATTTCAGCAATTTTAGCGTGAAGGGGGTTGACTTGAGGAGGAGAAGAAGGAAGAGATTTCTTCCTAAAATCATCCTTTATAGCTTCAAATTCAGAGCGTAGAGAGTCTATCTGAGAAGCCATGAAGGCATATGAAATACTAGTGGAGGAGGAGACCCCACTAGTGAACGGACCCGTTTGAGGTACCGTATGAAAGATGGCTGGGATTTGAGATTGTGGAGAGGGAAATTGATAAGAGGCGGGATGTTGACTCGCCTGTCCTTGAAATGAGGAAGAAGGAACATCATGTACATATGACGGAAAAGTGGTAGCCTGGAGCGGCTGTTGGTGGGATGTGGGAGCCGAGGTTGACTCCTGAAGAGGGGGAGAAACAGATTTCCCCTTTAAAATGGCCTGAAAGACCAAAAGTTGCTCAGGGCTGAGCTGTGCAGTGGCGAGGACACCCAACAGGGAGGAGATGTCCTGGGGGCGGGACATTTCTCGTGGAACAGTGGGGACCTCCTTTGAGGTCTCACGAGAAAGGGCCTGAGTCTATTGCATGGACGCGTGGTTCAACTGATTGACCACGACCTGATTGGTTCTCTTCGAGAGAATCGTGGGCCATTGTTGTGATTTTTCCAGAACGTAAAAGCATACACCAACAGACAAATATCAAAGATTACCAAACAAGTGGATGATCTTACGCCACTTTTTGTTTTTGTTTTACCTCTTTTTTTATCTTTTAAACAAATATAAATATTCACACAAAATTTGCAAAAATCCTAGTTACACCTTGGTTTTACCGCCGTGTCAACTAGGGACACTCGTCTCACCACGGATAGGTAACTAACTTCGGGGTACTTCAGTGGTACAACCTGCCCAGTGAACGAAGAGGGAATCCTTCGATGTCGGGGACTTACGGAGGTCCCGATGGAGGAGATCCTAGTCCGTCGAGAGGAATTCCCGACGGAGAGTCCTTCCTTCACCGAGAAAGGTTAATCCTTAGAAAAGTAAAATAAAGGGGTAGATGCATGAAATGCAATACTGAATGAAAGATATGTAGCACAGATACAACAAGGATAAACATACAAATATAACAGGGATGACAATAATATAACAGATATAACAACAATAAACAGATAGAGTAGGATATAACCGTTCTTCTTTCCGAGACACGTAGACCACTTGGAAAAATAGAAAAGGACTATGAGAGTGCACGTGGTGCACGAGGGGGATGACGTGGCGCACGCGGGCGCAATAAGGAAGGGCACACGTGGGTGCCGAGTAGAGAGGAGCACACGTGGGTGCTAAACGGAGGGGCACACGTGGGTGCGGAACAGAGGAGAGCACACGTGGGTGCTAAATGGAGAGGCACACGTGGGTGCTAAATGGAGGGGAGTGCACGTGGTGCACGAGATAACGTTAACCTCTCAAATAACCACAAAGGACCGGGGGAGTGCACGAGGTGCACGAGGGGAGTGAGCGCACGTGGGCGCAATAGGGAAGGGCACACGTGGGTGCCGGGAGGAGGGACACGCGTGGGTGTCAAAAGGAGGGGCACACGTGGGTGCCGAAAGCTTGTGGGTAGCCAAAAAAGTAAAAAGCAGGTCCCACCGTGATCGCCAGAGATGTGAACGCGTCACGTGGTGGACTGAGAGAGAGAGATGGGGTTTCTCCCTCTCTGAGTGAAAGAGTAAAAAATGATGGAAATGAAAACGCGTGCGTAAAAAGGATGATGTAGAAAAGACGGTAGAGAGTATAACCTGAAAGGTCACTCTGCACGAGGACGTAGAGCCTAGACTTACCGATCGGTACAGGGCGGAGAACAGGATCCGAAGACCCTCTCACGCAAACTGAACCTCTTCCCGGTAGGCGTGACCTACCATTCCGAGGACAGCTTTCTATATACCGAGTGCGAACCTGGGACTCTACGTAGTAGAAGTTGACGGACACAAAGACACACGTTGACTCGGAATTTAGAACGGCATATCACTCCTCACATAATAATAATAACATGAATATAAACAATAAGCAGACCGCCGCAGGATTTTGATCCGTGCGGGATTTTAACAGTAATATAACAGGTGCAGAAAGGAAGTGCAAAAAGTAAATGACTACGGTGAAATGACTCACCGCAGCCGATTATAGTACAAACAGACCCGGGATTTAGCTATCCGCGGGTATTATAGACAGAAAATAAAATTTACTACAAGCACGCGTTTGGTGGTGTGATCGCCAGGGACCGTGGGCCCCAAACTGGTTGATTGATCGCTTGGCCTTTATCGCGAGATTTGCGCAGGTTCCTTCTTCCTCTTCGTTCGACTGGTCGAAGAAGGGGGCTTTTGACTGGCTACCCTGCAAAATAAACAAACAGAAAATAAAATTAAGTTAGACAAGATGATACGATATGATGACAATTCATGGAATAAAACACTAATGACTGGATAATAGACTAAAGATACAATAAAATAATAACAGTAAAAATAGAGCCGCTAATGACGATGCAAGCGCGGAACGGGTAAATTGTGGGACGAGACGGCTTCCACGGGAACACGTGGGAGCGCTGATCAGCCGGAGCTTCGGCTTTTATTCCTGCACCAATTTAAGAAGCATTAAACATATATGCACGTAAAAGATACACACTCACATAAATATATATATATATATATATTACTATATGTACATAAATATATATATAATATCTATTTACACCATAAGCTAGATATATATATTTAGTGTATATATATATAACTCTTATATATAAAAATTATATATATACATGGTAGTAACTACTATATAAATATTATATATTGTTTGTATATATCATATATAAATACTATATATACATATGAATATTAAATATATAAATGCTATACACCTAAAACAGAGAATTTACAGGGTGATAAAAGGGAAAATAAAATATATAAAAGAAGTGAGAGGAATTGAAAGAGAGGGGGAAAGAAGAGAGAAGCAGGGAGACGAAAGAGAGAAGGAGAAAGAGATCGGCAGGGGAGAGAGTGACAGAAACGGAGAGATGAGAGGGGGAGGGAGAGAGAGGAGAAATGGAGAGATGAGAGGGGGAGGGAGAGAGAGGAGAAATGAGAGAGGGGGAGAGAAAGAAGAGAGAGGGGGAGAGAAAGAAGAGAGAGAGAAGATTAAATAAAAATAATAAAAAAATGAAAAAGAGGGAGATCGAGAGAGATGAGAGGGAGAGAGAGGGAGATAAATAAAATAAAAAATAAAAGAGAGAGGGGGAGAATTAGAGAGAGGACGAGAGAGAGAAGATGAGGGAGAGAGGGACAGTGAGATGAGGGAACGAGAGACCGAGAGAAAGGGAGAGGAGAGAGTTACAGCAGGGAGAAGGGGAGAGAGAGGGGGAGGATTAAATAAAATAAAAAAGAGAAAGAGAGAGAGAGAGAGAGAGAGAGAGAGAGAGAGAGAGAGAGAGAGAGAGAGAGAGAGAATGACACGGGAGGGGAGAGAGAACCGATAGGGGGGAGAGAGAGACGGCAGGGGGGGAAAATAGAAAGAAGAAAAAATAAAAAAGGTGTGTGTGCGTGTGTGTGTGAGAGAGAGAGAGAGAGAGAGAGAGAGAGAGAGAGAGAGAGAGAGAGAGAGAGAATAAAAAAGGTGTGTGTGCATGTGTGTGTGTGTGTGTGTGAGAGAGAGAGAGAGAGAGAGAGAGAGAGAGAGAGAGAGAGAGAGAGGCGGATGGGGGGAGAGAGAGAGAGAGCGTGAGAGGGAGAGAGAGGGAACGTAAGAGAGAGAGGGAGAGCAGAGAGTGGTGAGGAGAGAGAGAGAGACAGACGAGAGGGAGAGAGACGGAGAGTGCAGAGAGAGACGGCGGGGAAGAGAGAGAAAGAGACAGACGCGAGGGGGAGAGGGGGTGCAGAGAGTGGGGAGGAGAGAGAGAGAGAGACGAGAGGGAGAGAGACGGAGAGTGCAGAGAGAGACGGCGGGGAGGAGAGAGAGGGAGAGCAGAGAGTGGGGAGGAGAGAGGGAGAGAGTGGGGAGGAGAGAGGGAGAGAGAGGGAGAGACAAACGAGAGAGGGAGAGAGAGAGGGGCAGAGAGTGGGGAGGAGAGATCGCGATGGGGAGAAGGGGAAGAAAGAGAGAACGAGGGAGAGAGGGAGAGGAAAGAAGAGGGGGGGCGACGGGGGCTCGGCGGTGCAGTGGGGGTGCAGTCACGGCGTCTACGTGCAGTGGTGTCCGGCGGGGCTTGCGGACAGCGACAGGCGACGGGCTTCACGGCGACAACGTGGAGAGAGGGGAAAGATGACACCGGTGACGGGGGTGGCGTCCGGTTGCCGGAGGCGGTGGTCGCGGTGTCGACAGTTGGAAGAAGACCGGCGACCGGGAGGAGGTGCCGTTGCGGAGGGTGCCGCCGCGGTCGACAAACGACGGCCGGAGGCGTGGTTGCCGGTGAGGATGCGTCAAAGGTGGCGGACGTGGCACCCGGGGGCGTGGGTGCAGGTAGAGGCGGCAATGGTGGCTTGCGGTCAGACGTGAGGGAGGACGGCAGCGTCCCTGCGGCAGTCGGAGTCGTCTGCGGCGGACGGCGGTGACGACGAAGCAGACGACGGCTGAGTCGAGGTGGCCGGCAGTGGGGCTCGGTGGCGTTGGCGACGGTGACGACGTGGACAGCGGGGGCTTGCTGCGGTGAAGGCGGACGACGGCGGCGGTGCAGGTGGAGACGTCGGGGGTGTCCGGGAACGTGGCTGTCGGGAAGATGATTGCATGCAAGAGGGAGCTGGAGTGGGCTGGTTGGGCGGTTGCCGGCGTGGTGGAAGCGGACGGGGTGGCAGTGGCAGTAGAGGGAGGTCTGCGGCTAACAGAGGAAGAGAGGGAGAGGGAGAGAAAGAGAAGAGAGATGGCCGGATCAGGAGGAGAGAGAGGAAGAGAAAGGAAAAAACCAACCAAAAAAAAAAAGACTCAGGGAGAGATCGAGAGAGAGTGCAAGAGAGAGGGGAAGAGAGAGGTGGGTGTGTGTGGGTTACAATGGGGTGGGCCATGGAGTAGAGAGATGTGAAAGGGGAATATTCCCTTTGTCCGGCTGCTGGGGAGATATTAGGCTAGAGGGAGGTGGAGATAAGAGAGGGACTTGAGAGAGTTAGGATGAGGGAATGAGGTGGACGAAAATGATAGAAAGAGAGAGAGAAGAAACAAAGTAGGGTGAGGTGAGATAACAAGGGTATGTACGTGAGTTAGGATGAAAAGATAAAAAAGTAATTAGGATATGAATTAATTAAAGTAAGCATATATATATGTTCATATTTACAACAATGTATATATATTATACATTTATATTTATATTACATATTGCTATATATATTTACAACACTATATATATTACAAGCTCACGTGTATATATTCCAGTTTATTATTATTATAAAATTTTTATAAGGTTTTCTTATTTTTTTGTATTTTTATTTTTATTTCTTAATGATTACATATTTTTTCGATTTTTGTTTTTGTATATATATATTTTAAGCTTTTCCTATTTTTTGTATTTTTCTTTATAAACTTCTCATTTTTTTGTATTTTTATAACCTTTTTTATTATTTTTTCATATTTTTATATTTTTCTTATGTAAAATTAAAAAAATGACTAATCACCCACATAAATCAATCGCGTAAGCCACTTTGGGGCATCACGATGTAATATGAGATTTACCAGCGAAAAATATGAAAATAGCGTGTCTACAAGTAACACGTACACTAATTACACTCACCGGTGTAATTAGTGTAATATTTTTTTAATTTTTTTTGAGTGGCCCTCACGTTAAGTAGCTTAATGTATCGGTCGTGTCATCAGGAGATGTGACGTGGGGACCACATAAAAAATTTATCACCTTGTAAATAGTGAAATTGACTTAATTTCACTATTCATAGGGTTGGAGTTTTATTTTTACGTGGCTCCCACGTCACGTCTCCTGGTGACGTGACTGGTACACCGAGTTAGCTTGACATGAGGGCCACTCAAAAAAATATTTTAAAAAAAAGAGTGTTACACTAATTACACCAGTCGGTGTAATTAGTGCATGTGTTACACTAAGTATTTTTCAAATTTTAATTGAAAATATAGTTGGAAGCTGAGTTGAAACTCATTGTTGAAAATTCAGTTAGAAATGCCATGGTTGAAAGGATTAGGTGAAAGGCCTTTTTGACTAAGTTAAGACAACTGAAGTAATCAATTGAATGAATCAGTAAAATGATAGTCAATCATACGGCTTGGATCTAGATTGATCTCCTGATCGCTTCAATTGCGTTTAGTTGCAAGGTTGCTTCGATTGTGTTTAGTTGTAAAGTTTACTTTGACTAGGTTCAGTTGCAAAGTTTTGACTGAAAATGGATTGCAACTAAGGCAGTTGAAAGACTTCAATTGGGAATTGTATCGATTACCCTGAGATTCTGATTGAGTCTTCTAATTTACTAGTCTGGTTCAATGACTTCGCTTGAGTCTTCTAGTTAGTTTTTTCAATTGAAGGACTTTAGTAGAGTATTCTAACTAAGTTTCTAGTTGAAAGGCTTAATCAATGATGTTCCAACTAGATTTAGGCTTCAACTGAGAATTACAACTAAGTATTCTAACTCAGTATAAATGTTCAACTGAGATCAAATATTTGGCATTATATTATTATCTGAATTATTTTTTGGTTGCATTTGAATTTTAATATTTTTACTTAAATTATACTATCATGCAAAATATAAGGCTTCATATTATCATCAAGAAGCAATGGTCTAACAAAATTTGTTTAAAATTGTAGAGGGGTTTTTTTCTCCTACCCAAATGAAGTCCACTAACATGGCTAAGCCCACTAGGCCAGAAGTTGGCCCTTTTGGGCACCCCCGCTCATTAAGAACGCAACGAGGCCTAAGGTGACCTGTCAAACTCCGTCATGTTCCACGTGTCATAGGCCCCTCTGTAGGGTTATAGGTCGGGAGGAAAGCTGCGGACAACATCATAAGGTCTCAAGGGTAGGCTCGAAAAGCCAAGAGGAGCATTAACTCTGAGGAATATTAACTCTGTAACACTCCGATTTCAGGAAACCTATTAGTGTATTGAATTAGTTACGTTAAGTGCCCGTTAGAGTGACCCATTTAGTGAATTTGAGCCGATTACAAGAAATTCATGACTTTTGGAAAGTAATACATTATTTATAATATAACTTTGTGTACGAATGTCCAAATTAAGTGAAATTAGGCTTATTGCAAAGATAATTCGATTATCTACAATTTTAGTGTTAATCACCTTTTGAGATTCTATCATTTAATGGGTTAAAATATTAAATAACAAATTATATAGAGAAACAAGGTGAAAGATAATAAGGTAGAATAGATGAGGCGAAGAGAGATGATGCGAAGGAGGATGAGGGGAAGGAGGATGACTAACACGAAATGGAAGGTGAATCATATGAGAAAAGGTGACATATTGATGATATATTGAAGAGATATGTGATATATTAATGATATATTGAGAGATAATTGATATATTGATGATAAATTGAAGAATAATATAATAGGAAAGATAATTTATAAAAAAATAGATGACATTTTGCTGTCATAATATGACTAAGAACTTATGTGAAATTATGAAATTATCCTTATTAAGGTTAATTACTTGTAGAAATGTCGGATTGGGTCGATGTTAGACTCGTTGGAAGGATAATCAAATTGTCCTTAAATCTTGTGTTAAGTACTTTTACTAATTATGTCATTTACTATGTCAAAAATGAGAAAAAATGAAATTAAGTAGCGTGTAAAATTATGATTTTACCACTCAATAGAATAAGGGGCTATATTGCATGGGTTATAAGGTGGCTAGTGTAAGAGAGTTGGCTTTAAGTCTAAGAAATTAAAAACCTAAAAATGGCTCATGTAGGAGAACACTTGATGTTGTTATCTAGATGTAAAATCTTATCAGTGCTGTCTTGTGATGTCTGAAGTAGATGATCATCCCTAGTGTAAGGAGAACACCTAGGAGCAATTCTGGGAGGCGATGGGGTTAGAAACGGGAACCTGTGGTGGTTAAGGATCTCTTAGTATAGGTAGGCACATGACGAATTGAATACATGTTATTCTTCTATATAGTTGAGTTAATACTATTTTGGATAAATGAAAATGATAAGGATTGATTGTAAACGTTAAAAAAGATCATGCATGGTTAGGATCACATGAATTACATCTTAAACTGTTACCTATGTGATCTGAATATTATGATTGTTTGTCTGATTGGCCATCAGCCGTAAGTTATGCATCCCCAAACTGTTTCTTCAATTTTATTAAAGATAGTTCAGATATAAATCGATAAACTGATCGATATGTAATGAAGCATATAGACAGTACTATCGTAAGGGGATTCTTGGGAGTCTATAGCAAGTGTCCACTACGGATTAGCCTAATGTTCGAAGACAAATAGATTGACTGTTAGGCACAAGTTGCCACATCTTGTGCAATCAATGAAGACAGTTCGACTCTCAACGTGTAGGCCATTTGTTTGGATGCCTATCATATGATGTCCCAATACTGACTGACCCATATGTTGTGGTTTGGATACATGTCAAGATATTATAATAATTTTACATGTAACCAAGATTAATTGAATTGAAGTTGACTCTAATAAGGGAATGCACTTATTGTAAAATTGATTATAAAGCTTGCCCATGTAATTGACTGATTGAATCCAGGATGAATCCGGATGAGTACCGAATTAACTGGCAAGCCAGTTGAAAGAATAAATTAGTCTACAGATAAAGTGGCTGAATAAGAAAGCATTGCTATCATGTTTGAATATTGTTCTGTTCCATTATTTTATCCTTTGTAATTATGATATGTCCATAATTTGTAAGGAAAAGTGATTAACTAAATATTATGACATGATCTGTAAAAGTTATTATACATTAAACATACAATTGGTTCGAGTAACTACTGAGTTTTACGACTCACACTTGCGGTCTAACACTTATCAGGAACTAAGAGGTGTGATTGTAAATCCTTCGAGTAGGAGGTAGGAGAAGGAGCTTGGGGAGCTTCTAGCAACCGCCGTATAGAAGGCTTTAAGGTTTTAGTTTCATTATGTGTTTGAGGGTTCTTTTGTAAGCAGAGAAATGAACAATGTTGATCAAGTAAGTCTGAGAATGATCTCGAGAGAAAGTGGGATGCGTGTTACAGTTTATGATGTAAATACTTTTAAGGTTAAGAGATGTCCAGTTGATTATGTTATGTGAATTATACGCATTTGTTATGAATGAAAATGAAACGGTTGTGTTATTAAAACTCCATATGGTATGGTCTTGAGCGCCCTACGGATATCTTGGTTCACAGTGATTGAGGAGTGTAAGGTGACGCTCCCCCGACCGGGCACCGAGTGCCCTGAGAAGGAGGCACCACACACTCCACCCCAAGCTAATCAGAGGTCTCAAGTATTAACTCAAGACCGAGTTGATAGGAGGTCGAAGTATTAACTTGATCTCGGGAAATCACCAGAGGCCCCGAGTATTAACATGGCATCGAACTATTTCAGAGAAAGAGTATTAACTAGAATCCCAAGAAGGGCCTTAGCCTGATCCCAGGCCATAGAAGGCCTCAGCCCAATAATCAACAAGTTTTAGCTCAATCGCTGGGTCAACAAAAACTTTGGCTTGATCCTGAGCTTGGCCAAAAGTTCATAGCCCAGACAAAGCATGACCATTGACCCAATTCAGGCAAGATCATTCCCCACAATCTCTTGAACGTTGACGATGAAAAGTTGCTCATCACAACGGGATCCTTGCTCGGTACTGGATACCATGATTACAAGTGACATATGCTGAGTCAAATTCCTCGTGTCACATGTCCGCATCCCCCCATTTTTGACCACTATCCACCCCGCACCCATGATGAGAGGGCGTAATCATGGCATCTCAAATCACCCGTAAATCTTACATATTACCTAAGTAACTCTCCCATCATACCAGACCATGTGTGGATTACCAAGATTAAAGGCCTCCTAATCTCCCCGCATCGCATGATGTAACCCACTTGGATGCCAGCAAGGTAGAGCAATAGACACGTATTAAACACGTGTCACGACTTAATAGATTTTCTGGTATCAAGACCACCGATCATCATCAACTATATAAAGATGATCTTCCTAACTTCATCAATGTAGGATGATCTATAGAGCCTAAGCCATCCATTTCGAAAACCCCCATCTTCATGTCTCTGATTTAAGTATCGAAAGATTTTTTCTGAGTAAAACATTCAGGCCCCCTAATCTTTTTCTTTCTTTGGTGACAAGACCTCTGGCTAGGACTTGATTCATCTCATACGACAAAATCTTTATGTCATCTAACGATCTAGAGAAACTGCAAGATTCGTACCTCTACAAAAAATCAAACAAGAAAATTTAACAAGAAAATTTAAAAATGGCAAAAGCTTACCATCTTGCCGGGGTGAGTGGTAGAGGGGTCAATTGAAAGGAATTTTGTATGGGAAAGACCAACCACCCATAGCAGGGAGGCCTCTTCTAAGGGTTTCCATAATTTGGGGGGGGGGGTGTTGGCCACGACTTTGGATTAAGTAGGAAAAAATTTTGAATCTGGACAACTTAGAAGTTCTATTAGCTATATTGTTTATTTGGGTAGGGGCCGTGTCCTACGTGAACTTGATCTTGGGTGGGCTAATCACGTGGTGGTATGCCCCCCATTTTATTACACATAAGGATGTCCATTAAATCTTTTCCATAGAAAAATAGTCCTCCACTTGTGGGGTGGGGGGGGGGGGAGGCATGAGATATCTTGAGCGTTGGGAAGATGTGTTAGTCTTTTCCATAGAAAAATAGTCCTCCACTTGTTGGGGTTGAGTGAGCCAGTGAGGGGGGAAGAAACAAAGTTTGAGAGAAGAGATCTTTACATTTACATTTGCAGATATACATCTTTACATAATTATAATATCACATAAAGAAGATATACATGTAAATACAAACATATGGTAGATTTTCACACAAATTAACTTTTAGTAAGGATATACAGAAACGAACTCTTTTTTACTATCAATTTCAAGGGCCGTGCTGTTCGAGAATCGGGACACGCATAAAATGAGGGCATTATAATCTTCCACGTCTCCCTTGGCCCGCATGGAGTTTGTCTCCGGAGTCCGGATACGAAAAAATCCAACTCTCTCTCTCTCTCTCTCTCTCTCTCTCTCTCTCTCTCTCTCTCTCTCTCTCTCTCTCTCTCTCTCTCGTCTTCTCTCTCTCTCTCTCTCTCTCTCTCTCTCTCTCGTCTTGTCTAAAATCTAACTTGTCTGTCTTCATGGTTGCTAATCTAACTTGTCTGTCTTCATGGTTGCTTGCTCTCCCAGCCCCCAGACTGGGGCCTGGGGGCCCGTCAACAATCCACAATCGTGAGGCAAAAGCCTAATTTATAATTCTACCCATCAAGTCATGAGTCCCCTTGGCATGAAGCAACCCACCGGAAAAAAGCCATCAACTTTCGTACCCCATGGAGCTCTGGATCGTCTTCCTTTTTGAGTGCAGAATCGCAAGCAAAAGGATCCCCCCCCCTTTTCTGATCCCAACCGTCTGAACTGGGGAAGGCTTGAGAGAGTGTAAGAGAGAGAGAGAGAGAGAGAGAGAGAGAGAGTTGGCGCCAGGAGGAGGAGGTGGTGTCGTATTGTCAAGAACCTGGTGGCCGGCGGCGATGGGTCAGTTGGGTCATGGCGGCGCGGCTTGCTGCAGCGGCGGGGAGGAGGCGGCGTGGCGGGCGCACGGGGCCATGGTGGCGGTGCAGCTGATCAACGGCGGATACCACGTGATCACCAAGGTGGCCCTTAACGGCGGGGTGAACCAGGTGGTGTTCTGCGTCTTCCGGGACCTCC
The DNA here is from genome assembly GCA_022559845.1 of Amorphophallus konjac. Classification (NCBI taxonomy): domain Eukaryota; kingdom Viridiplantae; phylum Streptophyta; class Magnoliopsida; order Alismatales; family Araceae; genus Amorphophallus; species Amorphophallus konjac. The sequence continues at coordinate 552,855,151 of CM040121.1, read as the reverse complement.
TCGCCCTTTCCATCCTCGCCCCCGTCGCCTACTTCCGCGAGAGGAACCAGTACAATCTCTCTCTCTCTCTCCCCCCCCAAATCATTGGGAAACCCGTTGCTTCCGGCCTGCACAACCATTAACTCGAATTTGTCTCACCTTCTCTGTTTTCTGTTGCTCAGATAAGGTAGATAGTTTGTGGGGGCAACGTACAAACGTAACATAAGGAATTCAGACACCCCTTAACAGCCTCCCCCCTACACCCCCCACCAAAAAAGCAAAAAAAAAAACAAATCCCAAACAAATGTACCCAAATGATACCCGTTAACAAAAACACATTCTTTCACTCAAATTTACTCGCTTTTCCACCCGCTGCCTCTCTTTTTCCTTTTTGCCCACAAAGATATGTTAGTGTTCCACTTACAGCAGACATGTAATGTTTTTATGTTTAATTTGTCTTCTTAGAGAAGAATTTTCGTAATTCTTGTACATACGTAGTATTATTGTTGGGGGAGACGGGCAAGCCCTGTTCGAAATTCCTTGACCGCGACTGTCCTTCAACTCTTGAAGACCGTGCTTGAATCCTGTCTGTATTCCCCTTCACTGTTTCTAGGCGCCTCTCTTTTTTGACGTGCAGTCTAAAAATGCAACAGCTGAGTTGTTGTGACAAACAACAAATCCATCCTAGTAGTTTATTTTTTAAATTTAAAGAAGTGTGGATTATACCACCAACGTTTTTCGAAATAAATCGGAAAACACATGCTAGTAGTCATCCTGGATAGATGTTCCATTTGATGTTGTGGAGCTTCGGTTTCAGTTACAATTGAACTATAGAACTTGACGAGACTTCTGTGCCAAATGAATAATTCTTAAGACCGACTAGACTTATTTGGCATTTTAAACCTCTTGGCCTTCTTGGAGGGACTTGTGAAGGGAACTGCACATACTTGGTCTCATAGCTTGCATTTTCGTTGATCCTTTTCTATTATAGAGAATGAGGAAGTGAATGATGAGATCAATAAAAACCCAACAATCAGCTTCTGTTTTACAAAAAACTCTGATAATTTTAAGCCATTAACCATCGTTATGAGAGAACGGTCTCTGGCACTGAGTCATTTTTCCACTCCGCATTACAATTTCAAGTTTCAGGAACCTATCTCAGTGTCATGCAGACATGATTACATGTTTTATGGTGTTTAAGGTGGGCCTTCATACCATCCTTCTACATGCTCCAGGTTGCTCAAGCCCGCCCCGACCCTTGTAGTATACCAATCCATGCTTGTCCAATGGAAAACAACAGCTGGCTTTAGTTGGACATTAAACAGGTCAACTGATCCCACTGGTTTGGTTGCCCAAACCTATCTAAAATAGATTCATAATGAAGCTTGTGTTGGCCTCATCAACTTCCTACTTGTTTTCCGTGGGTCCAACATGTTGACGGTCCTTGGCTGACCACAAATGCTAGCACCACTGGTAGCTGAAGAGATACTGTCAAGTCCCAGCCCCTCATAAGATGATCAATTGTGTGGAGATCTGCTTGCTGGCCTCTCCAATGACAAAGGGCCCAGAACATCTTGATGTTTTTGTCCATCTCATTTCACGGGCTAAAATGGATCCTGCCAACCACATTATTTCTCACTCTTGTCTCACCGTAGGCAGTCATTTCAGGTAAGACTAAATTCTCCTATATTTAGTGGACACAGCAAAAGAAGTCAAAAATCCTGAGAGGTGGAATATGTGCATAGTAAGCCTAGTTAGCACAGTACAATTGTCTTTGACACTTTGGGGGGCAGGCCGGGATATTTGTTATAAAAATTGCACTATGCTTACCTTTATTTTTCTTGGTTTCTGCATTGCATTCTGGTTTCAATCTGTCTCTAGTGCAATTGAAAGGCCTTGAGAGAAGCCCAAATTTTGTTTTAGTTGCTCATTTTTTTGGATGCTATCATCTTCAATCTGCAATGCATTTCTGGCTGCAATTTCTCTTCTAAAAAAATGAGGATATTTGAAGGATGGAGACATGCTTTCACATTCTTATCTGTATGCTTAGGTCGGTTTTTCAGTTTTCTTCAATATTGTTGTTCAGTTCCATGTCACCAATTTAGTTATTGAAATTTATGTAAACTATGGAAACAAACTAATAAGTATGGGACCGGAGGCTTGTCACCTCCTGAAAATTTAGGCCCCTTACAGAGGCTGCATTCATAATTCTGTCCTCCCTCTCATCAACTTGGTGTCATCAACTTCTGTTTTTCCGGAGATCTGTATAACCTTAAGCATTAAGAAGGGTCCACAGTTTGGACACAAAGCTTAGGACATCATCTCCCAGAAAAGGACATTTAACATGGAATCTAAAACAAATCCCAAGTCGTAAGAGTATGTGCTAGACATGAAAGCACTAATGTCCTATATATATACATATATTACGGACTTCCATTTAGTCATGTTCCTACTGGGGCTATCACAGATTGATACTGGCCTAAGTTTTGTTTGATTTTGTAACTTTTTTCATCTTACATTCAATGTACCAACGATTTTGAAATAGTGAGTATCTTTCCAAGAAAGGCTGAGAAATACGGACCAGTATTGCATGAAGTGTATTTCAATCTACCAAGTCTGCACCCTTTGACAAACTGTTCATCCTTTTTTTCCTGTTGTCAGTTTAGTTTGTGCTGTCATTTTGTTCTCAAAGTCCAAGTGAACCCGGCAAACAAGGACATCTATTGCGGTGCCCACTGGAGAGAGCACAGAAACCCAGCAACCAAGCCCATCAGATGGCTGCAAATAGCACCAAACATGCTATTTCTGCAGAGAGCACAGAAAAACCGGGAGAATACCCTTAGCTGCTGTTGAGGGTCATTGTCATCATCATCAATATCATCAAAGCCTTATCCCATTTATTAGGGGTCAGCCAAGATCCTTTCTTACTATGTCAACCATCTCATTTTATGTTCTCTCCAAATCCTTTTATCATATTCTATTTGAATTGATTAACATCTTCTGACTGGTGAAGAAGTTGTCCATCGAGACTTTCACCTTGACAAGATTATGAGAGAGAGGTTTGCAAGTGTTATATATTGTGTGTATGTTTGAATGGTAGACAATTTGCTGCTTCATTCTGCAAGGCATCCAGTGAACGTGATAAGGAATTTGTAATGTGCAAAGCATTATGCACATTTCAAGGGAAGGGGTTGTTTTTGGCATAATATTCTTGTGGCGTATGACTTTTAGGATTCCACATCACTCTTTCTGTTGATGCAGAGGGTCCAGATGCTGGTGCACTGTGTATCTGGACCTGTGGCAAATTTTGAACCTTTTATTCTTTTGGGAGAAAGGGATGGTTGGCCTGCCAGTTGCTGGTGGTTGCATTTTTTTTCCTTGTTGAACTCTTGCTGCCTATGGCTGGCAGTGGTACAATGGCATATTGATTTTTCTTTCCCAGTGTTTACAACTCAGTAATTTTGTTTATGTAAAGAGTGAAAGTGTGAGAATCTTCTAATCTTTCTGATTTTGTTATTGAATGTTGTCATTTTGTAAAATCCTATTTGGTGAGTTGAGATATGGATGACTTACTGCAAGAAAAAGGATTTCATGATTTTGTTTCTTCTTTGAAATTTTGCAGAAGGGCTATTCTTCCACATACTAAGCGGCTTGTTGTGTCATTTTTCTTTCTTGGCTTAACGGGGTAAGTCTTCAGGGCATCATTTGATGTTGGTGCCTTTTTGGGTTTTGCCTAAAGCACTTTTCAATATAGTAAATTTTGTTTGTTAATTTTCAACAGGATATTTGGCAATCAGCTATTATTTCTCATTGGTCTTAGCTACACTAACCCAGCCTATGCAGCAGCCATTCAGCCCGCAATACCAGTTTTTACATTTATATTAGCTGCAATAATGGGGTATTCTTTTTTTTCCTAATATCTGAAGCATGTTCTAACTTCTATTCCTTGTTTTTTGGGCTAAAAGACTGAATTTAATTATGCAGCACTGAACCTGTGAATCTGCTCAGAAATGAAGGTAGGGTGAAGGCTGGAGGTGCAGTGGTTTGCGTTTCTGGAGCTGTGTTAATGGTCTTGTTCAGAGGGCCAGCTGTAATTGGAATGAGATCTTTGGACGTGGCAGCTCAAAGTGAGATAAGTGCGATGCCTCAACCTGAGCCAGCTGGATGGTTGGCTTCTGGGTTAGTTAGTTTTGGTTTTGAACAGTGGCACATTGGTGTTCTGTGTTTGATAGCAAACTGTCTTTGCATGGCAACTTATCTCGCCCTACAGGTATTCCAATTATAAACTAGTCATAGTAAATGTTATGATCATTACAACCTTCTCTATGGACAATGCTACCTGGAATGGCCGAGGATGCAACTTTAAGGGTTTAAATAATGTATATATTTGCTTCCAGCTGTCAAGATGAGTTCTGGAGTTTGTTGGGCATGGATATTGGAGGCTAGTTTACCTTCTTGCTTAGGTTTGCCCTGTTCAGAGTTGCACCTCCTCACAAGGTTTGCCAAATAGGGAGCAGTTCTGGAACTGGTCAGACTGGTAATGTCCAGTTCCCACAAAAGAGGGAAGGTTGAGCTGGTTCTTAACACAATAAACTTGTGTAAATTTGAAAAACCACAGAAATAGGTTATAGAAATTTATAAAAAAAGATGTTGATTAGTTCCAATTTTTTTAAGGTTCTACTAATCGCAAACAACAGGGCTTAAAACTTAATTTTGGGCACACTGGTTCACCTGGTTCCTTTCTTAATTTCTGTTCTCTCTTTAATTCTGATTAGTTCCAATCTAAAAACCAGCCAAGCTGGATCAGGATCCACTGAATCTGTCCTGGTTTTGGCTGGTTCAGCCTGAACCCACCTGTTCAAAAAACAATGCTCTTTCTATAAATGAAAAGATCTTTTCTCGAATGCAGCACTAATTATGTCCTTTTAATATTTTAACTTTCTCTTGCTGTAGAACTTTTCTGGTATGTGATTCTTGGCATTATTCTCATCAATGTTTTCAGGCCCCGATTCTTGTCAAGTATCCCGCCGCCATATCATTGACAGCATATTCATACTCTTTTGGTGCTCTCTTAATGGTATTATCAGCTTTGTTCTCAACAGCTGACAGTGCAGATTGGGCCTTAACGTGGACTGATGCGATTGCAGTTCTATATGCTGTAGGTTTCTGTGTCTCCTTTAATACCATAAATCATTTTCAAATTCCAGGTGTATCTAACCACTCTCTTCTTTTGTCAATTTCATTGTGTCCTATTTTTCCAAAGCATGTGGCACATGAGAAGCAAGTTACATGCCACATGTTCTGGTTCGTGTTGATGATTTCTTTGGGATTACGTACTGACAAAATGAAAGTTGCTCTGCTCCTTTGGAGGGGTTTAAATTTGCTTCCTGTGCATTTATTCTGTATAATTTTTTTTGTAGCAGAGAAAAAAAAAACTAAGAGTGCAGCTGAGGGAGAGCGCACACATTTATCATGGTAAATGGAAATGGTGACAACACTTGGGGAGAATTTCTAACTGTCAAACTGACACAATGACAATGCTGTCCACTTTGTCTAGGATGAGTTTAACTAACAAACCAAAGCCTTTTCAACTTTGTGTGTAACCGTGCTTATTTCTCCTTGTATCATATGAAACTTATCCATAACCTAAATTGATGGATGTTACAACTGTTCGAACAAAGGAGGATGGGAACATCTCTGCATGTTCATGATCTGATTCAGCTAAAAAGGTTTTTCTTTTACTTTTGCAGGGAACTATGGCATCTGCTCTTAATTATGGACTCATGACATGGTCCAATAAGATCTTAGGGCCTGCATTGGTAGCTCTGTATGTGCCTCTTCAACCTGTAGCATCTGCTGTCTTATCAATGATTTTCCTTGGGAGTCCCATTTACCTGGGAAGGTCATGGACAAAACCTCACCTCCAACGTTCTCTTTTCCCGACTTTACATTATTTTCTAAATGCTGCTTGTTCCATACATATTTATCTCTATGAATATTGATTTGCTTAATTGATTCAGTTTGAAGAAGAATGTTTCTTGTGTGTTAAAAAATTTAGTCCACATCCATTTCTTCTACTTCAAAATACAGTCCATGCCCATTTATTCTGCAATGGTGTGCAGAAATTTTTATCACTGCCTCCTGGATCCATATTTTTGGTGAATGATAACACTTGTTTTACTTTAATTCATATCAATTTCTTCTGCTTTTAAAGAAATTTTAATCCATGTCCATTTATTCTACTGTGTTGAATAGATATTTTTATATTTTTATAACAGCCACCAAGACCCATTTTTTGTCAGTGTGATAAACACTTGTACTCTGGTCTTCCTGTTCCAACATATTGGATATGCTAGTAGTCAAGGTAATAGCACAAGATTAGCCTTTGTAAAATAGGAAAGAAAGAAAATTAATAGTTAAACAACATAGTATGGTGCTTTGTCTGATAGGAAACGTTCTCAATTATGTGATGAAGCAGTGGGTTGGATGCCATATGGTGAAAAATGGGTTGAAAGTTAGTTGTTCCTATCAAGATCAGAATGGCCGGGTGATCTGTAGTCTGTTGTGTCTTCAGTTAAAGATGATAAAAAAAAAACATGGCAGTTGAAAGCCCACTTTAATAGTATCATTGCAGTGTGTACCCAGCCCCATTTGGATCCATAATCATTTCTAGTGTGCTTCTAGCTAGTATGAGTTTACAAAAGATCAAGATAAGCTTTTCAATAAGATTTCCATAATGCTGTCAGGATCTATGGTTCTTGCAAGAGGGAGGGAAACAGAAAAGGCAAAGGATCTTATTTGCACTAAGAAACTCATCAGTTTTTCTATTTTGCTCTGAATAAACCTTGAGGATACTATCGGTGAATTAGTCATAATCCTTGAACCAACAACCTCTTGCCATCGAGGCTCTTCAAAATCCAAACTGAGCCATTCAAGAAATACAATTGGAGACAAAATAGCGTATGCTGTATGTAGGTTGGATGTGATAATCTATGTCCATTATTTTGTGGTCAATATTGTCCCCCCGAATGTAAAGCAATGAAAATTTCTGAGCTTCCTGCAGTATTGTTGATCTGTTACTGTTGATAATTGTTATCATCGTTGCTATTGTTTCATGAAGTTCAATATTCTTTTCTCTATGTCATGTAGTTTGAGACAAATTCTGCATAACCATTATATAGTGCTACACTTTTGTAATTGATATTTGTAGTTCAGATGTATTGTGTATTTGTCACTTGGCATTTAGTGTCATGGTTGTCACTTAACCACCTCATTTGGAGTTTCTGAGACATAAGCTGCTTAGATACATTCAAGTGTGTGTCAAGCACTCATATAGGATCCAACTTTATTTGCAATAGTTTTGCGTGAACACTCAATGAACTTGTTCAAGTCAGAGCTGCTTCACTGTGAGTTTCACTGAATTGGTGAGATACAGCTCAAACTTTGGACTTGTCAAGTTCTTGTATGAAACGAACTTGGCAAACTTACTGTGGCTGCCCTTGGAGTTTCATCATCTCCTCCATGCTGATGATGAGTCACCTTCAAGACTGGAGCATTTCACTTACCCAGTCCCTGTGTTTGGGCTAAGCTGCCACAGTTCTCTCCCTTTTGCAACTCTCTCTACATGTTCTACATTTTCTTCAGGGCTCGTCTGTGAGATATCTTTGTTTGCCAATCACTTAGACTTTTCTGCTTCATGCCTATTTTGATGCTGGCTGTTTTGCAACTTCAATAAGCACTGGCGGATGACATGGTTACCGCATGTTTCTTGATGATACCTTCCTTTTCTGGTGCATCAAGTATGATTTTATGTCTTGCTCCAACACCAAGGCCAATTTTTATGCCGTGCTGGATACCACTACTTACATGACTACAACACCACCTTAGGATCTAAACATTGACTCAACAACCTCTATACGATGACTGTCACAGTGCCATCCATACTCATCAATTTTTGTCATTCGTGAGCACATCAACAGTATTGAAGCTGTTTGCAAAAGTTGTATAGTCTCACATCAGGTATTCATGAGCCACTCAATGCCTATTCTACTTTTGGGCCTTTCCACCCACTAATTCAAGTTCTGAGTTGGCAGTTCGGTTCAGCAACAGTAGCAGAGCCATTTTGCTTGCTGGGTTTCCCCCATCTGGCCTTGAGGTTTCAGGGAGTGCCGTTGTTCCATTTGGCCTCACAATGGGTACTTGTGCGTCACTCCGGACCTATATTAGTTCTGGGCCTTCCACCCACTAATGTGAGTTTAGGCCTTTAGGGTTGGCAGTTTGGTTCAGTAGCAGAAACAATTTGCCACTCTGCTCGGAAACCTATACCATTTATTTCATCACAAAACATGTTTGGTCTAACGACCAGCTGGAAAACTTGTACACCAACTGACAAATCCTTTCTTAGCTTCTGCATGTCATTACTAAACTGTCAATGGTTGGCCCAATGTGAGTTCGAGGAGGGTACAAAAGATATGTAAACTATTTCTGTAGATGTACTCACCTCCATATACATTGTAGTGCTGTTTCCCCTGTTATGTCGGATATATACACCCTGGACTTTTGCCCTGGGTTTCGGAGAATCTTTGGTACATCTGCTCTTATTTTCCTGTATATGCTATCCTCTCTCCCGTAGGTTCTCTCCCGTAGGTTCTCACAACTCTAGAGAACAGGGATGCTAACAAGCCAGTAACTTGTTTTTCCACATATAACACAGTGAAACAACACAATCATTGTAGAAAAACGTAGAAGCATCTGCACTAGGGCATCTATAATGAGAAGGGACAGAACTGTTAACACACATTTCTTCTCTTTTTTGTGACGGGGAAAAATCAGAGCTCTGTGCGCTCAAAGTTATTAAATTAGCTCGCATTTTATGTCCTAACTTGGGTTTCAACTGCAATGTATTCCATCTTTGGGGTGCTGTGAGACGGAGAGCCTGCTCACAAGGATTTCTGCTATGGTTCATTGACATGCATTCCAGATACCTTTTCATCTCAAATGGCAGAGTATAATGGCAGAAAAAGATTATGTCCCTGAACCCAATTGGTTGGGAATTGGTGGATTGATGGGATAGTTCTGCCCATCCTGAATGATATTATCATAGCTGTGCTGAAATATTCATATTGATCAATAATGTCCATTCCTTTCCAAGAGCCATGGCCTTTTACCAGCTTTTGATGCTTCTAGCAATAAATCTTTTTTAGGTTCCTTATCATAGAAACAATGATTTCTGTATCTGACTGATAAATAACAGTTATGGAAGTTTCATTTTTTCTTAAAAAAAATAGAAATGGTCTCTCCTTCCATCTGGTTGAGTATTGACATTAGGGAAACTTTGCGTCCCATTAATTCATTAGTTCCTGGGGGGTTTGCTTTGAATTTGGCAAATGATCCACCCAGATTTACAAAAAGTCTTGTTTCCAGATTACAACGGTCACAAAACTATTCCTTCCTTAAAACTGGAGTTTGATTTACATGCATAGAAAGACAGTAGCACTAGTTCAGGTTTTTTCTGGAGTGCTCAAGAGCTTGAGTACTATCTTCTGCCAGGCTTCTTACCATTGGCCTATCAATGGGTCTGGTATCACATAATCGAGGATCATGTTGTTTGCATCCTTGAATTAATTGATTGAATATTAAGTTTCTTTGCTTTTCTCCACTGTTAGGCTCCTACATTTTCTCCCCCTGGTTTTGTTTTACAGGTTGCATCTGTTATCGCCGGATCTCAATATTTCCAGCATATTTGCAATCATTTGATAGAAACAGATTCAGTTGATGCCATATGTTGTTGTAAATTGTTTTTTTTAGATTGTTCCTGTTTTGTGGTCCCATGTTCTGCCATTGTTTAATTTTGGTGAGCCAACTGACGTTGCCGTTACTATTCTCTGATCAGCATTATAGGTGGATGCCTTATTACCGCTGGCTTATACCTTGTTACGTGGGCACGCTACTCAGAGAAACAAATTACGCCAGACATTTCGTTTGAGGATAGGGATTCTGAACCTCTTATCAACGAGGACACACCAATTATCAAAATAGGAAATATATTGTGCAGTTCATCAGCATCAACGGCTTTTCCAAGGCCTCGGGTTGAATCACATGAACCATGATGTACCTCTGCCTCATATTTGGCTATTGGTTCTGTACATTTCCCTTTTATTTTGTTTTTTTTGGGGGGGGGTGGAGAAATGCTGTTTGCTGTTCCAGGATTGATATGTCTGAGGCATCATTCTTTCGGTACAAAGGCATTGTTAGAACTGCCTTTATCAAGCCAGCTGTGTTCTTCTGGCCTTGCCTACTGTGATTTTTGGTTTTGTCTTTTCAACAAAAAATAGGCCCTCAAGCATTATTTGTCAAAACTCAATCTTATCTTTTATGCTCTTCGGTGGAAATTCTGCAAGTGACTACAACAGCAGCAGAGAAACCCGAGTTATCGACGGATAAAGCATGGAGTAGCAGACCAGGCCATCTGGCATAAGGAAGGGGATGACCTTGGGACCAGTGATGTTCTAGCTTCAGCCTCACTAGGTTGTTTTTTAAGTGATTTTTTTCTCCACTGATTCATTGATCTTGCCAGGTTCTAGGTTCCAATCCAGCCCCACTCCGTAAACCAGAACATATGCGGAGGACTCGAATGCCGTTCGTTCATCCTTTCTGGTATGTCTGCAGAATAACTGTAGCAGCACGTAGTGTGGTTGAATAAAGAGGCAGGACTCCCTCATGCTAATGTTTTCACATGGGCATAATCTGTTTCTGGAACATTAAATTTCGTTGAAACAATTATTCTACATTCTCTATGAATGCAATAAAAGCATTTTTTCCCCCAGAAAGTGGTCGGTACAGCAGATATCGGGAAACTTTTTTACATAAGACGAGTATCAAGTTTTGTTTCTCATTCCTCGCATTTGGTTTTTAGCTTTCGCCTAACTTTTACTGAAGTTGTCACCAAATAGAGCACTCGTTTTGTTTCCTCTATCTCTCTCTCTCTCTCTGCCTCACACATCCTGAAACCACGGGTAGCAAAAGTCGCATTTCATGAAACGAAAGGATGTACAGGATATGCTCCACACTGGTTTTGACTCGGACTTCTTTGACGATATCACTTTTTGCTCATTCTAAAAGTCCCAACTGGCAAGAACATCATGTGAATAGTAGTAGAGTCGCCCTCTGAAACTCTCGATCGCCCGTCTACACTCATGTTTGGTTTGACAGATAAATTCCGGTTCCTTTTTGATAAGAGTCGTGACCGCCACATTGAGTTTAATTTGTCCGAATGTAACGCCGATGGATTGGCTGAAGCACCACCACCCACGATTTTAAGAGCAAACCAACTGTAAGAATTTATAATATGTTCATGGAAAGGTACGTACCGCCGGGGTGCAGCAAAAATTTGAATGTTCAAGCAATCCCTTTTATCTGTCTTTTGGCAATCTGAAATCTAACACTGTTGGTTTAGGTCTCGGCTTGGACATATGACACCTTGAGTTCAAGATCACTTAGTAGGGTCACTTGTAGATGTATTATTTTTTTACAACTAACTAACGAGCTAACAATCTAAAGGCGCACAGTCAGGAATTGAAAATTGTATGCCAAGTAATTTTTCACCCACCTTATGTCCGTGTTTAAACACAATAGTATTGTATTGTAGATGGGTTTTCAGATTTATCAAAGAATAAACTATAATTGCAGTTCAACAGTATGATCACATGTAGGGAAAATTTAACGGTTTGAATTTTTTTTTTTCAAAAAATCAAATGCACACAAAAATATGGAAGATGTCCTTTAATTGAGGAAACCGTGAGGTCCACGTTGGAGAATTGTTGCTTATGGAAAAATCAATGCCTCCTGCATGCACTGGGCCGGGGACTGCCATACGTGTGGAACCAAGGTGTATATTCTTGCCTCAGCTCTGTAGTGCGTGGAGTCTAGTTTGTGAGGCATGCATTCCTCCATTTCTGCCATGTGGATTGCGTTTTTCAAAGGCAAAATCGTATAGTGGGTCAGAATGAAGAGTTATTTGAGTTCATTTTAAATGAAAATGCAAGCCAAAGTCATCCCTAATTAAGCACGGTATTTAATTAATTAGAACACACAGAAGTTGTGTGGTGTGCATATATGTATATATGTTCTCCTCTACCTCGGTCTTCTCAAGCCCTACCGATCGAGTTCTTGGAGCAACTCACATAAGCTCATACGGTATGCATATTAATGTTGGGTGTCCAGATGAGAATGATGTACATGGGGATGTGAGACATTTTGTGCTAAGAAGATAGTACGCACGCATGGCTCATCTGTAGGTCATGCGTGCGCACACTAGTTCTTTACCATCCCTCCCGTGTATTGTTTGTTTGTTTGTTTGTTTTTTTTTTTTTTTGGGGGGGGGGGGGGGAGGTCATGAATCTCCCCAGTTCCATCCAAGATTGCCGCATGCGCTACCCGACACCGAAAATGTAGTTTCTGTCTGGCAGCAAGCATTATTAACGTAGGAATATTCTGTTGTCCCCACAGCAGAGAGAGAGAGAGAGAGAGAGAGAGAGAGAGAGAGTCGTCCTTGGGTTGCCAACTCCGTCGTGTTCCCAGGATTGTAATTGATGAATGTATGCCATCCACTAGAACTCGTCCCACTGGTCCTCCCTGATGTACATGCGCACTACAGCTACCAGCCTTTGTTTTCAAGCCGCTGGTTCCTTACTCCCTGTGTTAGTCTTAGTCGACTTTATTCTCACGGTTCGTCTATTCGATCAGACTCATCTCGACTTAGATGACTCGGATGGTATCTATAGGATTTTGAGTCGAAAGCCGAGTGAATCACACCGAGTCTTTAAGAATTATTTAAATAAAAATATAATATTTAAAATAATTTTAAAATTTAAAAATAATAATAATACTATAATAATATTACATCTTATATTTTATGAGAGAAAATAATTAACTTCTATTATTTAATTTATTTTAAATATCAGACTCGACCGAGTCTACGTACCTTGAGTTGGATCGACTCACACCAGATCAGGGACAATCCGATCCAATACCGATCCCCCAGTCGCCGCGGAACCCCACTCCTCCCTCATATGGCTAATGGCCTCCTCCGTCCCTTCCTCACTCTCGACGCTATATAAATTGGCCTCCTCCGTCCCTTCTTCAAGCATAATCAGCACACTCAATCCTCGAGGAGTAGGAATTTAAGCCACCGGCCAGTGAGAGAGAAGGAGAAAAGAGAAGAGAGATGGCGTCCACGAAATCCTCGAGGCTGCAGGGTGCTTCGACTACCCCCAAAGTGTCCCTTGGCTCGTCGAAGCCACAGCAATCCAAGGCCACCACAGGCGGCGGAGCAAAGCCAGCTGCTGCCACGGCGCCCAAGAAGCCGGAGTCGAAGCCGCAGGTAATTAATTAAGTAGCCTCTCTCCTCCCATCTCCCTTCAAGTTGACTTCGGGTGGGGTACGTAGTCCGTCCGTGTTTGCGATGACAACCGGGGGTGAGATCGATCATGTTTTTTGCAGGCCGCAACGACAGGTACTGCCAAGCCAACCTGATGCAGCCGCAGCTGTGAAGCGACGGCCAACTGACATGCACATGAGAGAGCAAAGATTTCGTGCACGGACGTCGCCCAGTTACCCAGTACTTCTGCCACGTAGTATTATTGCAAGTGTGTACGTAGTGGTGCTTACTACAACTATTACCATCACTACTACTTACTACTACTACTACTGCTACTGGTGTGCATGCATGGATGGAATAAGCAATCGAGATGTTTGAGACCCTACACTACTACTAATAGAACTACTGGTGTTTGTATCTTCTGATCGTCAAGAACTACTAGCTGTTTTCTGAAACTAAATTTTCTGTGCTGGATGGGATCTGAATTTGAACGTTTCCTGTTGTTCTATATATTGCGGAGCCCGTCGCTGAGGTGCTCCCTCCTGTAATGAACATGATGGACCCAACAACGAAGCCAACGGAACTGCTTCGATTTGACGACTAGAGTGCCCGGCCGCTAACCCAACTCGGCCACACGATCCTAGTGGGATTTTTTTGAAAATCTTTAATCGGAGAAGGGCACTGAGCGTATGGGTTATTTGAAGAGTCTTACCTGCTGCACAGCATGTCTGCAGCCCAATTTTATTATTAATTTATTTTAAATTTAGGATGGCCTCAATTCGAGTTACATGTCCGTATCACCGGAGCTTTAATTACACATACAGTTAAAAAAAATAAAAGAAAGATCAGACACCTCTGTTTGTCCCAAACAACGGGTCGACCACTTTGAGCCTCGTCCGATCCCTTGTTTTTTTGGGTCATTTGATTAGATGGTATAGATATTTAGGTCGGATTGAGGTCGATTATTATTTTGGGGTAAAAAATTGGACTGCACAGCACTCGGTAAACTCGAGCTTGAAATCAACATGCTTTTAATGGGCTGGGAAGTGTGTGGGGGGATCGATAGCCACCTCCTTTGAGGCATGCTGGAAGCCCAGTCGGAAGACGTTGCAGACTCCACGAACCCAGCAGTAAGATTATCATCGAAAAACGTAATTGCATACATGACCGCTTTACATGCAAAATGTGCACTTCTTTCGTCCAAGCCGTAACCTAAACATGTAAAACTTTCTTGCTTTCGTGTTTCTTTATAAAACCTCTGGCATCTGCGGCTCTACTCTTTAGGTGTTACTTCGAATAAGGGCGCGTTTGAGAACTCAATAGGTCATAGATTATGACCTAAAAATTTTCATCCATTTAAAACTTTACCACATGTCTAAATATCACGTCAAATTATTCAAAAATCATAATCTGACTTTTTAGAGAGAGAGTGAAAAACTTCCACTTTTTATAATCTCTCAAAAGTTCCTTTTCATTAGATTATTCTCACTCTAGAGGATTATAAAAAAACCATAATCATATTGAATTTTCAAACGAGACTGAGAATTCTAAGTGGTGGTGAGGCAAATCAAGGAGCAAAGCGTAGGGGCATTGGTGAAAAATAGGAAGGAAACCGAGAAGAGAGATATCCTGGGGAATGGTGAATTATGTTAAGATTATGATGTCATGCAAGAACCTCCTTACAATTGTTATATAACTGTGATTACACTTAAACTTAGAATAAGCCTTTTACAGCACAAATAGGAAGTGAGACTTTACCTACCATAGTTGGATAAAATGCAAACGCTCTACGACTTTCTTTGTCAGGCAAATCCGCATACAATGAGCCTTGATTAGGTTAAAACAACTTTTAATTTAGTTAAAACAATTTACTTCTACATTGGATAATAATATTTTTTTTTGGTGACAAATAACCTGACGAATTATAAAATTAGAAGCCACGGAACTCTCGAGGATTAAGCACGTGATGGAATAAACCCCCCGGGGTGAATTGAATAATAATATTATTATTGGATAATAATAGTTATTCTTTAAAGATAACACTTACTTTGGATGACAAGTGAACAAAAAAAAGAGAGAAGATAGTATGGATAAACTTTCTTGTTCTAACATTTACGTTCCCTAGAGGCTAGAGCAGCTTTTTAAGCTCCTTGGATCCAAACTAATTTTAGCGTAAATTTGTTTCAAAATTTTGTCAACACTATAAAGCAAAGACATTTCCAGATGCTACAATAAAATACATATAAATCATGAACATAGATTATCCTTCCAAAGGACACGCCTCATTACACCTGACGCCACCCCCCAAGAAAACAGTTTGGAAAAAATTACAAGCAGTGAAAGAATGACCTAATTTCTTGAGAAAAAGTTGACGAGTCAAAACGATATAAAAAAAGTTTCCCTCAAATTTCCAAAAAAGCTATATCACTTCATGCAGCTGATTTGGGAATCTTGTATTGCCTTTTGAGGAACTGAGAAGCCTCTGAATCGCTCCTGTGGCACAAAATCCTAATCAAAGTTTCAGAATCAGCTCCAAGTCTGCTTTTGCTTCCTTGGCCTGTACTCTTCAAGTCCTCAACCAGTACGCGGCTCTACAATAAACATATGAATCAGTGGAATGCGGAAGGGACCATGTCACCAAAAACTTTTCTGGAGCCTCATACTTTGTCGTTCACGATAATAAAATTCTCACATCAAATGTATGAATATATATTTCTATGAACTTCACCTCCACGGTACTGATATGGCTATACTTCAATCTTTTCAAAATAAAACATAAGGCAAAATGCATCAACTTCACAAAAAAAGAAACAATAGCAACTTTCGTTCTGCCTGCTTACTACCCTTTTACAGAAGCACGGTGGGGAAGAGATCTCGTCTCATAGAAACAGAAGGATATTAAAGCTGAAAATTTGTCTGTCCCCTATTCCCAATAACTATAGTTATCTTTTAACCAGACAACCAGGCACAACAAATTTGTAGGAAAAAATGTATTTTGATATCAGAAAAATACTTGTTCCTCCTACATTTTTCTTTACATTTACTTACCGGTTGTAATAATTTTTGAAAAATATAATGAAGCGACATTAATATGAGAACAAAACACTATGCTCATTAAATGATTAAGATGTTGAAATTGTAAGGAATTAGACAAGGCCACAAAGGTTATCATGTACTGGATGTGAGAGGCTAGATAAGTTAACACAAAAGAATAAACAACAAAAGAATCAAATTCAGTAGCTACAAGGAATATAGGAACTCTATAGATTTAGTAAAGCTAATGAGAGAAAGAATGGCCAACATAACTTGTAAGAAATTAGATGGAAAGGATCTAATGCAAAAGAGATTGATGGCGACAAGTTATGAGATGCAGGAAAAAACAACCATTGGAAACATAGCCTTAAAGACAAAGTTGTAAAAGAAAGTGGGGAGAGAGAGAGAGGGAGGGAGGGAGGGATTTGCATTGTTAACCTGTGCTTAGGTTGGGGGGGGGGAGGGATTTGTATGGTTAAACCTGTGCTTAGGTGAAGAGATTCTAATATAATTAGTGCTTATGCACCATATGTGGGCCTAGAGAAGAATATGTACATAAAAAAAATCTAGGAGAATTTTGGTAGGCTTATCCAAGATATTCCTAATGAGGAGAGGATTTTTGTTGGTGGATCGGGCCATGACATAGGCAGGATGAGAGAGGTTATAAGACAATTCATGGAGGTTTTGGTTTTGAAGGAAATGGCATGAGTGATACTACTCTGGAATTTACTGTTTTTAATATAATTGCAAACACTTGCTTTAAAAGGATGACCACTTGATAACTTGTAAAAGTGGAACATCACAAATCAAATAGACCATTCTTTTATTAGAGTAGGTTGACTGTTTATTATATAACACTTGCAAAAATGGAGAGTTTATCCCTTCAACGTAGAACTTTAGCAATGAATGATTACAGAGAAAAGTGGAAGAAAATAGGCCCAGTAAGAAGTTGCCCCAAAGATTAAATGGTAGAATTTAAAGAGGTAATTTATATGCACTTAAAAATGATCTAGGGAAAGAATTAAGATAGAATTCAGAGTAGAGCATCAATACAATCTAGAACATGATCTTACATAAATCTGAAGGTCACCGAGGACCCAGATCCGCAGGGAGATGTAGGACAAAGTGGTAGTGAAGTACCGGATGGAACATCAGACCATGTCTCAGAGGAGCCTAACAAATGACAAGAGCCCAAGGTGTGGACTGGTAAAAGGAGGACGTGCAGCTAGAAGAGAATAGGAATTGACAGACTGGGTGGAAAATAGACTCAATAGGAGACGAGGAGGACAAAAAATAGGGTGGGATGAATTGTTGAGAGAAATGCAGGGCTGGAGTAATGGAAGGAGGGTTATCAAGATTACGAAGAAGGAAGAGATCCTATCAAGAAGAACTATAACATTGTTTCTTGAGAGAAACACGAAGATGAAAGATAAGAAGTAATCAGAAAGGAGTAACCTTTATACTTAGTACGTACCAAGAAGAAGGAATTAAAAAATCTTTTGGAGCAAGAATGGTCTGAGTCGGTTCTGGTTTTGGTCCCCATTTCGGTAAAAGCCAGCAAGTTCTTACTAATTCCTCCCCATTGACAATGGAACAATTTTGGCCATAATCTGGTTCCAACTGGTCCAGCTAGTTTTTAACTTTTTAGCTCCATAAGATGAAGACACTTTTGCAGTACAAGGAGGTTTAATCGGAAGGAGCACAAAGAGTACGTACAACCAGGGAATAATGTAGAGGGCTGAGCTTTTCCAGCGTTAGTGTTGGTCAAGGAAATGATGGACGTAGATGGAGGAATCATATAATTAACATAACACCAAGGTCTGAGTTTCTAGATTTGGCTGGTACATGAGTGCGCAAAATTCATAATTGTTGGGACAATAAGCTGAAAGTCTATCATTAGAATGTAACGAGTGCTAGAGTCACCATAGCTATCGATAAATGACAGTTAACAGCACCGAAGAGGCAACAATGCTGCTCCACAGTCCACTGCAGAAGCAGATGACCGCCACATTGGCAACTGTGGTTTAGAGAACAATGATGGAGATGATATGCACCAGAAGGATTATGAAATCAGAGGAGGGCAGCCTTGATTTGTTACCATGACGGGAATCAAAAGTATAAGAATGGAATGCTCTAGTATTGATGTGGACGGCACAATATGGGTAGAAGTATACTAGAGGTATCCTCTAGTATGTTGCATTGGTGCATCAGAATGCTGTAACATAATCCATGTGCAAAACATATATATCCTGAATACAAAACAATTCAGGTACTGGCAGAAATAAAACATGGTACTGAATTATTCAACTGTGAATAATTATGTTACCTTCTTAGACAAGGACAAATATTAATCATTATAAACAATGACATTTTCCCCTATCTTTTCAGATTAACCTTAGCATTAGTATATCCTTTGGTTATAACAGTACTAATAATAAATTAAAATATTAATTTTTTATGTAGGTAAGTAGATGCATTGCATTCTTTCCAGAAAGGTGTATATGATATTTAGAATATCTCTGCTAGTTAAACATGCATATTTTTTATTTTTGAAAATAGCAATATATGTTTTTCTGAATCCTTCACATTTGTCCTAAATTATGTTTTCTTGACTCTTCACCGGGGAAAAAAAGTACCTGGACCTGTTATCTGCAGTCAGACATGGCAACTTCTGCTGTCCAGACAGATTGCATATGCGACATTGCTCCTCTCACTCACCAAGTGCCTCATAGTTATTAATGCATGTGAATGTAATTTTTTTGGAAAGTGAGCATGTGAATGTAATAATTGAACCTTGTCAGCTTTCCTATCTGTATAAATTAACGGTGGACCCCCTGGTTTTATGAGATACCCAGTTTATACTTTGTAGATGACCATGGATTTCCAAGGTATTCAGAGACCCCTTATATCATCTTCCAACCACTGTCAAACTGCACGCTTTGTTGCAGACAAAATGCCCCACTAGAGACAGACCTAGTGTATCCCTGGTTATCCTGAATATATCTATGTTATTAGAGGCGCTCGAGGCACTCGCCTAGGTGATGAGGTGACATGAGGCCAAAGGTTTCAAACCCGGTACCGGTTTCAGTACCGGGCAGGGCCAGTACCGGCACCAGTACAAAGTGGTACCGGCCAGTACACGACCGGTCCCCCTTGTCCCCCCTTTATATAAGTATATATAATTATAC
The DNA here is from genome assembly GCA_022559845.1 of Amorphophallus konjac. Lineage (NCBI taxonomy): Eukaryota > Viridiplantae > Streptophyta > Magnoliopsida > Alismatales > Araceae > Amorphophallus > Amorphophallus konjac. The sequence goes on along the minus strand of CM040121.1, from coordinate 552,835,573 downwards.
ATATATATATATATATAGGTTTAAAATTAGAGAAAAATGTTAAAAAATCAGAAAAAATAGAAAAACATAATAGAATGCAAAATCATATGTGATTGAACACAATAAAAAATTTAACACATATTTCAAAGTTTAAAACCATAATAAGCACCATTTCTTCACCATAGTACATTGGATATTTGAGACTTGGTGGTGGAGTGAGGAAATTCAAAATACCATTAAAGTAAAAAAGGAATGCTTTAAAGTTTGGCAAGCTAACAAAAATGCTCAAACCCTAGAAGCGTATAAAATCGCTAAAAAGAGAGCTAAGATAATAGTCAGCGAAGCCAAATCAAAGGCATTTGAAGATTTATATAATAAATTAGGAACCCGAGAGGGTGAAAAGGACATATTTAAACTAGCTAAATTAAGAGAAAGAAAAACTAGAGATTTAGATCATGTTCGGTGCATTAAAGGTGAAGATCAAAGGGTTTTAACTAAGGATCTTGAGATTAAAGGGAGGTGGCATAGCTATTTTCAGAAGTTACTTAACGGAGATTCCGTCAAGGATTTATCTTTAGAAGGTACCCAAGAGTCCACAATATTTGATAAATATCAATATTTCAGGCGTATTAAGATGTCAGAAGTGGAGGATGCTTTAAGGAAAATGAAAGTGGGCAAGGCCTTAGGACTAGATGGCTTACCTATTGAAGTATGGAAAGGCCTAGGAGATATTGGTATTCAGTGGCTAACTAAATTTTTTAATAAAATTTTAAAGGAACGGAGAATGCCAGAAGTTTGGAGAAAAAGTGTTGTAGTTCCTTTCTATAAAAATAAAGGAGATATTCAAAGTTGTAATAATTATCGTGGAATTAAGCTTATGAGTCATACTATGAAACTTTGGGAAAGAGTAATTGATAAACGCCTCCGTGGTATGACTACTGTGTCGGAAAATCAGTTTGGTTTTATGCCAAATAGATCTACTACAGAAGCTATTTTCTTGCTACGGCAGCTAATGGAGAAGTATAGAGAGATGAGAAAAGATTTGTATATAGTTTTTCTTGATTTAGAGAAGGCGTACGATCGAGTACCGAGAGAATTGATTTGGTGGACATTAAGAAAGAAAGGAATCTCTCAAGGATATATTGATTTGATTAAGGATATGTACGACGGTGCTATTACTAGTGTTCGAACTATTGCTGGGGAGACTGGTGAATTTCCCGTTTCTATAGGTTTGCATCAAGGTTCTGCACTAAGTCCGTATCTCTTTGCCTTAGTTATGGATGAAGTAACTAAATAATTGCATGAGGATATCCCTTGGTGTATGCTATTTGCAGACGATATTGTTTTAATTGATGAGAGTATTGATGCTCTAAATGCTAAGCTAGAGCGTTGTAGACTTGCCCTGGAGTCTAAAGGTTTTAAAATTAGTAGGAGCAAGTCAGAATTTATGCACTGTAATTTTAGTAATGGGAGAGTGGTTCAGGAAGACATGGTTCTAATTGATGGACATAACATTCCGAAGAGTAGTAGCTTTCGATACTTAGGGTCTATCATACAAGAGAATGGGGAGATTTATGATGACGTTACACATAGGATTAAGGCAGGCTGGTTAAGATGGAGAAGTGCATCAGGTGTCCTTTGTGATCGTCGTATGCCTGTGAAACTCAAAGAGAGGTTTTATAGAATGGCTGTGAGACCCGCTCTGTTATATGGTACCGAGTGTTGGGCAGTACGAAAGGAACACATCCACAAAATGTGTGTAGCAGAGATGAGGATATTGAGATGGATGTGTGGCAAGACTAAGAAAGACAAGATTAGGAATGAGCGCATCCGTAAGGACTTAGGGATAGCTCCAATTGATAGTAAAATGAGAGAAAATAGACTCAGGTGGTTTGGACATGTGTTTCGTCGCCCTAACTCAGCGCCGGTTAAAAGATGTGATCAAATCTTAGTGGATGCTAGCAAAAGAGCTCGAGGAAGGCCTAAAATGAGATGGTACGATGTTATTAGGAAGGACATTAGTTCCTTGAGTTTAAATATGAATATTGCACTTGATAGAAATCTTTGGCGGAACAGGATTCATGTAGCCGACCTCAATTAATTGGGGTAAGGCTCTGATGATGATGATGATGAGTACATTGGATATTTGAAAGCTTGAAATATAAAAAATACATACTCAATAAGGGCCATATGAATATGGTGGATAATTTGAAGATCCATCTGCATCTTGGTCCATTGGTGCAGCCGTGAGAGCCTCCCAACTCAAATATTGGGTGGTCCCGACAGGTGAACCAGATGGTACAACCCGGCTAGTCTGGTTTTTTATTTTATTTTTATTTTTTCAAACTGTACCGGCCAGTACCAGTAGAAAAAGGGCAGAACCAGACTGGCTGAGGCTGGTATTGGTACGTACCGGCCCAGTACATACCGGCCCAGTACATACCGGGGGGTATTGAAAACCATGTGTGAGGCACCCATAACTCACCTTGCTTTGGCCCATCTCGGCTAGGCAAGCTGGCTGTGGCTGCAGGGGGCCTTGGGTCAAGCTCACTTGGGCTGCCCAGCACATTCCTATAAGAAATTTTGGCCAAGGGCGCCCCCCTTCAACCCCCAACAAGGCTGTACCGGGCCGGTATTGAAAACCATGCGTGAGGCACCCATAACTCGCCTTGCTTTGGCCCATCTTGGCTAGGCAAGCTGGCTGTGGCTGCAGGGGCCTTGGGTCAAGCTCACTTGGGCTGCCCAGCACATTCCTGTAAGAAATTTTGTCCAGGGGTACCCCCTTCAACCCCCCAACAAGGTGGGCGCTCCCCCTCTTTGACTCCCTTGAGACCTGACCGCACAGGTTGATTCGCGATACAAGGCTAGGTCTATGGGAATGTGAATTTGATAAGTTCTTAATTTATTTCTCACATCTAAATGGATGAATTTACTAATCTGATTGATTTTTTATGTGTTGTTGACATATTTAACAATATATATCATATATCTATTTTATTTAATATATTTAAGAAATGTCGCCTCAAAATTTGAGGCGAAGGCGACCCCTTGATCGCCTCGGGTGCCTCTCTCCTTTGACTACATAGGAATATAGACAACCAACCAAACGAAGGAGAAAGATGATTAAGGACAATACCTCAAAACTGTGTAAAGTTATTATAGGACGAGCACGAGAGACTAAGTTTTCAACTGTCCCACGAGGCAGCCCATCTCCACCAGATATAAAAAATTCCTGCAGCACATGAAAGCAATTAAGCCAATGTCATTACACAATCTGCCATGTAGCTGTACATGGTACTTTCAAGAAACTATCATGACATGCATGCAGTGACCACTATACTTCCCCAAACAAAAGCATGTCTATCACATTACTATGAATAGGAACATATCAACTGTCAAAGATCTCTCCATGCTGATGTTTTCAACTTGAATACTCTACTTCATAAATTACAATTGAAGTTTTGTATAGCAAGTAACTATTTCTTGCTTGTGGGAGCATACATGCACTTGGTTTGGGGATCTGTAAGATCATCTCGAAGCTGTTGGCCTCTAGATTGGAATGCATCATTGACAAGGTGACCGGTTATAATCAGAGAGCTTTTATTAGAGTTGGGCAAATTCAGGAAAACTTCTTGGTGGCTCATGAATGTGTCCATTCCATGAGAAGTCAGAAGAAGAAAGGGCTCATCTTGAAGCTTGATTTTGAAAAAGCTTATGACAGGGTGAACTGAAGATGCCTTCCTAGTGTTGTCCAAGATGGGGTTTAATAACAAGTGGGTGGGTTTGATCAGTAGGTGTATTTCCTCGGCCAATTTTGTGGTCCTCCTTAATAGAGTCCCAATCCCTTTCTTTCATGGTGGGAGGGGACTGAGACATGGGGATCCTATGTCTCCACTCTTTGTGCTTGTGGCTCTTATTTTGAGCAGAACGTGGATGAAGGGGGAGGCCGCTCGACTCATCAGGGAGTTTCTTATTCGTGAGCAGAGCTTACCTATCAGCCACCTTCAGTATGCATATGACACTTCTTTTCCCTCTGAGGTTGAGGAGCATCTAGGTTACTAGACTAAAGGTTAATTTTCAGAAGAGCTAACTGCTAGGAATTCAAAAGAGAATGCTATGAGAAGAGCAGCCTTGATCCTTGGATGTCAATGGGGGGAGTTCCCATCTCCTACTTGGGTCTTCCTCTTCCAGCAGGGGCAATCAAATGCAAAGAATGGTGGGGAGTTGTGCAGAAGTTTGCAGCAAAACTTGCAGGATGGAAGGGTAGACTTCTTTCTTATGGAGTGGGGGTGTTGTGTAAGTCGGTGCTGGATAGTCTTCCTGTGTTTTACCTCTCTAACTTTAGGATTCCCAAATCAGTGACCAGTAAGCTCCATAGCATTCAATGCAGAATTTTTCGCATGGAAGTGGAGGAAGGGTCTGGGACGTGGCCCCCGCCTCTTCATACAATCTGTCCCATGTGTGGAAAGGAATCCTTCATGCAGCAGATCTCCATTTTGTTAGTACTCAGTGCCGTATTGGAGATGACCAGAATATCCTAATTTGAAAGAACATACCACAGCCCCTTGGCCTTCAGGTTCCCCAAGCTGTTTGATCTTGCTGTCAACCCTTTGGCTGTTGTACTGCAGAATTTTGATTTCAGCACATCCGGCCTTTAGAAGGCCCCTTCGGGATGAGAAGATAGGGGAGGTGGAAGATCCCCTACTCCTCCTTTAAGACTTTAAACCTGATAGTGGGAACACTGGGTGGTTTTGAAGCTGGAATTCGAATGGTGTCTTCTCTGTGAAGTCGGCTTATGCGCTCTTGGCTGATGGCAGATGTCAACACCCCTTGCACCCTTTATTTGAGATCTTTCTTGCCCCTTGAAGGTTAAAGATCCTTGTCTGGAGAATTTCACATGGTAGACTTCCTACTTGTGATTGTCTGGTTCGCTTCTTGGATAGAATTGACACCCATTGCTGTATGCGTGGCTCACAGGAGGAGAGTGTGGTTCATCTCTTTCCAGGTTGCTCTTTTGCTCAAGAGGTGCGGTAAAGGATTTTTGTCAAAATTCAAACTAGTAGCCTCCCCTTCAGCTCCATGGCTAAGGTATTCTTGCTTTAGAATAGAAGATGGGCATGCAAAGGAGATCGCAAGATGTGGGGGCTCGCTCTCCATGCTACCTTATGGGCTTTGTGGGGGGAGAGGAATGGAGGGATCTTCAAGAAAGAAGCTAACAATCTGAATAAGGCTGTTAAGTTTGTACGTGAACAAGCTAGGGAATGAGGCTCTTCTTTTTGTAATTTGGACACTTGTAACTCTTATTCTTTTGCTTTGATGGAGGATTAGTGTGTCTAACTGGGTTCTTTTGGTATAGGGAAATCTTTGTTTCGTACTCCTTACACACTTGTATATCCCTGCTTTCTTTTTTATATAATCAGTGGTGTCATCCACCTTCAAAAAAAACATCATGTTGCTAGGGTCAGCAAAACTTCTAGATCTTGGGCTTTTAATCGACAAATACTTCTAATGCAAAACAAAACCTTGCAGGGATCCTGACTTGCCCACCAGTGGAACCATTATGATGCTAAAAAGTAGACTACCTTGACCACATTCAAGATACAATGGTTTCCATATACATACCTTTAGAGTTTGAAGATCATCTTCTAGTAACTTTGCATCACTTGGAAAGAAGACCCGTGAAGGGCCACCATCCAGTAAGACTCGGACTAATCCATCCTGTGAATGTATGAATTTAAGAACGATGTCTAGGCTGAAGACAAGATGAAAAATAATCGTCATCATACTAACCACTGATGCTTGAAGAAGGCCTGTTACAGTACGATCCCTGAGTGGCTCAACAATGATATTACAGAGTTGATTTAGTACCTGCAGCCCAACCCCAAATATGCAACCATGTGGGATATAACTTACTGGAGCTTCAAAAATGACAGAACTGGAAGATAAAAAGTTGAGGAAAGGGGGCAAGAAAAAGTGCACTACACATGGGACATCTATGTTTGACATGTAAACACAAAAAAACTACAAGTGATATGTGAACCTCAAAGGGTTGACTGAAAAAGTAGAACAAAAACTTCAGCCCTTGGTACAAGAAATGAGCTAAATGCTTTTACTGATTAAAAGTGAATGGTAGCATGAGGTCCGTCATATCCCAAATACCTTTCATCAGGTGTCTTTCCCACTCCCAAATGTTCCCTTAACAAAGATACTCATAAGTACATTGTTAAAGCATATATGCTATCAGCTCTAGAAAATTGAATCGCTATTACATGTAAAGACTTGGCATTTGCACGCTTCTGTCAATAGAATCAACACTTGTTACCAACAAGCATATTGTTTATGGATTGGAGATTCCAAGTCCACGTGCTGTTTATGTCATCTAGCTCAAATATTCTATTTGTACTCATCTAGATACAAGTAGCCTCAAACAACGAATCATGTTTTATCTACAAACAAATGGATGCAGATTTCATTTCATAAACGTCACTTGTGTCTCAGTCTGAATCTCTCCATCCCTCAAGACTATCTGATCTTTCATGTCCATCATGTGTGGGGAGGCATCCCCCCTATCTTCCACAACCTCCTTTTGGGTGGGGGGTGTGGAAAGGGGAATGGGTGGGTGTAAGTAGATAGGTTCCCCAACCTCCTTTTGGGTGGGGGGTGGGGAAAGGGGAACGGGTAGGTGTGAGTGGATGAGTACTGGGGGTTGTGTGGAGTGAACGTCTGCACGTATACACCAGTATGACTCTTGTGACCTTCTTTGTTGTCCGACAACAGTCAATGGTGTGGTTGTTTCCACATCTACTGCTCTATATGATCAATGTGATCCACATGGTACCAACAGTTCAATGAATGTGTTTAGCCTCATTTTACATAAAAATGAAGTGGCGAAGTGATCTGTGATGAAATATTTGGAGGTAAAGATGGGATATTTGGATACTTTTCTCTAAAAATCTCTAGTCTCATTATAGATAGTGGTTGCAGGAGGTGGTAGATTAGAAAGGTGAGGAAAGAGTGGTCAGTAAATTTGATCTTCATGTAGAAGGTGGCTAGGAAGAGATGGACCACCATTGACAGGATTTATGTCTTTAAAAAGGATAAAGTTGTCTCTTCTGTGGCCTTGTGATCAAAACAGCAGCTCCTTGGTTTGTGCAGTGTGGTATTGTAGGTACTTTATGGAAGCTGATTTTCAAAGTCCTGTCCAAGTATATGGTTGCGATCAACCTCTGTTGTTCAGCTTCTTAGGGAGTGGAACAGGAATGATCCTAGGAGAGACTATGTGATGGAACTGTAAAAAATAGATGAACGTGTTAACCTCTTGTTTCTTGTTTACTAGTTCCAATACGTTTTTGTTTCTGATAATAGGGGAGAGACATCATTCCATCTCTCCAAGTTTCCTTGATTGAATGCGCATCCAACATCAGATTCCAGTCATGAACTGAGGTTTATTTTGGTTTTTTCTTCTGATCTAATTTAGGCATTAAAATCATGTTCTTTCACTTCACGTCTTAATAGCAGGCTACCAAATATAATCTTGGTTGGGTGTGCTCTCCTATTCCACAGACAGGACCTAATTCAAAAGTTCTTGTTAAAAGAAGGCATCATCATCTCATGCCCTTCAGACCCGAGTACTTATGCTCTAGCATTCAACCTTTTTTTTTGAAAGTGGGTAGTACCACAATTGTATTAAAAGTAAAAAGATTTACAAGCATATACAAAAGAACCCAAAAAACTCTCCATACAAGAAGGCCCACACAAAGCTAGTGTGACCCACCACTAACCCCCCCAAAAAACAAAAAGGGTAGAGTTGTGGGGGTTCACGTTACAAAGGAGCTCCGCCCACTCTCTAACTCTATGATAAATGAAACAAGCCAAGCTCTCCACCGCTCTAACTTCCCTTTTGAACGTCCTTGAGTTCCTTTCCCCCCATAGCGCCCATATGGTAGCATGTAGGATCAACCATCGAACGACTCTGTCTCCTCTAAGTGTCCGGCTTTTGCCCCGTTCCCTCACAAAGTGGTGCACCTCTCTTTGACGGTCGAGAGCACACTAAGTCCTAGTGACCTCACTCCATACCCCCTGTGAGTAGGTGCAACCTACAAACAGATGGTCCAAGGCCTCATCTTCCTCCCCACACAAGTAGTAAACAGAAGATATGCCATGTAGGAACGACAACAACTTGTCTCGTGTGGGTAGTCTCCCGTGGGAAACCCTCCAAATGAGAAGCTTCACCTTCAGCGAACTCCTAAGCCGCAAAATATGAGGGGCAAGGTGATGACGTACCCCCCCATCTGAGATAAAAGTGTAAACATACCTAACTGAGAAGGATCCCTCCTTCCCCCACTGTTGGAAGCAAATTTTGTTTGTAAAAACACCTCCGCTTGTATTTACTTGGAGTAGAAATGGGCCAACTTGGAGATGGAAGACCCGTACGGGATCGGAGGAACCCGTACCGGGTCGGAGGGACCCGTACGGGGTCGCCCTCACCTGGACGGATCCTCCCGGAGGTGGGCAAACCCGCGCGGGGACGCCCCTGGGCGGGCGGACCCGTCCGGGGTCCGCGACCCCGAGGAGGTCCTGCCTGGGGTTCGCGACCCCGGGGAGGTCCTCCCCGGGGGCGCGCGACCCCGGGGCGGACCCACCCGGGGGCGCGCGACCCCGGGGCGGACCCACCCGGGGGCGCGCGACCCCGGGGAGGTCCCGGACTGGCTCAGGGACCTTCCACCCCGGGGAGGTCCCTCTCCCGCGCGCAGATACTAAAAAATTTCAAAAAGTGACCTCCCCGGGGTCATTTTCATCCTGTTAGACCCGTACGGGGTCGAACACTCCCGGGGAGGTCCCCCACTTCTATAAATAGACCCCCGGAGGTCCAGAAGGAAAGAGCTAGGATCTACAAGCTACAACCTACGGAAGACACTCGGAGCGTTTTGTTCGTTTGTCTTGGCCCGCGAGGGGTAAGTCCCCGGGTCTTGTGTATGTGCCCCTATGAGGGTATATTTGTAATTTTGCCCCTCAGTGGGCCGTGTTGTTGTTTCTAAGTCCTAGAGAGAGGACGGATGATTTTTGCATGAAGCAACTACGTACAAGCACACTTGAAACATTTTGTTCGTTTGTTCGTCTGTTCTGACCCGCGAGGGGTAAGTCCCCGGGTCTTGTGTATATGCCCTTATGAGAGTATTTTTGTAATTTCGCCTCTCAGTGGGCCGTGTTGTAAGTTTCTAAATCCCGGGGCGACTATGTCATATAATTCTGCCCCAATAATGGGAGAATTGATTAAAAGCCCTCCCCGGGATCTAAGAAACACAAATGTCCTGTAAATTACAGTTTTACCCTGCAACTTTTGTAATTAGGGCTACGCCCCTATCTCCCGCTTTAATGCGGATCTTTGTACAGTCGACAACCCGCCGACAACCCTTGTACTCATTCTGATTATAAAAGTACTCAGCATGTTTTATGTATGTCCTCGGGGGAAAATTATAAGAAAACCCCCGACTTTTACAAAATTGTGTATATACCCCTTCTTTGGCAAACTTGACATACATGAGTCTTCTATGAAGCCATTGTCATTGCTCGGGCCCGGGGACGATGTCAGCTCAGTCCGACACTCAAAGGCCACCCCAACCCTAGGTCTGTGTAGGATATGGTAAAATTACCAGAATACCCCTACAACCTAAAAATGGCCCAATAGACTCTGAAACCCTTCAGAAAGAGCCTCAGAGCCTCAAGGAGTCTGTAATTCGATCCTACTTCCGTTCCAGCCCAGAAAATTTCAGAAATGCCCCTGGCCTGGGAATATTACCAAAATACCCCTGGGGTGGTATAAATTACCGCAATACCCTCGGGGTTCAGAAAATCTCTCTTTACTTCAAAAATGCCTATGGCTTCCGCATATTTGCGTTTCCATTCTTAAATCCTAGGGTTTTGCTCAGACCTAGCCCTAATTCAATTGTTTCTGTTGGTCGGTGGTGAGTGAGTGGACATCATGAGCTCTTCAAGAGAGTTTGCCCTCAACCTCAGAACCCTGTAAAAGAATTTGGGGATTTCTTTGACAGTCAAACAAAAGTGTTCGGACGTTAGGCCGATGTAAATCAACACTGACTCCGGTCAGTGGGGAGAGGTCCAGCACTCGAACCCAAATCGTCTGATACTATGCGCACACACGGAGTCACCCTCTATACTTAGAGGGGGATGTTTCTTTTCAAAAAGAACAAAATCTATATCTTTATCTACGATAAAAAACCATATTAGATTTTTCCGTGTCTCACACCCACCTCCAAGAGCACTCATCCTCTCTATCTAGCTGGGAAGCATAGTCCATAAGTAGAGAAGGTCCTCTAGCTGATCCATCTAATCGATGTTGAGATTCCTCCTAAAAATTGGTGCCCAGGTATCTCCTAACAGATGAGAGTCTAAAGCCTGAGATACCGAGCCTAGAGGAGCTACTGCAACTGCGAAAAGCCTCGAGTTGGAAGCCTCTAGGGTAAAGTTGCCACACCATCTATCCTTCTAGGAAAGACACTTGTCGCCTTTTCCCAGACGGACTCGAACATTGGAAGAGATAATGTCCTTGCAAGTCAAGATGTCCCGCCAAATGGGAGATGTGGCAATATGCTATAAGTGCCAAGTCCCAATCTCTCCTTCTGTCATAGCATCTCTGCCTAATGACTTGCGCCCATAGGCCATCCTCTCCCGCCCCCAACTTCCATAGTCACTTACACAGAAGAGCTAGATTGAAGTATCTGCTATTCTTGATTCCCACACCACCCCTTTCCTTGTCGCTGGCCACTCTGTCCCAAGAGATATCATGCCAACCTCTGCATCTCCCCTCACTGCCATGTCAAAAAAATCTCCCGTAGATATATTCTGACTTCCTTGCCACCGTCTTTAGGATCCGAAACATAGAAAAGAAATAAATAGGTAGGTTGTCCAACACTGACTTACATGGAACTGGTCTACTTTCATAGGATAAGAGCCGTGCCTTCCACCCTACTAGTATGGACTCGTACTATTGCACTATAGGTTGCCAATCTGAGCAATACAAAACACCTGGGGACAGTGGGAGGCCCAAGTATGAGATAGGGAAGTCTCTTAGTTGACATCCCAAGATGAAGGCTGCCTGCTGGAGAGCCCTCTCCTCCATGTTCACACCTACTGGGATGCTCTCATCAAAGTTAACCTTGCGCCCACTAACCTCTTCTAGCAACCCCAACAATAACTTGGCCACAAAAAGCTGGTGCTTGTCCTCTGTAAGTAACATGATAGTGTCATTTGCATACTGCAAATGTGTAATAGAAGTGCCATCTATCCTGACCTAGAATTCCCTGATCAGACCTGAGGACTCCACTCTCAACCACATCCTGCTCAGGATATGAGCTACTAGCACAAAGAGGAAGGGGGACATAGGGTCTCCGTGGCATAGCCCCCTACCGCTATGGAAGAAAGGATTCAACATCCCATTGATCAGGACAACAAAAGTGGTTGAAGACACGCAAGCACAAACCCACCCCATCCATCTCTCTCCAAAACCCATCTTCTCTATCACATCAAATAAACACTGCTAGCTGACCCTATTATATGCTTTCTCAAAGTCCAGCTTCAAGACTACCTCTATCTTCCTCTGAGTCTTCATGGCATATAGGCACTCATGAGCTACCAAAAAATTTTCCTGAATGTGTCTCCCCATGATGAAGGCTCCCTGGAAGCTGCTGATCAACCTGTCCATAACTCTGTTCAATCTTCTTGCCGGCACCTTGCTGATGATCTTGGAGGTCTCATTCAAGAGGTTGATGGGCCTAAAGTCTCTAAAACACTGTGCTCTTTGCTTTTTCAGGATGAGGACTAAGATGGTTTCATTAATACCCCCCAAATGAGCCCTTCCCTCCTGGAACTCCCTCACTGCTACCAATGAGTCCCCTTTAATGATGTCCCAACACTTTTGGAAAAAGCCCAATAGGAATCTATCTGGTCCTGGAGCTCTATTCCCTACACGAGAAAAAATAGTATGTTGTATCTCCTCCTCTGAGAAGCTCTGCGAGATAGCTTCCCACTTCTTAGAAGAGACATGAAAGCAAGTCATTTGCAATCCTCGGTCTGTTGAACTCATCCTTTGTGAACAGTCTGGAACAGTAGTCTCTGACTTGGCCATTGATATCCTCATCCCTAGAGAAGGAGTGGTCACCCGCACAGATACATGTGATGATGTTGACCCTCCTTCTCCCTATGGTTATGCGCTGAAAGTAAACAGTGTTCCGGTCTCCTTCTCTGATCCATTTGTCACTCGACCTCTACCTCCAATAAATCTCTTTCTTGAAAGAATCTCATCAAACTCCCCCCTGAGAGTGTCCCATAGTCTTCTGTTAGAATCGTCCATTAGCCCTGCCTCCTCCAAGCAGTTTAGGCCCTCAATCTGTAGTAGTATTATGTCTTTAGCTACCCTGCTAGGAAGTGTTTTCTCTACACCCCATGTCATAAAGTACCCGTGCCACATGCTTTAACTTTCTTACCAGAGTAGCCATAATAGACCTGCCCATACACAATGCACTCCATGTTGTCCTTATAGTGTCCATAAAATTTGTCTCCCTGAACCAGAAGCTCTCTAGTCTAAAGCTTCTCCTCCTCCCATAAGTACGACTCGTCTTCAAAAGTAGTGGCTTGTGGTCTAATATAGATCTCGCTAAAGGTAACACCTGCACATAAGGGGAGTGGTCCTCCAAGGCTATTGAAACTAGGAACCTGTCCAGCCTAGAGTAAGAGGGGTTAGCTCGTAGGTTGGACCAAGTGTACTGTCCAAATGCCATACCAATATCAACAAGAGATGCATCCTCAATGAAATCTGTGAAGTTGTCCATCTTCCCTGTGTGGATATGATCACCCGTCCTCTCCCAAGGAGTTACAACCGCATTAAAATCACTACAAACCATGGCTTGCCAAAGATGTGATGATGGCGTGCCAAGTCCTCCCACAGGAGCAACTTCTGCTCCCTACTTTGAGGGCCACACACCACCGTGAAGTCCTAAGAGAAGCCATCTCTCACATTCTGAAAGTGTAGGAAAATGGCCCACCTATCGACCTGCCTATCTTCCTCAACCTCTTCAACTTCAAATTCATTCTACAAGATCATGATTCCCCTGCACCTCCCCTCCGCTGGTGAAACCACCCCCTTAACTAGTCTAACCCCACCAATCTCCCTCATAAAAGCCTCCCCATCCCCTTCGAACTTGGATTCTTGGATACACAGGATGCCAATCTTGCGTCTCCTAACTAGCTCCTTCACAACCCTTCTCTTCTCTTCCCCCTATCCCTCTCACATTCCATGAGACGATCCTCATGAGAAAAGTGGGATGTCCCTCTCCTTCCTACCACTATCCCTCTCCCTATCCCCCATCTGTTGTGACTTCCCCCCTTTTGCCACTATACTTATGGCCCACCTCTTGTGGATTTCGATAAAGACCCTTTTTAAGTCCTTCTCTGCCTTACCAAAAGAGATCCCCACATTGTCCGTTATCTCCCTCACTTGCTCTGCAGTCATTTTCTCTACCAGCCCAACAAGCTCCCTCACCTCCTCCCTCCTTCGTGTAATGTTATCTGCCAAAACCTCCCCTTCCTCTAACAGCCGTAGGCCCTCTCCCGGTGTCTTCGAAATAACCTCCTCACCTTCAAAGAACCAATCCCCCCCCCCTCATCCTGTGTATCCTTGGCCCGATCTGTTTCTATGAAGTGAGCTGCTTGTCCAAGTGGAACAGAACCGCTTGTAGCTGCCCCTACCGGCTTCGACAAAAGAAGATCCTGCTGCCTCAGTCCCCCAACAGTGAGAGCGTTTGCAAGGCCATCAGAGTAGGCCACCCCTAGAGGCACCTCCTCCAACCGGCTGGCCTTTGGCCTGGAATCTGCCCCTTATTGTTCTCCCATAGTGACAAGCGGGAGATAAGGGCCCGCCGCAGACTCCTTAACCGGTGAAGGTTTGGCCTTCCACATAAGGCCGAGGGGCTCCCCCATAGATGTCGTCAAATTCGTCAGCAGGAGATCTGGCGCAGGCATCGTCAGAGTCGGACCGTGCTGCTGCATTGCATCCCTAGGGGGTTTCTCCACCATGAGGCCTTTCAAGGTTGTTGAAACCACCATTCACTAGGAGAGGCCAGTCGCTGGAGGATAGCGCTGTCGGACGCCACCCTCCTAGAGAGGCTATCGGTGCCCACAATTGTCGGAGATGATCGGAGTCCTCTGCTCCGAGCCCCGACGCACCTGGTTGGAAGTCCGGTGGGGAAGACAATGGTTGTTGGGTTCGATCGGACCCGCTATCCCGCAACTCCCGGATACGGGTAAGTTGCAGGTAGTCGGGTCATGAAAGGGCATGGGTCGCTACACTGAAGAGGTCCGGCTTGCCGAACCGGAAACTAGTTCGCAAGTCTGCTCCACAGGCCGCACCAACGGTTGGCCTGAGCTCACTAGGCTTGCGTTCATGCCCGACGGCCCAACCGGTCCAGCCGAAGCACCTCCTGCCTTGCTCGCCAGCCCACTCTATGGTTCAAAAATTGAATGCAAGGTCAGGGGGTTGCCATGTACCCCCCCACCTTCTTTGACCTTAAGACTTGGGGTTGGATGCCCTAGTGCCGCCACTTGGCTACCAGACCCCTACACCAACCGTGATTGTTCCGACCGGGGGAAGACACACATGGGGTAGACGTCACCGACAAGGTCAACAGTGATGACTGCCGGCACCTCTTGCAGACCGCACACCCGTACCATAGGATCTACCGCTGTAAGATCTCCGGAGTCAGTTAGACCGATAGACCCTAGCATGAGCTCCCTAAAGCGGCGAACCAGGGACGACACCCCCATCTCATCGCAAAGGATGAGGGGTACCCTGTTCCTCACCATGATCTGGCTCATCCTGGGGGGAAGGTCCCCATCTCATTTGTCCAGCTTCCCAGGTGCAGTAGGACCCCCTCCACCATCGCAAAATCGATTCTTGACCATGCAGTGGCCTCCTTCTCGGTCTGGCCAACAGCCAAGAAGCACTTGGTCCCACCTGAGCCACCTGCCAACCTTCGCATGAAGTTTGAACTCGCCCCGGCATTCAGAACCGCCTTCACTCGCTCCGGCCCACCTTCTCCCTCTACCAGCTCCACTTTCAGACATCCACGAAGCCATTGTAACCACCCCTGTACCACCTATGGTGGCAAGCGCTCCGCCTCGGCGTAGGTCTTGCCTCCCCCCTCCTGTGCTCTCCAACTGGGACCCGACTGCACTACATCTGCAAACGATCTGCTGGATTGGATCCAACCACCAGGGCTCGCCGCAGGGACTTTGCATTGGCGTTGCTGGTGGCCCCTGTTCCCACACTGGTAGCATCTCCTAATCCCGACAGGAAGCTTAGGGCCCAGAGACACCCCTAACGCATTCCGACGAGCCGAGCCCCCAAGGGGGAGCCCTCTCACGCCGGTGCCCCACTCTGGGGGTCCTCCCCACAACATCCCTTTCCTCAAAGTTTCTCACTCTAGCATTCAACCTTCTTACTTTTTATGTATTCGAAGGCAGAACATTGGAGATGTTATGTACTCAGACATTCACAACTTTTAGTATTCAAAAAGGCACTGCAATGGAAACCAACAAAGGTGCTGGCTTTTGCCTTTGTTCAGTTCTAGTCTCCAAGAAGTACATTTCGGTTCCATCCTTCAATGGCAAACCTTGGTCTCCCAATGAGGCATCTGTTTCAAACAAAATCTGAGCACTCCACCAACCGTCTTGACAAGCAAGTGGTGAGTTCCTCTCAGACGACTAGAGTAAAAAAAAACTATCCCCACACTGGCAGGCCTTGGTTGGCCAGTGGAATCAGGGTTGGCAGTATCGGCCGAAATGTATCGGTTTCGGCCGGTACCGATCCGAAACCGAACCAACACACTGTAGCAGGTCCGAAACTATCAAAAAATACTTTTTAAATGGTTTCGGACGAAACCATTAAGGGTTTCGGCCGAAACTGACCTATTTCGGTCCGAAACCAGACGATTTCGGCCGAAACCAGACCTTGACATTATTTTTTTTAATTTTTTAAATGGTTTCAACCGATTTCGGCCGAAACCGAAACCGGTACCGAAACCGGTACCATTTGTAAAGGTATTCACTCATTTTGGACACAGCTTTTTTGAAAGTGGGTACTACCACAAAATCTATTAAAATGAAAAGGGAATATACATGCATAAGGAATGTAAGCTCATAATATAGATGCAAAGTTAAATCTTTCTACATGTCAGGTGTATCCTGAAACATTATGTTCTTCAGTTTCATATCTACAAGCCTAATAAAAAACTTCCATTTGGGGTGACCGTATAATACCCAAATCATCTTTTAAGAATATACACCTAATCTTCACTCCTATTAGAATTTTCTCATAAAATTTCATTAAATCCTTTGAAGATGACTATACAGCTTAAGAAAGCTCCAGCAAACATTGGCCTATGGCACTACTTCATTGCAAGGTTTGCTGTACCACCAGAGCTCCAGTGGTACGGTACGGTACCGTGCCGTGAATTTTTTTTCCCTTTCTTTGTCCTCTCTGGCAACGTCCTGTGGCGACACTCATGACGATATGCCAGTGGTTATAGTTGCCCTCGAGGAACAACGGTGCCATCTCCATGGGCGGTCGATTGCTGTAGTTGGACCAGGAGCAGGAGCCCAACAGGGAGTAGGCTGAAAAGCCAGAGCAGATCCTGCACCTGATCTGGTTGACCCTTGCGGCCCCCGGTGCTGCCACGACGTGGGCGGTGCGGTAGAGTGGCACTGGGCCCAGGTAGAGGAGGCCTGCGGACCCGGAGGCAGAGCAGGAGCCGACAAAGAAGAAGTGCTTGGGGAGAAAGAGGGTGAGGGGGGAGCGGGTGGAGGCGATGGCTCAGGGCATAGCGGTGGCCATAGCCGAGGGGATGGGTGTCGCCGGAGAGGGAGAGAGGTGGATGGAGATGGAGGGCAGCGGCAAACTCCCCCTCCGCCAGTCGCTGCCTCCGTCGGCGACCATGCCGTGCCGTATCGAAGTGCTGGTTTCCCGCTGGCACGATTCGACATGGCTGGTACACTGATATGGTGCGGTACGGCAAACCCTACTTCATTGTACTCTGTCAAATGTATATACGTATCCCTAACATGGTCAGATGGTCTCACACGAGGGACTAATGTGATCACTTGGTACACATTTTTCAGGGGAAAAACATCACCTACCATACTTGAACTAGAATCAAATTTACCCGGTCGCTTCTGTGCCATCAAGATTCTATGTTGCCCAAGATTATCTCAACTGTGTACTTGGCATCACCTTATAGGTGATAAATGCTAGGCAGAAAAGGTAAAAAAATGTAGCCAAATCCTTGGATATTTCAGTGGATTTATGTAATCCTAGGTTTCATAGGATATGGTTTATAACGACGACATGGATGATATGATCTCTAGTTCTTATCCTCTGCCATAGATTTTAAATCTTACAGCCTAGACAATTTCTCACCAACTGGCCTGCCCTATGCAAAGACAATGTCAAACAATCAAATGCTATGCCTAGGGAAAAACAATGTTGCATAGTCAATGCTTTGTTCTATACTAGAATTTTTTGGAATATAATGCATTTTCCATCAACTTAAGTATTTGCCAAACATCAGTTGGTCATCATTGAATCATATAGAATCAGATGCATGAAACAGAATGCACTCATCATGGCCAAGTGGATTATGCCTATTTGAAGATGATGGACAGCAGATGAAAGTACTCTGGATTGCTTCTATTAATTCAGGTGAGAAGTATCTATTTAATTCTTTTAAATTCTATGTAGCCAGTGGCGTGAGGTGATCGAGACGACCAAGGAGTCGCCTCATGCCTCAAACGCCTAGGTGATGGCCTAGGCATTTGAGGCGTTTGAGGCATTTTATACAGGCGGGATATCAGCGTGGATATTGACGGATTGGACTTCCTCGCAGATGACTACGTGCCTGTAACTGGCGATTCCCCCGCACTTGATACAGGCGGGAGCTCTGTTGCTCCGGAGGCAGGTTGGCGTCTTGTATGTTTAACCTTCCCTTGTTCCTCCTTTCAAATAGATGAAGTATGTGCTTCAGCTAATATAGCATTGCATGTTGTAGGGACCTCTCGAGCTCAGACCCCTCTCCCTGCCGTTGGAGGGAGAAAGGGATCTTCTGGCGCCGAGGAGACTTCTCTGCCGTCCGGTTCTTCAGGAGAGAGAGGCTCTGGCACCTTATCAAGGACAGGGACTTCCAGCACCTCCTCCAGCGGGAGTTCTTCTTCTTCTTCTTCAAGTTCTTCTGAAGAAGGCGAAATTAGGATGAGCCCAGGTGACTTAAGATCCCCGCTTTTCTTTCTGTACATGAAATAATGAGCTTATCTAACTTGTCTTGCTCATTGTTGTACAGCTGCTCAGACGACCTTCCCTTTGGATGAGCTTTCCAGACTCATAGAGGTCGGCTCTTCTGCTGACTTGCCAGCTTTTGATGAAAGGGTTGGGATTCCAACTACAGAGGTTGCAATCCCTGGCAAGGAGACATCGTCCCTAGATATGGGACCATCGGCGGGTACTACCGATGTTGCAGAGTCTAGCCGGGTGCAGACTTTAGGTATGCACAAAGATACTCTGTACATCATTCCAGCCACACATACTGCTGCATGTTGACATCCTGAGATGCTTCTGTTTTGAAACAGCTGGCGATCATCAAGAGGAGGGCAGCCTCCCTCGGTCCACAGAGATAGACCAGACACCAGGCTCCTTTCATATGCCATCTGAAGAGCAAGGCACCGCCGACGAGGCCGCGACCTTCACTGATTTGGCAGCGAAAGGTATATTGTTGTCAAATTAAGGAATTTTGTCATTCATCGAACAAGACTCCTTTCATTTGTGATATTAATCATCAATTGACAGGTGGATGCCTTCTTTCAACTGTCTCTCCTTCCATGGAGCGAACTACAGGGGTTGACCCCACTGTGATTGAAGAGGAGGCACCCGTGCAGGCTGGTATGTCTTCATTAAATATGAAGTGCTCATTCTGCTTTTTGATATGGCCGGAGTGCTAAGACTTTCCGTTCCTTGCCTTCTTTGCAGAGAGGTCGGCGACGCCTATTCCATCCACAGAGCAGGGACCAGCACTTGCTGATGGTTGCCCCCTAGTCCTATGGAGGGATCTCCTCGTGGGCCCAACCCGGCGAGTGAGACTATTTCAGGTAAGAGTCCTTGAAGTTTGCACTCTTGGAGTCTTACTTTTATGACATTATTGTGGTGATACACTCATAATCTCTCCCTCTTTTTTTTAACAGGGTCCGTAGAAGGAGCAGGCGTGACACATATGGATTTCCCTGCCCTTGGAGTTGAGTGGCCCGACGCTCCTGCACTCGGGACGGCGTTACATGTTGCCATCGCTGACCAGCTCCTGCAGGGTCTTGATCAGTTGATCCGGGCTGACCCACTGTCCTCCGTGGAGGCCTTGAGGGCCGATCTGGAGGTGTTCACCAGAAGCTACCACGGACTGAGTTTTCCCCGAGACTGGAGGGCTTATGGAGCGAGTTTGCTCGCCTCCATCTTGCACAGGAGCAGAGACGGAGAGCCCAGCTACAGGTCCAGGAGCAAGAGGAGCAGCTGCGTGAGCTTCGAGCAGCCAGGGCTGAGACCGACCTCCACCTTGCGAGCTTCGAGGGGGATAGCCGGAGGACCTCTCTCCGAGTGGAGGAGCTATAGAGAGAGCTCCAGAAGGCTGCCGAGGAGCATCGCGTTGTCCAGGCAAAGGTGGGGACCTGCCATCGCCGATCTGATGAGCTTCGGGAGGAGATCTTCTAGGGGGAGACTCGCCTCGCGGAGTTGCAGAGGGACGTGCACCGTGGTTGACGAGCTCTGGCACTTTCTTGTACATATGGCTCTTGCGCCCCATTTTTGTTTGAATTACCCCCGAGGGCTTGTCTCGGGCTCCCTTGATGACATTAGTGAATAAAGGATAGAGCTTAGCATAGCTGTTTCTGTTTCCATCCTCTTTGCATGTATGTCTCTTTTTTTTATCACTTTACCAGCCCTACCGCCCTTTCGGATTTTCGCCAGGACTGGCCCCCTTTAGCTTTTTCCAGTGCGCCCTTTCGGGTTCTCACACCGAGGGGTACCCATTTTTGCCTAAGGCGCCCTTTCGGGTTTTCACCTTAGCCGGGTTAAAGCCTTTTTGCCCTTGATTGCTCCCCTAACGGAAACAACCAAGTCCGCTGGGACATCAATATTTTTAACCCCATTTTTTTTTTTTTTTTTAACCTATAATGCCAAAAGGCGAGGAAAAGGTGGCACTCCCGTAGGGACGTGTGTGCCGTAAAGATGGGACAAGTGGGTAGATTTGATTGTCCGGGTAGGACGAATAAATCAAATCTATGAGCCGAAAGGCGAAACGGGTTGGTAGCCCATAGTTGTCAAGGCGGACGCCTAAGCGGCACTTAGGCGTCCGGGCGGTCTTCACTGGGTAAGGCGCCGGCCCGCCTTATTACACGGCGAAAAGGCGGCCTGAGCGGTCGCCTCACCCGCAGCCCCGCTAACCCCGCCCCGCCAACCGCTAACCCGCTACCGCGGGATCCGCGAGACCCGCCACTAACCCCCCCCCCCCCCCCAGTCCCGACCCCTCTCCAATCTCTCTCTCGATCCCCCTCGGCTCGTCCCGCAGCTCCCGCTCCTCCTCTCCCTCCCCTCCCAGCCCTAGATCCCCGCTCAGAGCTCCGGTGCGGCTGGTGCGGCCGGTGCGTCGTCGGCAGCAGCACAATCCTCCGCCGGCCTCCGGTAAGTCCCACAGCCCTCCGGCCCCCCTCCTCCTCACTCCGGCCCTTCGCCCCTCTGGTGGCCCCCTCCTCCTCACTCTGTCTGTCTCCCCCTCCGGCCCCCACCTCCTCACCCGAGCCCGACTCCCCCTCTCTCTCTGTCTCCCCCTCCGGCCCCCTCCTCCTCACCCGAGCCCGACTCCCCCTCTCTCTCAGTCTCTCTGTCTCCCTCCTCTCTCTCTCAGTCTCTCCTCCTCACCCGAGCCCGACTCCCCCTCTCTCTCAGTCTCTCTGTCTCCCTCCTCTCTCTCAGTCAGTCAGTCTCTCCTCCTCACCTGAGCCCGACTCCCCCTCTCTCTCAGTCTCTCTGTCTCCCTCCTCTCTCTCCCTCTCTGTCTCCCTACTCTCTATCTCTCTCTCGGCTCTCCCCCCCCGCCCCCTCTCTCTGTCTCCCTCCTCTGATCCTCTCTCTGTCTCCCTACTCTCAATCTCTCTCTCTCGGCTCTCTCCCCCGCCCCCTCTCTCTGTCTCCCTCCTCTCTCCCTCTGTCTCCCTACTCTCTATCTCTCTCTCTCGGCTCTCCCCCCCGCCCCCTCTCTCTGTCTCGGCTCTCCCCCCGCCCCCTCTCTCTCCCTCTCTGTCTCCCACTCTCCCTCCTCTGACCTCTATCTCTCTCTCGGCTCTCCAGTCTCCCCCCCGCCCCCTCTCTCAGTCTCTCTCCCTCTCTGTTCTCTCTGTCTCCCACCTCTGACCTCTCTCTCTCTCTCTCTCTCTCGGCTCTCCCCCCCGCCCCCTCTCTCTGTCTCCCGCCTCTCTCTCAGTCTCTGACAGAGACTTTCATATTATTATTAATATTCTGATTTTTTTATTTTTTTTGCAGTGGTCATCATGGAAGAGTCTGGTTCAACAGGAGGTACAGAAGTGAAGAAGAAGGCCAAATCTAATGATCCTGGGTGGAAGTATGCATATTGGCCAGATGAGCATGATAAAAATAAAATAAAATGTGAGTTATGTGGTTTGATAACAAATGGAGGAATCAAAAGACAGAAGGAGCATTTAATAGGAGGGTTTAGTGATGTGAAGAAATGCCCAAAAACTACAAAGGAGATTGCTGATGAGATGCTTAGTTGGCTAAACAAAAATAAGAAAAGAAAGATGCCATGTTGTGAGAGTACAATTGTAGATGATGATTCTTCTGAGGATGAGACAGTTGAAAGATCAAAGAAGGGCTCCAATGTGTCAGTGCCATTGTCAAGATCAAGTAAAAAGGTTGTCAAAGGTTCAATGAATGTTTTTGCAAGAATGAGTGCTGAAGATTTTGTAGATGTAAGGAGGAGTGGGAAAAGAGTGCAAAGTACGTTGGAGTCTAGAATGAAAAAAGAAGAAAAAAAGATAGTTGAGAAAGCTATAGCAACATGGTTTTACGAAGGTGGAGTGCCTTTTAATGCGGCCAAATTAAGAAGTTTTGAGATAATGTTTGAACTTGTAGGGCGATTTGGACCAGGATTTAAGCCACCTAGTTACCATAAGTTGAGAGTGCCTCTCCTCAAAGAAATGGTAGAGGAAACAAAAAGTTTGCATGTTGAATATATGCAACATTGGAAGACTTATGGGTGCACTATCATGTGTGATGGGTGGACAGACAAAAGGCAAAGAAAGTTAATTAATTTCTTGATAAATTGTCCTGAAGGCACTTACTTTATGGAATCATTTAATGTTTCTCATCAGAGAGAAGATGCAGGATTGTTGTATGAATTATTGGATAGGATGGTTGAAAGAGTTGGAGAGAGGAACGTTGTTCAAATTGTGACAGATAATGCATCTTATAACATTGCAGCAGGTAGAATGTTGATGGAGAAAAGGAAACAATTATTTTGGACGCCTTGTGCTGCCCATTGTCTTGATCTCATGCTAGAAGGCATTGGCAAATTGAAAGCTTATGCAGGTACCATCTCAAAAGCTAAAAAGTTGACAACAAATATATACACCCACACTCGTTTGCTTGACCACATGAGGAAGGAGACAAAAGGAAGAGAGCTTGTAAGGTTTGGAGTGACAAGATTTGCCACAGCCTTTCTCACGTTGAAAGGTTGCATGACGATGCCGTAAAGAAAGGTTTACGAAGATTGTTCACTTTAGATGCATGGCATAACAGTGTATGGGCAAAGACAAATAAGGGAAAAAATGTTTCTTCAATTGTTTTTCAAGTGAAGTTTTGGCATGCCATTGAAGAGATATTGAGAGCATCTCAACCCATTTTGCAGGTTTTGAGGTTAGTTGATGCAGATGAGAAACCTGCAATGGGATACATTTATGCTGCAATGGAACATGCAAAGAAGCAAATAATTGAGAATTTTGGTTCTAAGGAAACTAAGTATCAACCTGTGTTGAAAATTGTAGAGCAACGTTGGAAGGATCAAATGAATCGTCCTTTACATGAAGCAGGATTTTTCTTGAAACCGAAATTATATTATGAAGCCCGTACGAGAGATGGTCCGGCTGCAGTTACAAAATTCTCAAATTCTTTCTTAGCATGTGTTGAAAGGATGGAGCCAAATACTGATATACAAGACAAGATCAATGATCAGATGGTATTATATATGAATGCAAGAGGTGCTTTTGGAACTTCAATGTCAATCAGAGCTCGTGATAGGAGATTGCCAAGTGAGTAATTTGATTAAATTATTATTTTGTGTATTATTTCTGATTTCATGTTCATGTGTGATTTTAACTGATTTTTCCTTGTTAAATGTTACTGTAGCTGATTGGTGGATGCAATATAGAGATACACCAGAACTCATGAACATTGCTTTGAGGATTTTAGGTTTGACTTGCAGTTCTTCTGGTTGTGAACGTAATTGGAGCATATTTGAATTTGTAAGTAGTCATTTAAAATAAATTTGTAAGAAATCTATTTGTGTTAAAGTCATTAATCTTGTCTTTGTGTTTTTACAGATTCATACAAAAAAGAGGAATAGATTAGAGCACAAAAGACTTAATGATTTAGTCTTTTTTCAATACAATCGGCGCCTTCGTGAAAGATTCTTAGAAAGGAAGAAACATCCAGAGAGATATGATCCAACATGTTTAAGAGATTTAAATTGGGGAAGTGAGTGGATGACTAAAGATGGCGATGATGTAGTTCATGAAGGAGATGACCTTACCTGGGAAATGGTGGATATAGCAATGGGCACATCAGAACAAAGGGCTAGAAGAGACACTCTCAAGAGGAAGCACTTCACATTCTATGGAAGAGGGTGATGATGAACAAGATGAATTGGAGAATGAGGAAGAAGAGACAGATGATGATGATGCAACATGGGAGTCAAATGATGAAAGTGGTGATGAAGATGGAGATGAGAATCTTGAAACTTCAAATGAGAGAGTACTTGAGGATGCAATGTTTGGTTTTAAAATTTAGACATGTTATTTTTTTGCTGGATATTGTATGACTTTTATGTCTACTATTGTCTATGCTACTTCCTTAATTCCTCGTTTGTTTGTCCAAATATATGCTTGTCCATATGGTGATAATTGGTGATGTTTGTTTCTTTTGGTATAAGAATTATATTACTTGTAGGTTGTTTTAAATATGATTTGCAGATGTTTGGAAGAAATTGGCAAATACCATGTTAGTATTTGATTCTTCATTCTAAAAGTCTAATTTTTGTTGTTAATTTTATCTCAAAATTCATTTTTATATGTTATTGTAATGTCATTTCTATTAGTTTTTATTTTTGTCCATACTATTGTTGGTATCTATATTTTTAATAATCATGATTAACTTTTATATAGAAAATTACATATAAATTAATGATCATATTTATTTATGAACTTGACGCCTAAGCGCCGCTTAGGCAGGCGCCTAAGCGCTTAGGCACTCGAGGACCCCAAGCTCGCCTTGGTCGCCTTGTCGCCTTGACAACTATGTGGTAGCCTAAGAGGGCGTACTGAGACCGCACCCGAGAGGATAGACACGAGCCGAAAGACATAATGGGTTGGCAGCCCGAGAGAGCATACTGAGGCCGAACCCGGTGAGACCAAAAGGTGTAATGGGTTGGCAGCCCGAGAGAGCATGCTGAAGCCAAGCCCGGTATGACAAGATGAGTGAATTCGACTGCCCTAATGGGACGTAATTAGCCAAATCCATACCTGAAGGTTGGCCGGATTAGCAACCCTAAAAGGGTGTGCATATGCCAAGCCCGGTTGGAACAACAAAGGAGTTGGTTTAACAGTCCGAGAGGGACATGCGGGTTAAACCTGGAGGCCGATAGGCGGGATGAGTTGGCAGCCCGAAAGAGCATACGTAGGCCAGACCTGAAACGATGACAGGAAGGGATTCGACAGCCCGGGTGGGACGTATAAGTCAAATCCGTGAGCCGATAGGCAAATAGGGTTGGCAGCCTGAGAGGGCATGCTGAGGCCAAGCCCATGGGGACAAAGGAGTAAACTTGACGATCCCGGTGGGATATATGAGTCAAGTCTAAAGTCAAGAGGCGAGATGGGTTGACAGCCCGAAAGGGGCATGCCGAGGCCAGACCCAGAAGAAGAAAAAGGGTGGACTTGACAGCCCTAGTGGGACGTGAGAGTCAAATCCGAGAGCCGATAGGCGAGATAGGTTGGCAGCCCGAGAGAGCATACTGAGGCCATTCCCGATGGGACGTGCCAGAAGACACGATGGATTGGTAGCCCGAGAGAGCATACTGAGACCAGATCCCAAGAAGATAAGATGAGCCGAAAGGCATGATGGGTTGGCAGCCCGAGAGGGCGTACTGAGACCAATCCCAAGGAGGTTAGATGAGCCGAAAGGCATGAAGGGTTGGCAGCCCGAGAGAGCATACTGAGGCCATTCCCTAGAATGAAAAAGGAGCCGAAAGGCATGAAGGGTTGGCAGCCCAAGAGAGCATACTAAGGCCAGTCCCAGTGGGACAAGAGAGTAAGCGGGTTTAACTGCTCAGAAGAGACACATGAGCTAAACCCGGAAGCCGATAGATGGAATGGGCCAGCAGCCCGGAAGAGGTATGCATAGGCCGAGCCCGATGGGACAAAGTGTGACACCGTCAGAATGCCAGTGGGACTAGGTGTCATAGGATGACATGTAAGGTGTAGCCCTGACATCAATATGATGTTTTGGTCGAGATGGGGTGGAGTCATTGACTTAGAGCCACCCATAGAATAGACAGAGAGAGGATTTTTTTTTTCACATTACCAACCTCACCGCCCTTTCGGGTTTTCGCCGAGGCTGGCCCCCTTTAGCTTTTTCCGGTGCGCCGTTTCGGATTTTCACACCGAGGGGTTGCCCATGTTTGCCCGAGACGCCCTTTCGGGTTTTCACCTCGACCGGGTCTGTG
This sequence comes from Amorphophallus konjac, assembly GCA_022559845.1. Lineage (NCBI taxonomy): Eukaryota > Viridiplantae > Streptophyta > Magnoliopsida > Alismatales > Araceae > Amorphophallus > Amorphophallus konjac. The sequence goes on along the minus strand of CM040121.1, from coordinate 552,809,480 downwards.
GCCTTTTTACCCTCAGCCAACCGTTGAAGGCTGACTGAGTCCGCCAGGGTATCAATATTTTTAACCCCTTTTTTTTTTTTTTTGAACCTTCACTGAGGAGAGGTACTGTCCTGTGAGGACTGCTGCAGAAACTCTTGCGGTGGCGCATGGTAGAGCTTCATATGCTTGCCGTTGAGAGGAGGGAAGGGATTATCTCCCTTGTGGTCAAGGACCGTATAGGCCCCTCCTTCATAGACCTTCTGGATGACGTAAGGTCCACGCCAATTGGGCTGGAGTTTGCCGCTAGATCTTCCCGCGAGAACCTCCTTTTCTTTGACCATGACGAGGTCGCCTTTCTTGAACGCCCTTTGCTTGACCAGCTTGTCATAGGCACGTGTCATGCGGGCTTGATACACTTGTAAGTGTTTGTAGGCTTTGAGTCTTTGACCCTCAAGGTTGGACAATTCCTCGAGCCTTCTTTCAATTTCAGATTGGTCTTGGCCTGGCAATCCGGCGTGCACAGCAACGCGGTAAAATGCTAGCTCGATCTCCACAGGGACCACCACTTCAGCACCATAGACTAAAGAGAATGGGGAACATCCCGTAGGGGTTTTGTAAATAGTCCGGTAGGCCCATAGGGCTTCATGGACCTTCTCGCCCCAATCTCGCTTACGGCCACCTACTATCTTGGACAGCAGCTTGCAGAGGGTCTGGTTGAAGGCCTCGGCTAACCCATTGGCCTGGGGATTGTAGATCAACGACGCTCTCCAGTCAATATGGAACTTGGCCGCCAGCGCATAAACAGTCTTGTTCTTGAACGGCGTGCCATTATCGGATATAATCCGACTGGGGGTGCCGAATCTGTATATGATATAGTGCCGCACAAAACGAGCAACTATCTCCCCTGTAACTTCCCGTAGCGGGACGGCTTCCGCCCATCTGGAGAAGTAATCGGTGGCAGCAAGTATCAACTTGTGCCCCTGGGACGATGGTGGGAATGGTCCCACAATAGCCATACCCCACTCTGCAAATGGCCAAGTAGGCGCTGTTGGATGGAGCGGGTTAGGTGGCCGCCGAGGGACTGGGCCGAATGCTTGGCATTGATGACATGTACGAGCATATTGATTGCAATCCTCGTACATGGTGGGCCAGTAGAACCCTTTGAGCTTGATGCTACTTTTCATCGTAACTCCTGCTTGGTGAGCTCCACACAATCCGGAGTGGACCTCGTGCATGACGGTCTTCGCTTCCTTGGACGAAAGGCACCGCAGGAGGACCGATCGGTCTTTTTCATGGACAAGCCTAAAGAGCAGACCGTCAATCAGCTGGTAGGATGTCGCCCTGCGTAGCAGTTGCACCCTCTGAGCCCGATCAGGAGGGAGCCAGCCGTTCTTTATTTTTATAATTGGCTCGCGCCAATCTTCTTCTTCGGGAGCATTCTCCTCTTGAATGTTGTCGACCTCATAAACAGTGAGGCCGGATTCTTCGTCGAGCACACTTGGCATGAGCCTTCGGTGTCTGACAGTAATATTTAATTCTCCCTCAGGCGGGAGTTTTAGGGCTGCTGCCAACTTTGCAAGAGCATCAGCCTGGGAGTTGCTGCCTCTGGGGACATGGCTTATTTCAAATAGGTAAAATTTTTCTTTGAGCCTCATGACGGCTGCATGATAGGGGACGAGCTCCTTTTTACGGACGTCGTAGACGCCCAGTACTTGTCGAATGACGAGCTGAGAATCCCCGTACACTTTGATGCACTTGATGTCTATCTCCAGTGCTAGTTGAAGCCCAATGATTAGCGCTTCATACTCCGCCTCATTATTAGTCAACGACTTCATGAGAGCGCACGAGTTGTGGAGGATGCCGCCTTGTGGAGACACAAAGACTACCCCCGCGCCTGAGACATAGTCTGTAAGGCCGCCGGCCCTTTTGATTGTCCGAGAGGCACCATCAAAATATAACTCCCAGAATGGGAGGTCAAGGGTGAGGACACTCGGCTCCATCTGTGGTGGGACTTTTTCAGAATACTCCCCGATTTCTTGAGAAGGCACTAACACCTCTTCGTCGGGTAGCTCAAAGTTGAGTGGCGAATCTTCTGGCACAGGGTGCGCTGCTAAGAACTCCGCCATTCCTTGTCCCTTGTTCGCCTTGCGTGGGACGAAGGTGATGTCGAACTCCATAAGGATAAGTGCCCATTTACCAAGCCTACCAGAAAGGACAGGCTGGCTGAGCAGAAACTTGAGTGGGTCACATTTTGAGATGAGCTCCACCCGATGGGCTAGAAGGTAATGTCTCAGCTTCTTGACAGCAAACACCAAAGCTAAGCACACCTTTTCCATGGGAGCGTACCGGTGCTCAGGCCCAATCAGTTTTCGGCTGAGGTAGTACAGTGGCTGCTCCTTGCCCTCTTCATTGATCTGGGCTAGGAGAGCTCCCAAAGAGGCATCCATAGTAGCAATATATAAGATAAGGGGTTTCCCTCTGACGGGTGCCCCTAAGACTGGAGGAGTCAGCAGATACTCCTTGATTTGCTCGAAGGCCTTCTGACAGTCTTCGTCCCATATGAAGGGTGCTCCTTTCTTCATCAATTTGCCGAAAGGTAGGCATTTTCCTGAGACGTTGGAAATAAACCGCCTAATATAGGCGAGTCTTGAAGAGATCTGAGCTCTGTCAAGTTCTTAGGCGGAGGCAGTCCTCTTATGGCTTTGATTTTAGCAGGGTCGATTTCTATACCCCGGTACCTGACAATGAAGCCAAGGAACTTGCCACTGGAGACGCCGAAGGCGCACTTCATCGGGTTCATCTTGAGTTGAAATTGTCGAAGCCTTTCAAAGACTCGACGCAGGTCAGCTAAGTGGTCCTCCCGCTTTTTTGTCTTGACGACCAGATCATCAACATAGCATTCGACAAGGTCATGTAGCATCTCGTCGAAGATCTTGGTCATTGCCCTTTGATAGGTTGCGCCGGCATTCTTCAGGCCAAACGACATCCTTTTGTAGTTGAAGATCCCCTTAGGAGATCGGAAAGCCGTATGGTCTTTGTCTTTGACGGCCATGCGGATTTGATTATAGCCCGACGATCCGTCCATAAAAGACAAGGCTTCGTGACCGGTGGTCATATCAACCATTGTCTCTGTGATCGGGACAGGAAAGTCGTCCTTTGGGCATGCCTTATTCAAATCCCTGAAGTCGATGCAGACTCGGACTTCACACAGGATACATGCAAGGCTCTATAAAGTCCACGTTGAGCATTTTGTCAACCTTAGCGTTGACCTTCAGTTCCAGCTCGTGGCGCATACGCCTTTGAGCTTGCTTGACTGGCTTGACTGTTGAAAGTATTGCCAGCTCATGTTCAGCCACAGAAGGGTCGAGCCCGGGCATTTCTTTATAAGTCCAGGCGAAACAATCCCTGAACTCTTCTAAAAGCTGTCGATACGGCTGCCTTTCTTCCTCACTGAGGAGGGCACTTATGATGGTGGGACAATAGTCATTTTTGCTTCCGAGATTGATTTCAATCAACTCGTCCACAGTTGCTTGACCACCGTCTTCAAGCTCTGGTGGAGCTGGTTGGAGGTCGACGAAGTCTCCCTCATCATTAGTGTTGGCTTCATAGACATCAAATTCTTCGAAGCACTCTTGCTCGTGGCTTGAAGTCGAAGAGCTTGCTTTGTCTTGCCGATGGTTAGCAGGCTGGGCTGCTCCTTCCTTTGAAAGGTGATCATTGTCGACTCCTGATGAAGGTGGTGGTGTCATAGACACATCACCGGACTCCCTTACAGAGTCATCAATATTGGGCTCAACTTCAGTTTGCCCGTTAGGGAGAGGCAGTAGCCCTATGGCATTAACTACATAATGGACCTCGAAGTCCGTTTCCTGGTCGTAGCCAAGTTCCCTTGTGTCTTTGCGGGAGAAGGGAGGTTGCCCACGGACCTGCGGAGGGTTCCACAGTTGATAGAAATATGCCGCTCGTGCAGGGTCCAGAGTTTGCGGGATGTGCTGCTTTTTGCACATTTCCCTGATGTATTTCGGCATATCGTCCATCTCCTGGACTGGCTCTGGCACCACATCGGCGGGAGTATCCCAGCCGAAGTCATCTTCAGGAGGGCACGATGGGACTAAATCACCTTTGTAAAAGATGATTGGCTTGTCCCCCTTGCTCTTGTTGCGTCTCCTTCTCCGTTGATAGGAGACTGTGAAGGTCTTCAACTGCTCCACCTCATATTCTTCCCGTTGGGATGAGAGCTGGAGGCACTTTGGCGGTAAGGAGATACTCCCGTCAATGACCGCCGGGTTGGCTTCAAAGTCAACATTCTGCCTTTTTGGTTGAGTTGGCTTGGAGGCGGCACTGAGGCTCAGCTTGTGCAGCTTTACCATGTCTTGGTTAACAGTGAAGAGCTGCCCTTTTTCAACTTCAGGGTCCACCTTTTGCTTCCCTTTATCTTTTAAAGACTCGGGGATTGTTAAAGTGGGCTTCCCAAAATATAGTGAAGCATCGGCCAGATGGCACTCATTGGGGTGGAACGGGGCTTGATCTGCGAAGACCGTATGTTGCTCCCCTTCCTTAGCATATTTAATGCACTGATGCAACGTTGAAGGAACGACCCAATTCTCATGAAGCCAAGGTCTTCCAAGCAGCATCTTGTAAGATGTGTCGGAGTTGATGATATAAAATGTCGCTTGGGTGATAAAATCGCCCAATGCAAGCTTGACCACAACCCGACCAAGTGCTTCCTCGGAACCCTGATTGAATCCTGAGATCTTGACATCGGTCACCTTTTGCAAATAAGGCGCCAAGTATAGAGACTTGAAAGTCTTCAAAGGCATGATGTTGACGGCTGCTCCGGCGTCAACCAAAATGCGATTCACGTCATGCCCATTAATCGTCCCCTTCATATATAAGGGGCGATTATGACACGGAGAGGACATCAACATGTCTTTGTCCGTGAAAGAGATGTTGGCTGTGAGTGCTTCATATGCCTGGGCTTGCAACTCTGCAACATGGGCTTCATATGCCTCTGGATCTTGAAGTATCTTGACCAGAGCCTCTCTGAGGTCTTTGCTCCAGGCAATGGCTTCTCAAATAGTGACATTTGTTGGGAACCGCTTCATATGATGAATGATTTTGCGGTCTGCCCGAGCACGGGTCTTATCAAATGGCGGGATAATCTCTGCCAGGGTCTTCGGAGCCTGGCGAGGCTTCTCTCGCTTAAAAGGGCGCTCCTCCGCATTTTGGCCTTCCGCATCTTCTTGGAACAGCGGAGCCAAGGATTCCTCTGGAGGTGGCAAAGGCCCATCATGGTGGTCTTCATTAGAAGGACCTGCTGGGCTTGTAGTCTCGACCCTGTTGGAGAGGCCGGCTTGCTCTGACGCCTCCTCGCGCACTGGCGACTTGGCTGACTCCTCTTCTTCATCAGAGGATGTGATTGTAAAAGGGACGCCACCCGGCTTAGCCGTTGAGATGGGGCCTGAACCCTCTGAGGGGTTGAGGATGAAAGGGATCCCCCGAACTTGAGTTTCTGGGACAGGACCCGACTTTTCCCCTCTGAATATTATGACACGGTCGAGAGCTAAGGGACCCTCACGTCCACGTCCTCGGCCACGTCCACGGCCATTTCTTGCCGAGCGGCGCTGATATGTCGCCATAGGAGCCTGGCCTCCAGTGCTATCAGCTGTAGGACGGTAAATATTGTCGGGCGGCGGGATCGCCACCATGTTGCAGGAGAGCTCTGGCAGCATTTCCTCGAGCATCTCGATAGTGAGCTCCTCATCTTTATAGAATAAGGAGAGCTCCTCTGGGATTGGGAAGTCTTCACCCTCTTCAAGGCGGTGGGCCATTTCCCGGAGCCATTGCAGAAGACGGGCTTTGCGCCCAAGTTTGTCCCAGGGGATATATTCGTCTAGAGTGACAACCCTGGTGGGACGAGGGGGAGTGTACTCCTCCAGCTCATCTATGAGCTTTTGAAGTCTTTGTAGAGGAGTTGGCTCCTTAGGAGCCTCCATAGCAGCGGCTAGCTCGGCTTGCTTCTTCAATCTCCTCTTCAAATTCTTCCTGCGATTCTTCTCCTGCTTCTTTTGGCGTGCTGCCTCTTGAGAAGAGAGAGGAGTTTGCTTTGGAGGTGGGACTTGCTTGCCCCCGGCATTTTGCTTTCTGCTCCGGGCTGGCTCCTTAGGAGCTTTAGTGCCACGGCTCTTTCTGGGGGCAACCTTGGTCCAATTGGCCTCCTCCGGCTGAGCTTGGAAGGTGGCATTGATTGCCTGAGCAATTATTTCAGGAGGCAACTCCTGGAACTCTGCCAGTCCGCAGTGGGGCCTCCGGGAGCTTTGTAGTTCCACCGACTTTGCTTGGACCGGTGGGTTGGCTTGCTTGAGCTGCTGAGGCCTTTCTACAATTGGCGGCTGCGCCAGCTTGACAGAAGCTTTCACTAGGGCCTTTGCGGGCTCAAGAGGTCGAGTCCTCTCCACGACTAACAGCCCTGCTGACTGGGCAGGAGCTTTGGCTGAAGGCTCTGACGCCTTGGCTTTGCCTTTATTGTCTGGCCGAGAGTTCTCTCTTAGGAAGATGCCAGGCTGACTGGACCTGGGACGGACCTTGGAACTGTCGCCCGCGGCTTGGCTTCCTGGGTTCTGGACCTTAGGCCCTTTATAGGTGGCCTTGTCTTTAGTGAGTAATGGGAATTCATCATTTTCTGTAGGCTCACTTGGCCGTGCTAATCGAAAAAAAGCTTCGGTTTCTCGCCGGGCCTGCTGGAGAGTCTCCCTGGCGGCCTCTGCAAGGCGTAACCCTGTCATGGAATTCCCCTGAGTATCGACAACCCCTCTCTGGATGAGGGCTTCAATGAAGTCTTGAACCTCTGGGCATTGCCGAGTGGGGTGAGACACCCTTGCATGATACTTGCAACAGCGGGGGTGACTCTTGGCCGTCTCATTGTAATAAGACGGTGGGTCATGTGTCAGCACCCAACCATCCTCTAGAAGTTTATCAAAAATCTTCTCAGTGTCTTCCTTAGGAAAAGAACACTGATGAGATGGTCGCCACCCTGGATATCATAGTGTGGATTTGGGCGATTGGGAACTGGCTCCCTCCTCCTGCAGCTCGGGGAACTGGAAGGCTGCCGAGGCATGTATGACGTTGACGGAGAAGTGAAGGCTCCTTCGTGCATGCGGCTGCGGTGGATCGACCAGGAATTCACCCATGTTGACCTTCCCTCGCCTGATTAGGTCCTCGGCGAGGTCCTTGAATGGCTCGCAGTTGTGGATAATATGGCCAACAACTTCATGGTAGGGGCAATAGCCTTGATGAAAAGCAGCACCTGGTGTCTGCTCCAAGGTGATGGGCTAATCAACCCCGCCCGCTGACATGCGAAGAAGATATTGGGAGTTTTCTCCAAAGGGAAGGACTATAACTTCTCTGGGAGCTCGGCTTGAAGTGGAAACTCCACGTCTTCCCGTGAGTCCTCCTCGTCTTCAGATGAATCTGAGGATTCTTCAGAAAGCCAGCCTCTGAGCGGAGCCCGACCGACAGGTGATACACCTGCCTCCCGTATGTGGGCTGGAGCTAACCCCCTGGCAAATGGGCCAAAAGGGAAGGTGGACAACTGCTGATCAATGCTTTCTAGGAACTGCAGCAGGCGCCTCTGTTCTCGTCGCAGTTGCCGGACTTCCCCTCGGATATTCCGGATGGTCCTCCGCAGCGCTAAACATTCTGGGAATGGAGGAGGAGTGGCTCTGGGACCACCATTGGGCTGTCGACTTGAGGGCCCGGCTTCGGAGGCATTGGAGCTTGAAGCCATCGCCACCATATGGACCACGTTAGCCGACCGGTTCGATCGGCTGCAGTGATGAGGCTGAGGTGGGTTGACTGCGTGGCCCAACATATTTACCAAGCCCTTTTGAATGAGCTCTTCCGCTATGTTCTTGAACATATAGCAGTCGCCAATGGTGTGACCCAACCTTCGGTGATACACACAATAGGTAGGATCTTCTGTCTTGTCCACCTCTGAGGGCTTCCGCGGATCTGGCAAGGTAATGAGCTGCTCTTTCGTGCATAGATCAAAGAGCATTTTAGTATGCTCTTTCTTGAAGGAATACGGCGTCTTCATGTTCTCCGCCAACCGAGACGCGCTTGCCTTGGCATCAGGCTTCTTGCCATTGCCTTTAGACTTTCCTTCCCCTTTATCTCCATTCGTCGGGGAGAAGTCAACGGCATTCACCTCCTTGCCGCTAGTCAGACGGTCTTTGGAGGATTTGCCCTTGGCAGAAGCTTGTGTAGGGTGGTCGGCAAAGAACATCTCAATCTCCGCCACCACTGTATTCAACTGGTCAAAGCTTCTGATGTTGGAGCCCAGAAGCTTTTCACTAACTTCTGCAGAGAGACCCCTGCGGCAGATGGTGATCGCATCTTCAGGCGTCGGAGGGTTATCGCAGCGCATGCTGACGTCCCTCCATCACTTGATGAAGTCCAACACTGTCTCACCCTTCTTCTGTCGAAGGGAACAAAGCTCTGCTAAGGAGACTTTGCGTTCGACCATTTGGAAGCGGTCGACAAACTTCTTTTGCATATCAGCCCAATCAGATACTGAATTGGGCTTTAACCTTGAATACCATTGGAAGGCGGTGCCAGTCAATGACGTGGCAAAATACCGCAACAAATATGCCTCTTCCAGGCTAATTCACCCATGGCCGTCATGTAATAGGCCAGGTGTTCATGCGGAGAGCCCTGCCCGTTGAACTTCTGGAGTTTCGGGGCCTTCGGGCAATTTGGTGGAAGCTTCTTGAATTGATGATGGAGGGGATATGGCACGCTGTACAAATCAACGGTAGCCACACCCTCGCCATGTTGAGCGAACTTCGCTTCCACGATGCACTCAATCATCTGCTTCTGCGCCATGAGGCTTTCTGCGACAGGAGTAGCAGACGACCGCACATTGGCTTCATGCGGCGGGACTTCGAAGTCCACTGCCAGCGGGAGTCTTGCAGCAGTGGCGGAGTCGTTGGCTGCTGCTGGCACGGGAGAAGGCTGCTGATCTGCTCCAGCCGGTGCCGCCTGAGGCGGGGAAGGAACCTCCTTTTCGCGCAAAAGCGACTGTAAGAGGTTCTTGAGCTCTTGGTTTTCCCGTCGATGCTCGTCCAATGTTGGGGCCCGTGGCTCTTCCCCCCAGCTCTTCTTCGTGCCGGGAGCGACTGTCCCCATCAACACTGTGGACGTCTTCCTGGCGCTCTTCTTGGCGTGTCGACTCGGGTTGAGATGTACCGGTGGCCGGCGCCTGTTGTGTTTGTGCCAGAATCTGGGAGACCGGCCTTGACCTTCTCAAATATTGGATGGGCTGGTCGAGCTCTCCCGAGGTGTTCTCGGGTTGTTTGTCGCCGGAGGTGGCGTAACAGGTGAACATTTTGACAGTGTCATCGGTCACCTGGACCACCCGCTTTTTCTTGGGCGGTTGTCGCTCCGGCTTGGGCGGCCTCCCAAGTCTGTCAAAGACAGACACTCGGGATGTGGATGCTTGAGGGGAGCGATCCTCTTCCGTGTGCGTGGAACTGGCCCACGGGGAGGTCGGCCGCACCTTCTTGCCAAGTCCACGGCGCTTCTGCCCCCGTAGGGGCTGATGTGTAGATCTCGGAGAGACTGAGGCCTCAGTGCTTGTCGGACTCCGCATTCGTCGCAGATCCGACATGCGGAAAGGCTCCTCCGCCCTGGCACGTCTTATAATCCGGGCCTCCTCCTTAGTGACCCATATCTTCTTCAAGTGGAGCTGGCGCTCCTCCACTTGGTTACCCCCTGTCATTGGACGGGGAGCTCGTGGCTTGGGCCGTTACAGAAGGCCCTGAGTTGCTGCCGGTACGGCTGACTTCTCTTTCTTCGCTCCTTTCTCCCGTACTTGCCGGAGGGGCTCGAAGCGGTTGGAGGTAGAAACAGTCGGGACGTGACGATCCCGTGGCAAGATCGGCTCGCCTCCATCGAGCCGGATGCGAATATCTCCGACAATTATAGTCTTGTCGGAGCGAGAGACAGCCACTTCGGGCTTTGCACCCTTGCGACTACGGCGTCGCCCCCATTGGGTAGGGGCGACGGTGGTGGCGCCTGCCATAGGCATGGCGTCATCCTGACGACGGCGGCGTTGCCCCGGTTGAGCAGGGGCAGCACCTCTGAGGGTGGCCGCAGTAGGTTTGGCGCCATTGCGGCGGCGGCGTTGCCCCCGTTGAACATGAGCGACGCCAGCAGTGATTTGATTGACCAAGAACACTCGGCCAACAACTGGGGCAGAAAGCCTGACACCTTCGGCCGTTGACATAGCAGCCAAGCGGGCTCGGCTGGTTGTCGGGATGAAGGGCTTGACACCCTTAACAGTTGGAGAATTGACCGGATGGACCCGGCCAGTTGATGAAGCAGAGGGTCTAACACCCTCGAGGACGGTCTCCTTGACCGGGCGAGCCCGGCCGGTTGATGAAGTAGAGGGTCTGACACTCTCAGTGATTGGTTTCTTGGCCAAGTGAACCCGACCAATCGACGAAGCCGAGGACCTGACGCCCCCAGAGACGACCTTGTTGACCGGACTAACCCGGCAAGTTGTTGAGACCGAGGGCCTGACGCCCCCGACAGTTGTCTTCTTGACCGGGCGGACCCGGCCAGCAATTGAGGTTGAGGGGCTGACACCCTCAATAGTTGCCTTGTCGACCGGGCGGACCCGGCTAGTTGCTGGAGCTGAAGGCCTGACGCCTCCGACAGTTGTCTTCTTGACCGGGCGGACCCGACCAGTTGATGAAATAGAGGGCCTGACACCTTCAGTGATGGTCGTCACAGCCGCGGCTGAGCTGACCTCAACCACGGGCACAACACCCAGGAAGAAGGGCGAGCCGACGACTGCAGGGAAGTCGCCAAAAAGAAGTGGCGTTGCCAGGTAGCCGACCCTGACATGGTTGGCGACGATCTCGGGGCCGTAGGTAACGGCAGCCATCGCTGTGCTGTTGTTGGTGGTGGTGGTGCGTAGCACGAAAGGAGTGGCGTGCAGATGCACAAAGAACTCTCAAATGAACAGAGAGATGTGCCCTCCTCTTCCCGTCCTGTAAGAGGAAGAGGGGCAATTAGAACCTTGAAGAATGTTTAGGAGACTTTCTTTGACAGAAAGAAGAAAGGCGGGAAAAGTCCCACCGGGCGTGCCAGTCTGTGAGACACGGAAAAAATCTAAATCGACTTTTTTATCGTAGATAAAATATAGATTTTCGTTCTTTTTGAAAAGAAACATCCCCCCCATCTGAGTAGAGGGTGATTCCGTGTGTGCACATCGTATCAGACGATTTGGGTTCGAGTGATGGACCTTTCCCCACTGACCAGAGTCAGTGTTGATTTACATCGGCCTAACGTCCGAACACCTTTGTTTGACTGTCAAAGAAATCCCCAAATTCTTTTACAGGGTTCTGAGGTTGAGGGCAAACTCTCTTGAAGAGCTCACGACGTCCACTCACTCACCGACCAACAGAAACAATTGAATTAGGGCTAGGTCTGAGTAAAACCCTAGGATTTAAGAATGGAAACGCAAATATGCAGAAGCCATAGACATTTTTGAAGTAGAGAGAAGTTTTCTGGACCCCGAGGGTATTTCGGTAATTTTACCACCCCAGGGGTATTTTGGTAATTTTCCAGGCCAGAGGCATTGCGAAAATTTCTGGGCTGGAATGGAAGTAGGATTGGATCCCTAACTCCCTAAGGCGCTGAGGCTCTTTCTAGAGGGTTTCAAGGACTCTGAGGCCATTTTTAGGTTACAGGGGTATTTTGGTAATTTTACCAGACCCTAGACCTAGGTTTGAGATGATACCCGAGTGCTGGACTGAGCTGACAACACTTCCGGACCGAAGGAATGACAAGGGGACTCATAGAAGGCACACATATGTCAATTTGGCCGAAGGAGGAGTATATGTGCAATTTCCAGAAATCGGGGGTTTTCTTATAATTTTCCCACCCGAGGACGTACATAAAACATGCTGAGTGCTTTTATAGTTCAAATGAGTACAAGGGTTGTCGGCGAGTTGTCGACTGTACAAGAGTCCGCGTAAAAGCGGGAGATAAGGACGTAGTCCCAATTACAAAAGTCGCAGGGTATAACTGCAAATTACAGGACTTGGGTCTTTTACGATCCCGGGGAGGACATTCTTGTAATTCTGCCATTATAAGGGCAGAAAGACATGACTTAGTCATCCCGGGACGTAAAGACTTACAAACATGGCCCGCTGAGGGGCATAATTACAAACATGACCCGCTGAGGGGCATAAACGTAAATATACCCCGTAGGGGCATAAGTACAAGACCCTTACCCCACACGGGCCGAAACAAACGAACAAAAAGCTTCAAGTGTGCTCCGTAGGTTGTTGCTTGTAGTAGCCTCTAGATTCTCTTCATTTGGACCTCCGGGGGTCTATTTATAGAAGTGGGGAACCTCCCCGGGAGTGTTCGACCCCGTACGGGTCCAACGGGATGAGAATGACCCCGGGGAGGTCCCACTTTCAAAAAAATTTTAGTCTGTGCGCGGGAATGGAACCTTCTCGGGGTGGGAGGTCCCCGGGATGGTCCTGGACCTTCCCGGGGTCGCGAACCCCCCGGGGGACCTGCCCGGGGTCGCAACCCCCCGGGCAGGACCTGCCCAGTGTCGCGGACCCCCGGGGGACCTCCCCGGGGTCGCGAACCCCCGGGCAGGGCCTTGCCCGGGGTCGCAGACCCCGGGTGGGTCCCGCCCGGGGTCGCGCACCCCGGGGAGGACCTCCCCGGGGTCGCGCACCCCGGGGAGGACCTCCCCGGGGTCGCGGACTCCGGGTGGTCCCCACCCGGGCCGCACGCACCCGGAGGGGGGGCTCCCCGGGGTCGCGGACCCCGGGTGGGTCCCGCCCGGGTCCGGACGACCTCGGGCGGGTCCGCCCGCCTAGGTCCGGACGACCCCGGGCGGGTCCGCCCGCCTAGGGAGAGTCCCGCGCGGGACTCTTCTGGCCCCGGGCGGACCCGTCCGGGTAAGGGTGACCCCGGACGTGTCCCTCCGCCCCCGGACGGGTCTATTCCTCGCGTGAGTTCAATAAAAGGAGGCCTCCGGGGCTTTGAAGCTTCGGGTTCTCGCCATGCCTCGTGGAGAATAGCGAGAGGGAGCGCCTCCTTGTTCGTTTGTTGTCTTCCTCGTGCCGTAAGCCGCTGCGGCAGGACGAGTTGTTGTCCGTGCCTCGTGATACACGTGCAAGGGACGTTGTGCTTGGTACGTAGACCTTTTCCAACATCTCCTTCATTGTTGTAGAAGTGTTCCTTGCTTGGGGTTACACGTTCGAAGGGCGGAGACTTAATCCCGTAGAGATTTTAATATAACCACATGATCCTGACAATCATTGTGGCTTGTGCTTGGCTGGTGGCCATCCCCCGAGGGGTTTATATTGCCATCGCATGTGGGCTATAAAGCCTTAAACTTAGGAATATCCAACGGGATGGCGCTACACCGAACAAGGGACCCCGTGTAGGAATATCCTATCGGATGATGATACACCGCTTCCGAAACCTTGTCACATGCGAGATCAAAATCCCGAACCTTTAGCACGATAAATTACGGGTGCAACAGCCACCTCTCTTTAATCTCAAGATTCTTAGTTAAAACCTTTTGATCTTCACCTTTAATGCAACGAACATGATCTAAATCTCTAGTTTTCCTTTCTCTTAATTTAGTAAGCTTAAATATGTCCTTTTCACCCTCTCGGGTTCCTAATTTATTATATAAATCTTCATATGCCTTTGATTTAGCTTCGCTAACTATTTTCTTAGCCCTCTTTTTAGCAATTTTATAAGCTTCTAGGGTTTGATTATTTTTGTTAGTTTGCCAAACTCTAAAACACTCATTTTTTACTCTAATGGTATTTTGGAATTCCTCACTTCACCACCAAGTCTCTTTTTCTAAATTCTTTTTACCTTTAGATTCGCCTAAGAGTTGTTTTGCTACACTCGTTATACAATTTGTAACATTTTTTCACATTACATTAGTTTCTTGTTCTAAATTTTAAATATTTTCCTTTATTAGGTGATTTTTAAATGTTTCTAAACTTTTAATTTTTAAATTCCACCATTTAATCTTAGAATAATTATTTATAATGATCTTTCTTTTGAATTTAGGGATAAAGGCATCCATTACTAACAACCTATGTTGAGGGGCTAGACTCTCACCAGGAATAACTTTGCAATCTTTACATAAAACTCAATCGACCTTCCTAATAAGAAAATAGTCAATTTGACTTATATGTGATCCACTCTTGTATGTTATTACGTGTTCGTCCCTCTTCTTAAAGAAGATATTAGTAATTGCTAGATCATAGGCCATAGCAAAATCAAGAATAGTATAACCCATATCATTTCTATTGCCAAAACCAAGCCCTCTATGAATCCTCTCATAACCTCTATTATCTTTACCCACATGACCATTAAAATCCTCTCATAATCCTCTCATAGCCTCAAATCTTGATTGTATGTATGTATTTTCGCCTCAAATCTTGATTGTTGTTAATTTTATTGAAAATCTTGATTGTATGTATGTGTTTTTTGTGATATGTAGACAATGTTGTACTGCATCACAGAGAGCAGAGACAAGAAAGAGAGGCGCAGAGAAAGAGGAGGCTGGAATAGGTTGTCCGCTCTATTTCCTGTCGGACCCCATAACCCTTCATTTATATTTACGGTTAACCAACTTAATGTAACCAACTTAATTACATTGTTTGACCCTTTTACCCTCTAATTAGAGAGAAAAGACAGAAAAAAGGAAAGGCAGACTGTGCGTTTGAACCAATAACACATAATTGGGTCTAAACAGACCCAATAACCCACTAACAGACAAATGATAACCTATTCCCTACACTCCCCCTCAAGTTGAGGATATATATTCATCATGCACAGCTTGCGAAGAACAGAATGAAACACGTCTCTTGTCAATCCTTTCATAAGAATATCAGCTAGCTGATCTCTAGAACGAACATAAGATAGGCAGATTTGATCTTGTTGCACCCGAAATTTTTCTCGAAATATTTCGAGAATTTTATTATGAAACAACCGACGGAAATATGGCATAGCGTCAACACCATCAAATTGTGGAGTATCTCCGTGATTTAGGGTCCATTGGCTCGACAACTCACAACCACAAACGGCGTCGCAGCAAGAAAATTAATGAGGAAAATACACGCGCATACCTGTCAAAGTGGTCGAGCAAGTGTATCACACGGCACGGACAGGCGCAAAGATTTCTCCCCACGCGACGACGCACAACCAAACAACAAACAAGACGATCCTCCGCTCCCGCGCAAGTCTCCACTGACGAACGGCTGCCACGCGGCGAAGAATGGGCCTCCACAGGCTATAAACCCTCCACCACGGCTTCTCCTCAACCCAGGTTGACAGAAACGGAGCAAAAAGGCACGGAGAGGAGTCAAAAGGACTGCACTCTAGACGCGAAGGCCCGGGAGGGGGGGTCGCGGCCACCCGCGGGAGCCCCATGGGGTCCGCGCGCGGCTTGAGAGGGGTCGCGCAACCCCACTGGGACCCAGCGGGGTCGTGTGACCCCCGCGGGGTCGCGCGACCCCGTCGGGTCCACCGGCGGGGTCAAGTGACCCCGCCGGGTCACCCCCCCTTCCCCAGTCCGGTTTTAAAAAAAGAAAAGAAAAAAAAGGAGTCAGAGGGGTCAAAAAATATTTTTGCCACCCCATATTGACAGAATTGAGGCCAAAACTCATTTTTTTTTGTCAAAACTGACACAGGAGAGGTCCAGTGGCAAATTACAACCAAATTGGCGAGGACCATATATCGTCTCCAAAGTCTATGAAGGAGGCGCTTATAAGGTCGTCGACCATAAAGGGGAGAACCCCTTTCCACCATTGAATGGAAAGCATTTGAAATTATACTATGCTCCTGAGCATGAGTTCCAACAACAACTTACACAAGACTTGCCCTCCTCCGTAGGAGACTAAGGATAGGGGAGTTTTCCCCCAAGAAAAACTCAAAAGTCACAGATGCTTTGAACAATTCTCGTTCATGCCCCACCGTGCCAAATCTCAAATTTCAAGTTCTGACTTGCCAACATAGTTGGCCGGCCCCTAAATCCAAAAATTCAAGTTTCGGCTTTCCAATCTCATTGGTCAGCCACCCAAAATCCAAAATCCCAAGTTTCGGCTTTCCAATCTCATTGGTCAGCCACCCAAAATCAAAAATCCCAAGTTTCGGCTTTCCAATTTCATTGGTCGGCCACCCTAAATCCCAAAATTCCAAATTTAGGCTTTCCAATTTCATTGGTCAGCCACCCAAATCCCAAAATCCCAAGTTTCGACTTTCCAATCTCATTGGTCAGCCACCCAAAATAAAAAATCCCAAGTTTCGGCTTTCCAATTTCATTGGTCGGCCACCCTAAACCCCAAAATCCCAAGTTTCGACTTTCCAATCTCATTGGTCAGCCCCCCTAAATCCAAAATCCCAAGTTTCGACTTTCCAATTTCATTGGTCAGTCCCCTAAATCCCAAATTTCGAGTTTTGGTTTTCCAATTTCATTGGTTAGCACCAAGTCCCTGAATCTTCGGCCTCCAAGTTTCCTGGCCGACTACAACTCATCTACTTATACCCCGAGGGTGTAACCTCGTTGTCAAGAGTGATCCTGAAAAAAAAAAGGGGGGGGGCTTAAAATAGAGGTGCCCCGACGAACTTGAGTGGTCAATCTTCTGGCTACTCAAGGGCAAAAAGGTCATAACTCGGCTGAGGTGAAAACCCGAAAGGGCACCTCAGGCAAAATTGGGTAACCCCTCAGCGTGAAAACCCGAAAGGGCGCACTGGAAAAAGCTAAAGGGGGCCAGCTTCGGCGAAAACCCGAAAGGGCGGTGAAGTTGGTAATGTGAAAAAAAAAAAACTCAGAAGCTTCCAGAACAAAAGAACTTATGCCTCCATCAATGTATGAACAATTACACTATTCATCTGCAAAATTGGAGCCCAAGACAAGCCCCTGGGGATAGCTGCAAAATAATGAATGGAAAAGAATATGAAACTAGCAATGGGCTCAAGAAAGGAAATATACAGACTCATAGATGAGAGGGCTTTTGCTTCATTAAATCGGCGAGCTCCTGTTCTTTTGTGGCAAGGGCCTCCTCCATGCTTGAGCACTCCACAGCAAGAGAGCTCTCCTCAGCCTGCGCCTCCTGAATCGCTTTGGCATTAGTTTCACTTGAAGCTTCCAAGGCCGCAATCTTCTGCAAGATGGTCCGCATAGTCTCCTGAAGCAAGGCAACTTGACTCCTGCTCTCAGCAATGGTAATCTCAAGAGAGCTGCGGTGATCTCTAACTCTCTCAGCATGGGATCTCCTCTCGCCGATCTGGGCACGTATTGCGTGTATTTCATCTTCCAACTGTTGGATCCTTAGTTTCTGGGCTTCCCAATTCGAGGCTTCATATAGTTGCTGAAATTCTCGCCATGCATTATCCACTGCCGCCATCCAGGGTTCTTTCGGCAACCCTAACCCATGATAGCTTCGCGTGGCAGCCCTAAGGGTGTTGCGAACAATCTCGACTGAAGGAAGCTCGGCCCCCAGGAACAAACTTCGGTCGCCACCAATCAGGGTATCTACCATGAAGGCTGCCCCCACAAAAGATGCAATCTGAGGGTCATCAGGCCACTCGATCCCATGCGAGGGAGAGCCCACCGTCGATAGGGGAGTTCCCTTGGAAGAAACTGTCAAAACAAAGAGGAAAAGAGAAAAAAAAACAATGAGAATGGTCACATTTCTCATTCTTGAATCTATATCAAACAGTAAATTTGATAGCACATAAGAGAATGACTACCTAAGACGGTGGGAGCCTTCGAAGGCTCATCCCGCAGGGAAGACCTGGAAGTTTCTGCCCTTATTGCCACGGAGCCATCAGGGATTGAAGTATCTTGACTCTCATCCTGGGGCTTCACTTCCCCTATGGGGTGAAAAACAGTGGTTAGCAGCTGATATGATGTAGCAGTAAGCAAGTTGTAAAGAAAAAGGAGTGCCAATACTTGATGTCACTTGGTTTAAGGCTCCTTCATCGTGGATTGATGAAACAGGGCCAGCCGAGAAAGAACCATGGTCAGTCCACAAAGCCGTCTCAATGTACAAAATACTATTATGAAGGGATGAAATACCTCTATGGCCAGTCTCCTCCCCATTAGAAAGACAGACTGTGTCTCTTGAGGTACAAGGAGAACCTTCGAGATTTCCCTCTACAGGGGTCAAAGCTGGGTTCTCCTCCATGACACTAATGCCTTCACCGTTATGCCTCAATGTTGTCTCCTTGCCCCGAGTACTGACATCCAAGGCGGTACTCCCTGAATCCAAAGAAGTTGCACCCCTGTCTGTTCTCTCTAAAGATCCCAAGGGGTCTTGAACTCGAGGACTATCAGCTGCGTGAGAGACCAAGATGATAAGTTTATGGAGCAATGGCAACAAAATAAGGAACAATTTCAAGTTCAACATTGGATGTAATTACCTGTCGTATGAGGTATATGGTCACCTCCTAATTGTGGAGAGGATGGCAAAGCTTCAACACCCTGCCTCTGTCCCACTGTGGGTGGAGTTTGCTCTCTATAAATTTCATCGAGAAGAGCTTGAGAATATTTGTCTACCATCTCTTTATCTGCGGAAGGGTTGGCAGAATAATTTGGCAAATCCACATTCATCCCGGAGTTAAGAAGTGTTGTGAATTCCTGCACAGAAAAGGCTGCGGATGCGTCCAAACCACCTGGAAGTGACAATGTCAGATTGCTTCCTACAAACTCAACTAAAGAAAGAATGAGGCAGAGCATTACTGGAAGGAGGTGGGGCGACTGCCGACTCTGGTCCAAGCCCGTGAAACACAGCTATGTCCCTATCTTCCCGAACCTCTGGTATAAAAAGGAAAAGGGAGAAAGAAATCATATCAACAAGAACAAAAAAAAAGGGGGGGGGGAGTCAAAAGAACGGCACAAGAAAAAGATGGATGACATAATGTCTCGAAATCATCATACCACAACCAATGGAGATATGGTGATTCCCACATGAATGTGGGGGTGAGGCACTAGACACAGGATTATAATCATCATCCTGCAACTCTCCATCTTCCATGTCGCGCTCTGGCCCCGGGACCGCCACATCATGTGTGGCGGAGACTGTGCGTATAATTTTGCTGACAGAAGAATCTGGAAATCAAAGGAAAGAAGGGTCAACAATGAAGCACCACAAAGTATTCAAAAGGCAAGTCTACAAACCCACGAAGGTCACCTGGTCGCCCTTTCGAGGAGCTCCCTTTGGAGCGAGGTAGACGAGCTCGGGCTCTTGGTCCCTCCTCCTCGGAGGACCCCACCCGCTTTGCCGGCCCGGGGGCCTTCTTCCCTTTTACGGCGGCATCCACCACTGTGACAAAGCTCCCTGTAAACCAAGAAGAGAGGGTAAAAAAAGGGGGAGAGAGTCAAAATCACATATAGATGAAGTATAAAGAACAGCTCAGCTAATCATGGGAAAAGAAAAAGAAAGAAGGAACGAAAGTCAACATCACTCACCCTCAGGGGCAGGCGAGAAAGTGGGCCTTAGCACTACTTGCTCAGCCTGAAGGCCGACAATCCCCCCTGCCGTAGCTACTGCATCCCAGACATCTTGCAAGCAAACACTATTCTCCAGTAAGGAGAGTTGCTCAGATGGGCCGATGCGCACAATGGAACTGATCAAATGTCTTTGCCACTGTGGCCATAAGTTATTGCTGAAACTTTCAGGATGAAGTAGAATGGCTTTATCAGCATTCGGAGGGTAGCCGCAGTCTGACAAGAAATGCTCCCACCATGAATACACTTTATGCACTGCAGCAGCTGTACCCTGTTCTGAGGAAGCACCGGCACGCCGCCTCAAGGGCTTAATGGCCCCAGTGTAGGCCTGCCAATCAATAGTAACTGGCCCGTTCTTCGCCTCCCATTCAGCACGAAAGTCTCGTACATTTCTAGCAACTTGCGGGAAATGAGTATGAAGGAAAGATCTGTCAATAATCAGAGGCGGCAGATCTGCCCGCTTCAGACGAGCTTCTTCTCTTTCTTTTAATTCATGTGGAGACTGCCTGAATACATTACTGCGCCTGAACCACCAGCGGGCATAATATATATCAACTTGACCCACCCTCCTGGCGTCTGGAAAGGTACAACGTGGTCCTGATGATCCTCTGAAGAAGAAATCCCACCAGCTGCTAGCAACCAAGTGAATGTCCTGACCCCGGTGTATCCGCCCAGTCAAGCCGAAATCAGCATCCGGAGGAATTGACTGGTCATATCCAAAGTTTCGTGCAAAACGATGGGGAAAATAAGGCTCCAAGAAAACAGTGTTGCCCTTCCTGAAAACAAGGACACTGGGTCGAATACTGCAAAGCCAGGCTTCATAAAATGAGGGGTCAACAACCTGGCAATGTGGGATGCCATAAGAAATTCCATCCGAGCTCTCAATCACAAAAGGCCTGAAGTCGTAAGAGCAATGGGCTATAGGCAAGCCCTCTTTCCCCTGTGTAGGAACAAAAGATAATAACTTGCGAGCCTTCCATAGGTGATCCGATGAGCGTGGGTCCGGACGGTTCCTGAATAGGAAAATTAAAGGGGCTACCGGGTTCTCAACTGAAATATTCTGACATAAAGATGGCAGCAAAAGACCAGCCCATGCACTCAGACAATGAGTGGCCATACATAGACTCCGATCTCTCGGAGAGCTGTGAAACGTCAAATTACCAAAGCCATGATAGATATTTGCAAGAGCAGCAGGTGCAAGGGCGAGTCTATGTCCATCTGCAAGAGTACAAGCAGGATAAATAAGCTCGGGCCGAACAAGACCCTCCTCTCCATAAGGTACAACAAAAGTAGCAAGCCAGTAGACGAGATAAGCAGCAAGATAGGTCCGGTCTGGAATGTTACGGGGGTTCCACCCCGCATTCACTGGCACAGGTCAATGGCGGCTACTCTCCTGAGGATGCAAGACAAGCTGATAATTTTGAGTCAAAGGTCTATCATCCTCTGCAAAGCTCTCATAGAAACAAAACGGCCCATTGTAGAAATAAGAAACCCATGCATTGAGGCTGACCCTCAGCACCAGAGGAAGTAGAAGGGGCCTTGCTTTTCCCAACCCGGGCCAAATCCCGCCATACCTTCATCAGGTATCGGAAGCTAAAGGATAAACCATACTCTCCCAGTCCTGTGGAGAAGTTCCGGTGCAAATCATCGAGAGTAACTTCTTCATAAGGCCGCCCCGAGATGGGTAAACCGGAGATCCTGTACAAACTCCACAAATCCAGGGAGGTTTCACCCTCAGCAGTAGCAAAAGTATTGTAGTGGCGATTGAAGCGCTCCGCCAAAGTTTGAAGCAACTCAACATGACACGGGTATCTGTATAATGCTGCTGTGACTACATGCCGAATACCAATAAGGTCCAGAAGCCGGCTATAATGATGAAGTACGCCCGCCAGCCATTCAGTGGCTCCTAAATGAAATTTATGGGAGGGAACCACGGACCATTTTCCATACCAGCTGGGAGAAGACCCGCTTACAATTTTATCGAGCAAACATAGCTTGTCATACCCTTCACCAGCAAATTCTGTGCCCGAAGGAGATAAAAAGCAACCAGAAACAGCATCTGACAAAGTCTTGTGATGACCCCCGAAATCCCAAGTAGCAGGTGCAAAAGATTTCACCTTAGCCGGACATCCTGTCTCAGCACTGAAGAAGCCTAGCTGGGAGGAGGCCGGAAACTGAATATGACGGCCATTAGCCAATGGAAAACTGGGGAATGAAGTCTTGCAAGTCCCCAACATGCTATCACGACCCACCAGAATCGCCCTCTCAATTTGGCACCGGGCCGCAGGCAAGCAACTGTCACCCTCTTCCATGTCTGGAGGAATAAAATTCTGGATGAAAGGAAATAAATGCCTGTACAAGGGAAAATGCCTCGGATATCCGCGCGGTCGCTGATATACATAGAAGCCTCTCTGAGGAATAAGCAAGCTCAAGTCAATTACACCACCTTCAGATTCATCCTCTGGGAGGGGGCCAGTAGCAATCATGGAAAGCCCCCGATCAAGTGAAAAAATGTTCTCCGTAGTTATTCTCGGAGAACCCCACGAAGGCATCAGCTTCTTGGAAGTGATGGGGACTGTCTCTTTATACATCCCCTTTGACCAGCGACCACTGCTCTCCCTAGCACGAGACATGATGACTGCCACAAAAAATAACAGAACAACAAAAAAATGGCTGATCAGTCCCACACTAATATCAATGGCATTATGCATCAAACAAACTCATGAGCCAATGAAATCAAGAATGCACGGGGCGGCCGCCGTCTCCCTCGGCTCCGACGGACCCCCCGTGGGGGGCATTTGTTGACCCCATAAAATATTTCCATAAATTTCAGATATTTAGAAATTATTCTGGAGAAGAAAGGTACATATAATTAACAAGGGCTCAAAATAAATTGCTCAGGGGCTCATTACTGAGAGCATGCATTCAATGGAGATGAATGATCTATTTGGAAATGGGCTTTTCCATGATGTTGGGTTAAGACCCTTTCAAAACCTTTAAGGGGTTTCTCAGCAGTGCGCCTTCAGGCAGCACCATAACAATTCAGCTACAGTCTCATAAAAAAAAATCTCCAATTCTCCAAAAGATGCAACATCGCTAAGTGGAAAAGGATGGATCATCTAAAAATGAAAATCATTTTTGGAATATCAGGATTGCTCCCATGTGGCATGGGGAAAGACATTATTGGAATTTAGAATGAGAAGTCATATGCTATTGCTGCAACTCAAGTGCTGGATAGCAATAGTCATGTGATATACGCCGAAAAAAGAGGCTGCTGGTATTCGCCTTCTTATTGATGGAAGGACCTGCTTATTACAGAATGATCGTGATCCATCTAAATTGGTGGCTGAGACACCATTCAAACTTCTTCGCTACTTAATTCCTGATGGTAGCCATGTGGATGCTGACACTGCATATGCTGAAGTGGAGGTTATGAAAATGTGCATGCTACTATTGTTGCCTGCATCTGGAGTCATTCACTTTGTTATGTCTGAAGGTTAGGCAATGTAGGCTGGTGACCTGATAGCAACACTTACTTAGTTCATCAAAGATTTGCAGCAAGTTTAAATGCTGCACGGATGATTCTGGCTAGTTATGAGCAAAGCATAAATGAGGTTCTGTTGGCTACTGGTGGTGGCCATCTAGTTTACCTGGAAATTGGTAGTGGGAGGTTGGTAGTGGGAGGTTGACTGAAGTTAAACAAATTCAACTAGAATATGAGATATCATGCCTTGATATAAATCCTATTGGTGAAAACTCAAACTATATCTCATTGGCAGCAGTTGGGATGTGGACAGATAAGTGTCAGGGTATTCTCTCTTCCTGGGTTGGATCTCATCAAGAAGGAACATCTGGGTGGGGAGATCATCCCACGATCTGTCCTTCTGTGTAAATTTGAAGAAGTATCATACTTATTGTGTGCATTGGGAGATCGCCACCTGTTCAATTTTCTGTTGAACTTGACTACTGGTGAGCTATCTGATAGGAAAAAGGTGTCTTTGGGGACAGCCTATCACGCTTTGTACCTTATCTTCCAAGGATACAACTCATGTGTTTGCAGCATCAGATAGGCCTACTGTTATATATAGCAGCAACAAAAATTACTGTATAGCAATGAAAATTTGAAGGAAGTCACCCACATGGTCTCACAAGAAAAGAGCCAAAGACAAGATGAGAATCCTCCGTACAAGTCAAAAAAACACAAAGAAGCTTTCCACATGTTGAAGGAAAATTTTTTTAAGAAGTACGGACTCCTTTTATAGGAGAAAGAGACCCCATAGGCCGGAGGGGCCCTCCACCCTGCCTGCAGGCCGGAGGGAGTTCCTCCGCCCTGCTGACAGGCCGGAGGGGCCCTCCGACCTGCTGGCAGGCCGGAGGAAAACCCTCCGCCCTGTTAGCAGGCCGGAGGGAGTTCCTCCGGCCTGTCAGCTGGCAGGCCGGAGGAAAACCCTCCGCCCTGTTAGCAGGCCGGAGGGAGTTCCTCCGCCCTGTTGACAGGCCGGAGGGGCCCTCCCCCTGCTAGCAGGCCGGAGGACCCTCCTCCGCCCTGTTAGCAGGCCGGAGGGGGGGTTCTCCGCCCATGTGGCCCTGCGGTTAAAAAAAAAAAGAGAGAAGAAAGAAATAAAAAGAAGAAGGGAGAGATATAAATGCTGCGGTTACATAATATGAAAAGGCAGGGAGGAGAAGATGAAGGGTGTTACCTTTTGAGATTCCACCGGAGGAGAAGAAGATGAAGCCCCTCCGCCCTTTCTCCAAGCCAATATAAAAAGCTCCCACTAGGAGCCAAGAAGGGAGGAGAAAGACAAGAAGAAAAAGAGAAGACAAGGAAAGAAAAAGGAGACAAGGACAGCCACTGCACAAGGAATACAAGCACATCAACCTTTCTTTTTCACCAGGTCGCAGCCCTCTTTTTGGTGGGGTTTTGTTAAGACAAGGCCTACTTTATGTGGAGAGGATGTTTAAGGAAATTTGACTAAAATACCCTCTATTAAGTGTGATATGTACCAAAAGGCCTAAATAGGCTCAAGTAAATTCAAGTGCTTCTACATACAGCTATTTGATGGGCTAGGAAAAATATTGTTTCAAGTTCTTATATTCAAGACCCCACGGGAGGTTATGACGTACAAAATTATGTATTTATCCCTACTTTGTTGGGAAATCACGTAAATATTCAGAACGGATCAAGCAAGAACCTTTTTAAAAAAAAATCTAAAATTCAATGGTGAAGGTCTCATTACTCCCTAATGTAGCTAAAGTTGGCAAAAATCATACCAAGACTACGAGGATATAAAATTGCAGATATACCCTCAAAGTCTGTGATATTGTGCAGATACCCAAAATATGTGCAGATACCCAAAAGAGATTTCAGAAAAAGCAAATATTAAAAAGCATGAAAATTCCTGCTATGATGGAAATAGAAAATTGCATTAAAACCCCTTCCATGAAGGAAACATTACAAATAAATCCTCCCTAGGAGAGAGAATTGTAATGATACCCCACCTTGGGGAGAAAGAAAATATTTTCTCTCGAACTAATATTTCAGATAAAAGGGTCGATATTATGAGGGCAAGAAAACATCGTTAGCAGTTTTAATCGAGGGTATTCGGACTTGTCCGATGTAAATTAACACTGATTCCAATCAGTGGGGAAGAGTCCAGTACACGAACTCTTAAATCGTCTGATTAAACACGCGCGCGGAAATTACAATATGCAAGCATTCAAAAACCCGAAACAAATATGCATGTGATTTCCTTCCGATAAATCGGAATTATACACTTATATTTCTTCCGCGTGTAAACAGCGCGCTTTTGATAACATAGTTTAAATTTAACTAAAATATTCAGCTAACAAGAGATTAATGTATTATTAAGTCCAAGAAAGGCCATTTTAAGGAATCATTCAGTACACAGCTTTCTCTGTGTAACTGGTTATCAACCTACTTTGCCACACTGACACCACAACACAGAAAAGTTACCGTGGATGAAACTAAGATAGATCAGTAGCAGACAAGTAATACAAAGTGAAAACTTCTTTCAAATATTGAGAAATACATACCGTATCAAGGGCTTCAATGACTATCTCCAACCTAGATTGTGAAACATTGT
The DNA here is from genome assembly GCA_022559845.1 of Amorphophallus konjac. NCBI lineage: Eukaryota > Viridiplantae > Streptophyta > Magnoliopsida > Alismatales > Araceae > Amorphophallus > Amorphophallus konjac. The sequence continues at coordinate 552,783,824 of CM040121.1, read as the reverse complement.
TTTTGTATAGATTTTCTATAAATAGTTCCCTCATATCCCAAAAAACAACCTTGGTTCCTAGTTGAGGCAATAAAAGATGAGGAAAAAAATTAGCATCGAGAATCCTGTTTTCTCATCTAAAAGCAGCTACGAGGCATATCAAACCAGTAGCATGAAAATGCTTACCCATAAATTCACAGAGTTTGTCAATAGCTGCATTAATATCTTTTCTACTCCCATCAAATGCATTCTTTTGGTGGTGAGAGAAGGAACTTTTTGACTTTTCATCCATTGGCCGCACTAGGAAGAAAAGAAACAGATTTAGCCAGAAAAAAAACAGTGATTTATCACAGCAGATGAGATGCATCAAACATCCATATAAATGTGACTTAAGGGGAAAAGATGAAAGTATTATCGTTGTTATTTTATTTTGGATGGGGGTTGGGGGGGAGGGGAAAGGGTTGTATCCCAACTGTGTTCTTGAGAGTTCATTGAAAATTTGGCAATAACAATATGGATGAATGTGTTGATGTCCAAGGATTATGACACCCTCCACCAAAATAAGTTATCTGTCTTGAACAAATCGGAATCTAATACTTAGAACACCTTATCAATTCTTTAGTCTTGTCGTAAACAGCCAATTACCAGGAAAAGAAGTCATCAACCTCTGGAAATTGAAGCCTGTAACAAAAAACAGTGACCTCTAGATGTCTACCAACTTTTAGAAACAGACAACACTCTACACCAAAAGAGTGGCCTAATAATGACTAATAAGGTGTTTTATAGCTAACTGATAAATTTCCATGCAAATGGAATAGAACTGCTTATAATAAACTATAATGTCAAAAAAGTTGTGGATGAGACACAGACACTATTTTTCACCCTAACTGTATTGCTTGTGTATACAATTGACAGAATGAAGTCATACAATTCAGTTCCATTTTGACTTCAAAACATATACATCTGTGTTGAAGGACATACCAATATGGAAATTCTCACTGTGAATTTTTCTCGTCCACCGTTCCCAGATGCTATCTTCCAATTTATTCAGCTGAGTAATTGCATACTGTTTAAACAAGGATTTATTTATAATAAGCATCAAAAAGCTGGTCAAGATCCAGAAGCTCCATGAAAGAAGCATTTAGGGAATTAAAGTGTATCGCATAGCTGGTTATTCATGTTCTTGCAATAATGTTGTGTATCAAACATCAGAAAACAAATTCATGTATAGATTATGCAAAAAGACAAAATCTATATAAACATCCAAATGAAAAGAAAGTTGGTAAAAAGCAACAAACAAAGAGAGCCCAGTTAGAGTCTCATGGGCAGCTTTGAGAAAGGACCGGAGTCCCAATACTCATGGTCAGTTGGGAAGTTTGATTTGTGGTGATGAAAGGAGTAGGAGCTTTGGTTTCCCTCATTGATGCTGGTTATCACTGCAGCTTCCAGCTAGTATTACAACTAGAAATGTAAAGTGTGGTGTATTCAATAAGAACAGCTATTTTCTTCATCAAATCAACTTAAGAAATAGGAAATATAAGAAAACATATCAAATCAATATAAGAAAGATTGTTAATTTAAGTCACCAAAAATATTAAACGTATTTTTGTAGTTATTTTACCAAATTATTAATAATATCCTTTTCTATTTGTAAATAGCATTATTAAAAAGGAGAATAAAATTGGAAATATACCACACTCAGATGCCAATTTTATAGTTACAACCAGTCAGTTCCACATAGCACTTTTTTAACTTCAGGACTTTATCATCAATGTGAATCTTGGATCTCAGATTTAAAATTTCAGTATTAAGCTTAGAAGGATTCTTTTAAAGGGAATAAAAGGTTTGCAGATGATGCATACAATTACCAAAATATGACATCACCAATTTCAAGGGCACTTTATTTTCAACAAATTTTGTAGAATGAAATGTGCCACTTCCGGAATGTAATTCAATCAACTCCTTGGCTGATAATTGTCATAGATAAGATTATTTTGTCCCCATAAAAATTGTCTCATTTCCTCTTTGCCTAGACTCTTTCTGAAGTGTAATGGAATCTTTGATGGTTCCGTTCTGGCAGAATGGGATTTAGGCAATCCTCTCATATCTAACATAACTTTAGCAAGTTATGTGGCACAGCATATAGAAGGCTGATGTCGGGTAGACAGTCACTAATAAAAAGTTTGCTAGATCTTAGCTACCTAATTGGTTCTAGTGGACACTAGATTAATGGGGCAAAACTTATGATGATGATGGTGATAATGAAGGAAAAGTCCCCCTCTAACTAATGATACAAAACCTGATTTGACTCAATATGTTTTGCACGTCATAAGCACAATTGAAACAATCATTAACACGAGAAATGTGTTGGATTAGGTGCAATTGAACTCAGCAGCAAGCTATCTGAAATTTCAGGGTCAAACAAGCGTTGGTAGAGTCTCAAGAATCAATCTTTCAACCTATTCGAGATCAAAACAAACTGAAACTATTACCACATGCCAAAAAAATGTAAAAAGCTTATGGAATGGTGTTTTCAATGCTAGCATCATCAACATCTAAACAAGGCAAAATATCGAATTACCATTTCCCAGTGGAAAACCACCCATCACCAAGAAGAGTTTTCATTATGAGGTGCTTTCAGATGATAAAGAAAAAAATACAAATTTTGGAGCAGTTTGCAAAAGTGATGTCCTTCCAAGAAAAATTCAAACACAAGGAAGATGCCATGAAATTTTGAAAATGAAAAAGATTGCATAACAATTTTGCCAACAGTTGCTTTTGAACATTCCAATGTGTTTAATCCCTGGACTAGAACCTTTCTGAGCTAGAAGCTATGTAGTCAGAGGCGCGCCTAGACCCTCGCCTAGGCGTTTGAGGCGGTGAGGCGGTCCCAAACCGCCTCGCTTTTGCCTCAAACGCCTCACTCTCAGTCTTCTTCTTCTTTTGGTCCAATCTTGGTTTAAACCTCCTCTATTCAAATCTTATCTTATTTGTATGTATGTATTTTTGCCTCAAATATTAATTATTGTTAATTTTATTGAAAATCTTGATTGTGTGTTTGTATTTTCTTTGATATTTAGACATATATTTATATTTTTTGAATTATATATATATATTTTTAATAAAATGCCTCAAATGCCTAGGCCATCGCCTAGGCGACATGAGGTGACCCCTTGGTCGCCTCACGCCTCGGACTACATAGGCTAGAAGCTATGACCATCATGTGCATGGTAATGAATGTGTTTTCAATGCCCTCCCAGTTTGTGAAATAGAAAACTCGGTAAGCTGACGACATAAACTGGAGCACAAATATTTAAAGAATTGCTTTCCTCAGACAACCTTTCACATGAAACTAACAGTTCAAACGATCATACCTGACAATACAATAATCTCTCCCACTTTGAGATGGCAAAAAAGTAAACCAATGACCTTCAGAATGTTCAACTATATATTGGCAACAAACAAAGAAAAATGTCGTTCGATAACCTAAAATATTGGCCATACATGACTGAAAGCAAAATAAAGTTAAGAGATGAGCAATGTCTTTGAGAATAATGAGTACAGAAGGAGCCAAGCATATGGACATCAAATTTGAAGACTGAACTTAAGAAATCTAGTCTAAATATGAAAAGTGCATCTATTCTTCAACATCTTGGAGGTGGAAAATACAATAACAAGCTGAAGGAAGAACAGAGTGATTTAATTAGGCTAATAAATGTTAGTGTTTACACGCGGAAAAAATTCCGTTCGGAAAGGAAACAACAACATGCACATGTGTATTTAGGCTTTTTAAAACTTGCATGTTACAATTTCCATGCGCGTGATTTATCAGACGATTTAAGAGTTCGTACTTGACTTTTCCCCACCGACCGGAATTGGTGTTAATTTACATCGGACAAGTCCGAATACCCTTGATTAAAACTGCTAAAGATGTTTTCCTGCCCTTATAATACTAGCCCTTTTGTCCAAAATATCGATTCGAGAAAGATATTTTTTCTTTACCCCAAGATAGGGTATCGTTGCGATTATCCCTCTCCATGCGGGTTTATTTGCAATATTTCCTTTATGGAAGGGTTTTAATGCAATTTCCCATGAAAGCCAAAAATTTCGTGTAATGTGCCTTTCAATGTTTGTTTTGCTAGAATTTCAGTTATTTCTGCACATATCTTTAGACATTGGCATAATTTCACGAACTTTTGAGGGTATATTTGCAAATTTTGATTTCTTCGTGAACTGGGTATGATTTTCACCAACTTTGGACACATTTGGGGATGTGGGAACTTTTCCATAGAACTTTATGATTTCCAGAACTTTTGCATAATTCCTCTGGGACATTTATGTGATTTCTCAAGATGAAGGGATAAATTCATAATTTTGCACATTGAAACCTTCCATAGGGTCTTGGACATAATAAATTTTTAAATGCTTCTCTTAGTCAATCAACATGGTTGTATGTAGTAGCACTTGAATTCATTTGAATCCATTTGTACATAACATGCTCACTGGAGGGTAGTTTAGTAAAGTATCCTCCTTAAGTAAATCCTCCACATAAAGCAGGGTTTTATCTTAACAAAAAAACCCAACAAGAGAAGCTTGCGACCTGCTGGCTGTGCTGCCCCTTTGCTGCTGCTCTTTCTCTCTTGCGGCTGTGGACTTGCTTCTTTCTGTTCGTTCCCCTTTGGTGCTTGGCTGAAGCTCCTTCTTAAAGGGGATTGAAGGTGGGGCAGAGGAGCTTCATTTCACTCTCCTCCGGTAGAATTCCAAAAGGTAATCCTTTGGTCTTCCTCCTCCCTGCCTTTTCTTATTCTTTTCCTGCAGTTTTATTTCTTTCTCCCCCCTTCTTCTTTCGTTTTTTTTGTTTAAACGCAAGGGCCATGGGAGGAGGAAAGCCTCCTCCGGCCTGTGCAGGGCGGAGGTGGCCCTCTCCGGCCTGCG